>JARBWK010000012.1:5945048-6426546 GCA_030556195.1 Anolis apletophallus
CTCTGTCTACTCCCTTTACGCCTCGCTTCCCATTCGCCAAAGAGGAAGCGACGTGGTTGCGCTATTGGCTCCCACCTCAGCTGGCTTCCAAGGTTCCAACCAATCATCATGAAGCCTACAGCATGCAGGGGCAGGAAAGTTTGAATTTGGCAAGTTCTGTAAAGTATATAAAAATGGCATATGTTTGAATGTAACTTTATGACTGCTTTGCGGCAAGGAATCTGCAGTTGTCATCCTCCTCAGCTGATGAGAATAAAAAACTTCAGTGGCATCTTCTTCCGGACTTCTTTGGTGAGATCATTTGGGAATGTGCTTTTAAAACTTCACCAGAGATTTTGCTGAAATCCTCGCTTTACGGGTACTGGGCCTCTGCCCCCTATGGGCCAGGCTGTCCTAAATTGTCCGGTAACACACAGATATATAAACTTCACTTGCCTAGTTTCCAACAGACCTCACAACCTCTGAGGATGCCTGCCATAGTCATAGGCTAAACGTCAGGAGAGAATGCTTCTGGAACATGGCCACAATACCCAGAAAACTCACAACAACCCACTTTTTAAACAGTCAGTACCCTCTTATTCATGTCCACTCTGACATTAGGTCCTCTTGTGTTCAATAAGGCTTATTGTTTAGGGAATTTAACATAGGATTTTCACTTTACAAAAGATTTGCTGTTCCCAAATCTCTTTTATCCTCCACAGATCTGTTTTCTCTACTAAATCTGTCGTTAAAGACAAGTGCCATGAAGAAATGCTTTGTTTAGTACATGCTACCTGATCTTTCTCTAACCATGCCTATTACTAAATTTATAATGCCTGCTGAAACTCCCTGCCTTGTTGCTGTTGACAGATTGATCTCTGGAAATGATTTGAACTCTCAGAGATAACACCATTTCTCTTGTTGCAGTTAATGTGGTTGGTGTTATTAGTCCTACAAATCAAAAGCTGATAACATAATTAGGTAGGACTTTTTTCTGTCAATGTAAACACAACTGGTTGGAGACAGAACCTTGATGTAATAATGTACTTTCTATTAGTTAGGACAGTGTTTTTCAACCTTTTTTGAGCCGCGGCACATTTTTTACATTGACAAAATCCTGGGGCACACCACCAACCAAAATGACACAAAATGACACTCTAACACAGTAATACATATAGTTAATACATTTTTAAATGTATTTATACACTCAGTGTGAAACCTGGGCCTGTTTCGGTGAACACAACATAGATATCCTGGCAGGAATGGCAGAAAGACACAAACTTCCCACACAGAACTCCCATAACCAAGAGAAAATGCTATAAGAGTTTGGTGGGCATTGACCTTGAGTTTTGGAGTTGCAGTTCATCTATATCCAGAGAGCACTGTGGACTCAAACAATGTTGGATCAGGACCAAACTTGGCATGAATACTCAATATGCCCAAATGTGAACATAGATGGAGTTTGGGGAAAATAGACCTTGACATTTGGGAGTTACAGTTTCGGGGATTTATAGTTAACACACAATCAAAGAGCATCCTGAACTCTTGCAACAATGGAATTGAACCAAACTTGGCATATTGAACTCTCATTACCAACAGAAAGTACTGAAAGGGTTTGCTTGGGAATTGACCTTGAGTTTGGAAGTTGTAGTTCACCTACACCCAGAGAGCACTGTGGACCCAAACAATGTCATGTTACGCTGTTGTTTGTTTTCTATCCAGAATCACAATGTTGGAAGGAGGCTCACCACTTTAAGGTCCCTAAAAAAGGCATGGGAAAACTTTGGCCCTCTGGGTGCTTTGGACTTAAATTCCCACCATTCCTAACAGCCTGAGGCCCTTTCCTGCTTAAATGGCTGAGGGGGGAAAAGGAAAAGAGCCTGAGGCTGCTAGGAATGGTAGGAGTTGGAGTCCAAAATATGTGGAAGGTCCAAGTTTGCCCATGCCAGCTTCCGACAGAGACCTCTTACTCCCCCTTCCCCTTTGCGCCCTTTCTTCCCCCTCCTGCCGAACACTTCCTTTTCTTCTACACTGCCGCTTCTGCTGCCATTTTGATCCGAGGGGGCAGTATTCAGGAGAGGAGGGAGGAGGGAGGAAGACGTGACCCATGCGGGCCCTACTGCGCAGACTCGCCCCAGAGCAAAGCGAGGCAAAGTGAGCAGAGCGAGGCTGGGAAGAAGGGAGCCTGAGTGGAGAAGACAAAGTGTTCGGTGGGAGGGGGGAGAGAGGGTATTGGAGGTTCCAATTTCCCACGGCACACCTGATGATCGCTATGGCACATTAGTGTGCCATGGCACACTGGTTGGGAAACATTGAGTTAGGCTGTATATTTGCCAAGTATATCCTGGCTTCATGGACTTTCCCCCCACATGGACTTATAAGGAGTAAATCTATTATATATAGGAAGAGCCGTCGTGGGAAGACTACCTCAAACAGAGAAACCTTACAACGCAGAAACACCAAACTTGTCAACAGAAATAGGCCTCAAGCAAGGTACGTTTGTAGCAAAAAACTCCCCCCCAAAACCAAAAAGGCCCCCAAAACAACGAGTAAAAAACTACATTTCCCAGCATCCTCCGTGGCTGCCAGCAAATGCCATTGGCCGACATCGGCCCACACAAAATGCAGAGAGGAAGAGTAACCATAGCAACGCTGGCAGGAGCCATCCAAGGCTAGGATAGAATGCTGAGAGATTTCAGTTGTCAGTTGGTGTTTGAGGGTTAAACTGTCAAAACCAAACTCTATGAGGGAGCAATTCTCCAGCAATTCCTACCCACACAACACAACACAACTTCCAATCACAACCCATCCCACCAACCTTACGGGATCCCGTGCACACAACACCTACCACCACCACAAACAAAAACAATTCCTTCCTTCCACACAGACAGAAACTGACCCAAAAGACAAGCCATGCCTTCTAAAAATAACAGCATTGGACGACACACTCACAACGCTACATACATCAAACAAAAAAGGGCAGAACAAACGCCAGAACAGAAACACACTGCGCAGCAGAGACACAGACAACAGGTCACTGCACGACGCACAGCTGAGAACCAAATGCAAAGAACTGCACGACAAGAAGAAGCGCGCAGCCAGGAACAACAAAGACGCAGAAATGCAACACAACAGCGCAAGGAGCGCAGAAACACGACGTCGCAACACAGAAAACAAACTTCAAAAACACCACAACCAATTCCACCGCCTAGCCTTCAGATACAACGCTGCAGAAGACTACAGCATGGCGCCAGAGGCCGACATTGGCACCCTAACGCACATCTGCACACACTGCAAAGCCCTGAAATACCCATAAGAAACAACAGGAATGTGCTGCCTAGCCAGTAAAGTCTCTCTACCACCATTTGCCACTCCTCCACAACCACTACAGACTTTGCTGAGTGGACACACTCCAGAATCAAAACACCTCCTCCGCTATATAAGACAATACAACTCATGCTTCCAGATGACATCATTTGGAGCACACATAGAAAGTGCGCAATTCATGCCTACATGACCCCCACCAAGACCATAAGTAACATCATTTCCAACCCTTACATACTCAGACTTTCTCGCATCTCCTAAATAGGGCACAGCAACGTGTGCCGGGTACAGCTAGTTCTATATATTACAAATCTTCTATTATCTATCTGTCTCTAAGTGTTCTTATATTGATTATAGATTTTAAAGGGAATTGTGAGTGCACGGAGAAAGTGGAGTGCATGAAAAGGGCTTATCCCTTTTCTCTGAAATTTTCCCCAAAGAGTAATGGGTACAAAGCTTTGTCTCTGTGTGTACAGTGTGGTCCTCTTCTCCCACTACATAATTCTAATTGTGGCGGTCTTGAATCCGAGAAAAGAAAGAGCGCCACAGAGTACCTGTAATGCTTGAATTCGGCATTGTCTGCCTAAGTAAACACTTGAAAGACTTCTTTAGAGATGGAACTCTCATGGAGATGTACTACAGAGGACTCTGGGAAATATTATTTATTTATTTTTAATTATTTTGGGATTTATTAATCACCCATCCCAGATGGCTCTGGCGATTTACAGTAAAAACACAGCTAATACCTAAACATCTAAAACATCTAAAAGTATCTAACATCTAAAAACATCTAAAAGCAATTAGCAATCTAACAGTCCTCAGCCGAACGCCCTCAATCAGCCACGTTTTACAAGCTGTGCAAAAGTCTTTTAGATCACGGCTGGCTCTGACGTAAGGAGGGAGGGCGTTCCAAAGTGATGGGGTGATCACCGAAAAAGCTCTACGCCGGGTTGATGTCAAATGGACATCCTTAGGGCCTGGGACCTGTCATAGATTCTGATGGTCTGAGCGAGGTCATGTACAGCAGTGTTTTTCAACCCTTTTTTTTGAGCCGTGGCACATTTTTTACATTTACAAAATCCTGGGCCACACCACCAACCAACATGACACAAAATGACACTCTAACACAGTAATACATATAGTTAATATCTTTTTTAATGTATTTATACACTCAGTGTGAAACCTGGGCCTGTTTCGATGAACACAACATAGATATCCTGGCAGGAATGCCAGAAACGTATAGACACGTGTTTGAGGTAAAAATCACAGGTATAATCATATGAACAAATTCAAGTGCTAAATAGCATAACAATCTCACAAAAAGTACAATGCAATGCAATTCATTCACAGTGTTCCAAATTCACATAATAACAATGGTAGTGCCCCTACAATGGTATAGGGCCAAGAACAATATTCCAACAGAATCTGTGTACCCCTATCAATAGTCAAGAGCAGGGGTGCTCACACTTTTTCATCATGCGAGCTACTATATGAACAATCAAGTTGAAAAGATCACCTGTTGTGCATGTGAGCGTGCGTGCGCACATGCGCACGCATGCTCCTACTGCAGCCTTCCGTCCGCGCAGGGCTTCTTTCTTGCCTGCCCACGAACTCACCGCCGCACGCACCCGGGAAGGGGACCCTCCTTGCCTGTGCGAGCGCTCTCTCTTAATGTCTTCGTTGCCTTCCTGCTGCGTGCTTTTGCAAAGTCCCCATCCCGTCCTGCTTCTTGCGTGCACAGCAGGCCCCTCCCATGCATGAGGATATTTATAGGCACACCCGCCAGCGCTCTGGCCAGATATGGCTTCGGCGGCGGCTCGGAAGGCGCAGGGCTGGGAAGAGGGGCTGCCTGGCTGCTGCCTGGGCCAGGAAACTCAACCGAGAGAGGGAGCCACGTGAGGCTGGAGCCTCCCCACGGCAGCCTCCCCCCCTCAATCCTCCCTTGAGGTTTCCTTACCTGGGCAGGAGAAGGAAGAGTGGAAGAGGTGCTTCCCCAAGGTGACAGATGCAGTGAGGGGCGCCCTTCCTTCTTTCCTTTTGAGGGCGTCACTCAGAAAGGACGCCCAAGTGGACAGCTGGCAGGAAGGAGGACCCCTCCCACTGGTGGCAGTCCATGCCCACGGGAGAGAGAGAGAGAGAGAGAGGGTGGCTCTTCCTAGCCGTCTCTCTCTCTCTCTCTCTCTCTCTCTCTCTCCCCTCCCGTGGGCCCTCGCCGCCTTTCTCCTTCAAGGGCGAGGGAGGGCGAGGCAGAGAAAGGCGGCGAGGGCACAAGCAGCAGCAGCAAGTGGAGTCTCCATCCCTGCAGCCCCCCTCCTCCTTAGGTTCAGCCCCAGGCACACGGCGGAGCCTCCCCTCCTCGCCCCCAACCAAGGAAAGAAAGCAGCCCCACACAGCTCGCTCGCCCAGGTCTCGGCTTGGAATGGGAGTCCCGATGGCAGCAGCAGGGCTTGCGGCAGGGCTTGCTTGGCTTTGCCCCATTTTGCCCGGCCTCCTTCACCTCTTTCTCTCTCTCTCTACCTCTCTGGTGAGGTCCAAAGATCACCTGGAAGAGAGCTGAAGATCACCTAGGTGCTCCCGATCACCATAATGAGCACCCCTGGTCAAGAGTATAATAACTCATAGGCTAGCGACTGAGTCAGAAAGGGAGCCTTGGTGGGTAGAAGAGCTGGCAAGCTGCTTGATGGGCAGGCGCCAAGCAGCTTGCCAGCTCTTCTACCCACCAAGGCTCCCTTTCTGACTCAGTCGCTAGCCTATGAGTTATTATACTCTTGACTATTGATAGGGGTACACAGTTGGAATATTGTACTTGGCCCTATACCATTGTAGGGGCACTACCATTGTTATTATGTGAATTTGGAACACTGTGAATGAATTGCATTGCATTGTACTTTTTGTGAGATTGTTATGCTATTTAGCACTTGAATTTGTTCATATGATTATACCTGTGATTTTTACCTCAAACACGTGTCTATACCTTTATTCCCATAGATCTGCCCCTTTATACCCTGTGGTTTAGCTTTGTGTATAGCGAGTTGTTACCAGTGATTGCTTTGTTTTTGTATAGGAATGGCAGAAAGACACACATGAAGGTCTTGCTCAACAGCTGTGAGTTATAGTTCACCCGCAATCAAAGAGCACTCTGAACTCCACCAATGATGGAATGGAATCAAACTTCCCACACAGAACTCCCATAACCAAGAGAAAATACTTTAAAAGTTTGGTGGGTATTGACCTTGAGTTTTGGAGTTGTAGTTCACCTATATCCAGAGAGCACTGTGGACTCAAACAATGTTGGATCAGGACCAAACTTGGCATGAATACTCAATATGTCCAAATGTGAACATAGATGGAGTTTGGGGAAAATAGACCTTGACATTTGGGAGTTACAGTTTCTGGGATTTATAGTTAACACACAATCAAAGGGCATCCTGAACTCTTGCAACAATGGAATTGAACCAAACTTGGCATATTGAACTCTCATTACCAACAGAAAGTACTGAAAGGGTTTGCTTGGGAATTGATCTTGAGTTTGGAAGTTGTAGTTCACCTATATCCAGAGAGCACTGTGGACTCAAACAATGTTGGATCAGTGTTGGAGCTTTGCTCACGCTGCCGCTTCTGCCGCCATTTTGATCCGAGGGGGCAGCGTGTTCAGGAGGGAAGGGGGAGGGAGGAAGACGTGGGGCGAGTCTGCGCAGTAGTGCCCGCACGGGTCACGCTTCCTCCTCCCCCTCCCCTCCTGAACACGCTGCCCTCGGATCAAAATTGCGGCAGAAGCGGCAGCGTGAGCAAAGCGAGCAGAGCGAGCCTGGGAAGAAAGGAGCCCGAGTGGAGAAGAAAAAGTGTTCAGCAGGAGGGGGAAGAAAGAACGTCTTCGGCGTTGAGTATTTATGTCACAGCGGATAGGCAACAGAAATATAGAAGTTTAATTCCCCATCGGCCCAAAAACTCCAGTCTCTGTTCGAGTGAATAATGAAACTCTCATTCAATTCACAAGGTAAATATATAACTTTGTATTGAATTGTATTTAACAATAACTGGCAAAACATCGAAAAACAACAGCCATCACAGCTACCTTTCTAAACATCCTTTCCTCACAGATATTAAATCCCAACTGACAAATCCCAACTGTCACTTTGTAACTGACATTCCTCAAGGTTCCATTTAGCAGTCTTGAGACAGCGCCATCTGGTGTCAAACATGTCACACTGCAGGTCATCTCAAACTGCGAAAATATATCTTGTGCTGACTCATGAATTGCTATTCAAAATGCAATAATCTGACATATTGTTGGTTCCAATTTCCCACCTGATGATCGCTCACGGCACACTAGTGTGCCGCTGCACACCGGTTGGGAAACACTGCTTTAGATGGCTGACCTTACAGGGTTAAACGAGCACCATCTACCCGGGTTAGAAATCAGAGTTTTCCTTCTCTTAGGATGGTTGCCAAAAGGCTAGAGAGCCCATCCTGCCCATTGACACTCTTTGTCAGACCCTTCGGTTGTGACCTGTCTGGCATGGGAGGCCCTACCGGTGGCTATTATGCCACTGCCAGCATAGCTCACAACTTCATTAGGGTACACAAGCCTCTCCCCCACAACAAGGGGGCGCCAATGGAGAGGATTCCTAAATTAAGATAATGGAAAAGGTTTAATTTTCACCAGTAAAAGGACCTCAGGACAATGCTATGTCCTGGGCTGACAAATGGATTATATTTTGTGGCAGAAAACGCTCAGAAAATGACTCAGCAGCAATGTTATGTTGCATTCCTGCTTGCCAATATTCCGCTTATGTTCCTCTCTTAAGGACCTTGTAGGAAAATAACATTACCGCTTTTAAGGACATAAAATAGTAATAGTTTTGTAGAGAGTAACCATAAATGAAATTAATATTCCCGTTAGCAGTAGGAAATTGTAATAATGCAATGTAGTAACATTTCACTGATACAGAAACTAGACAACACAAATAATATAGGTACAAAATCTTGCTGTGCTTTTATTAAGATTTTTTTAAAATTGCTAGGACATGTGTCACACCAGCAGCGCATGAAGTACTGCTTCAGAACCACCATTTGAGGGACACCTGGCACTCGTCTGTAGGTGCCTATTTTACCAGCAGATGGTTAGTAGTTATGGGGAAAACTATTTTATAGAAGCGTGTCAATTATTATTGAATTTTCTATAAAATTTGAAGCTTCCAGTGTTAATAGTTTATATTTATTTTTTTATTTAAAACTTTTGTACCCCGACCTTTTCACCTCTATCGAGGGACTCAGACCGCCATAACAGCAAAAATTCAATGCTATACCATTTAAAAACAACCACAACAACATATTAAAATACATAAAAACCCAGCATAAAACCACATCGCCATTAAAACAATTCCACTCAATCTGTAAACGTGGTCATACATTCAGACAATAGCCAACCTCAGACTATTCTGGGAAGGCTTGGTTCCACATCCAGGTCTTCACCAGCCTCCTAAAGGACAACAGAGAGGGGGCAGATCTAGCATCACTTGGGAGAGAGTTCCACAGCCGAGGGGCCACCACAGAGAAGACCCTGTCTCTCGTCCCCACCAGCCACGCTGGCCGGGCGGACCGAGAGCAGGGCCTCTCCAGAGTATCTTAATGTTCTTGATGGCTCGTAGGGGAGAATCCGTTCAGACAGGTAAACTGGGCCAGAACCGTATAGGGTTTTGTAGGTTAAAACCAGCACTTTGAATTGTGCCCGGAAGCTAATTGGCAGCCAGTGGAGCTGGCGCAGCAAGGGGGTTGTATGCTCACTGTGCCCTGCTCCTGTTAATAACCTGGCTGCCGAACGTTGGACTAATTGCAGCTTCCGAGCAGTCTTCAGAGGCAACCCCACGTAGAGAGCGTTGCAGTAGTCTATTCGGGATGTAACCAGAGCATGGACCACTGTGGCCAAGTCAGACTTCCCAAGGTACGGGCGCAGCTGGCGCACAAGCTTTAACTGTGCAAAAGCTCTCCCGGCCACCGCCGAGACCTGGGGCTCCAGGCTCAGCGATGAATCCAGGATCACTCCCAGACTGCGAACCTGCGCCTTCAGGGGGAGTGTAACCCCGTCAAGCACAGGCTGTAACCCTATGCCCTATTCGGGCTTACAACTGACCAGGAGTTAGCCCTCATCCAGTCCGTTACAGCCTCCTTAGTAGCAGGTGGGAAGGAGTGACAGAGTTGGACGTCATCTGCGTACAGATGACACCACACCCCGAAACTCCGGATGATCTCCCCCAACGGCTTCATGTATATGTTAAATAACATAGGGGACAGTATTGAACCCTGTGGGACCCCACAGTACAATGGCCATGGGGTCGAGGTGACTGTCCCCTCTCACATGACGATTTCTCTTTCATATCACTATTGTTTGTGCAGGATGACTATTTGCATGAGTATTGAAAAGATTCAGTGTGACGGCGCGGTGAGCGCCACCTACATTTAAGACTTTGAGTTTAAAGGTTTGCACTGATGGAATGTAACAGTTTGCATGGTTTGCAATGGGTTCTGCTTTGTTTTAATGTGTTTGCAGTTTTCTTGAGGTTTGACTGCATTCATTGGTCCTTGGCACCTGCCAATCATCGTTTACAGAACCCAATCAAGCTTACTCCACCCCTTTCCTTGGGGATTTGGAGAAGGATGCCATTTTTCTTTTATTAGACCACCAGAGCTTCTACAGAGTGGACATGTTGGAAGGTTGCTAGCCAGGCCTTGGTCAAGCCCTCTTCCAGAACTACTTCTTCACATCTTGAGATTCATACAGTATACCCAACATATCAGAAGGTTGGGTGACGCTGAGGAATCTCGAGCACCTTCAAAACAGTCAGTTGTCAGCTAAGAGGATGGTTTCCTGCTTTCATATAGGCAGGCCCGGATTAACACTTTTTTTGCGCCCTAGCCCACACTTTGGAATTATGCCCCCTTTAACCCAACCTCCCGCCACCTCCAAGGTCCTCATTCCCACCGGCTGGAAAGCTCCACTGTGCTCTGAAGGTCTCCTCGGGAGTTGGGAGGCTTGGGGAGAGCGCAGAGGTTGCAAACTCGCTCCAAAGGCGCACACGAGAGAGAGTGCGCGAGAGAGAGCAAGAGCGAGAGAGTAGGAGAGAGAGAGAGCGCAAGAGAGAGTAAGAGCGCGGGTGAGAGAGAGAGTGCATGCGCAAGAGTGCGTGTGAGAGAGAGAGAGCGCGAGAGAGAGAGAGCACCCGCACGAGAGAGAGCACGCGAGAGAGAACGCACGCGTGTGTGAGAGAGAGAGCGCGAGCGAGAGAAGAGAGAGAGCACACGAGAGATAGAGAGTGTGAGAGAGAGAGCGAGAGAGAGAGAGAGAGACGGAGGGGACAGAGTAGAGACTTTGCCGGGAGGAGCGAGGAGGGGCATGAGAAAGGGGGAAAGAGGGGCGCAGACCAGTTTTGGGGTTTTTTTGGTCCGTGATCTGCGCCCCCCTCTTGGCTTGCGCCCCTAGGCCATGGCCTCGTTGGTCTTATGGGTAATCCAGGCATGCATATAGACCAGTGGTTCTCAACCTGTGGGTCCCCAGGTGTTTTGGCCTAGAACTCCCAGAATTCCGAGCCAGTTTACCAGCTGTTAGGGTTTCTGGGAGTTGGAGGCCAAAACATCTGGGTACCCACAGGTTGAGAACCACTGACATAGACCAGTGCTGTCCAACTTCTGGCGGGTCCAGAGCCGGATAAGAGGTCACTGATGACCTGCGGGGCCACTCGGCCCCGCCCCCAGGCCCCGCCCCCAGCACAGGCCCCGCCCCCTTCTAAAGCTGCCGAAAAAGGAGGAGTAGGCGGCGCCAAGAGCAGCGCGTCACAGGCCTGGCGTGACGCTGCCCTTGGCACCGCCTACTCCTCCTTTCGGCGCCTCCCTTCCTAGGCCAGGAGCCGCAAAAGGGGAGGAGTAGGCGGTGCCAAGGGCAGCGCGTCACGCCAGGCCTGTGACACGCTGCTCTTGGCGCCGCCTTCTGCCCTCCCGGCTCCCTCTGCCCTAGGAAGGGGGGGCCGAAAAAAGGGCAGAAGGCGGCGCCAACAGCAGCGTCTGTCACAGGCCTGGCGTGGCGCGCTGCCCCTTGGCACCGCCTACTCCTCCTTTTTTGGCGCCCCTCCCTTCCTAGGCCGGGGAGCTGCCGAAAGGAGGAGTAGGCGGTGCCAAGGGGCAGCATGCCAGGCCTGTGACGCGCTGCCGTTGGCGCCGCCTTCTGCCTGCGCCTCCCTTCCTAGGTAGGGAGGGGGGCGCCGAAAAAGGAGGAGCTAGCTCTTCCTCCTCCCTGCCCCCGCCCCCTCCTGCCGCCATTTAAAATAAAAAAAATCAATTTTTTAAAATTTAAAAATGGCGGCTGAGGGCATAGTGGGGCCGTGTCCAACAGGCTACGGGGCCGGATCCGGCCCCGGGGCCGCCAGTTGGACAGCCCTGATATAGACCATCTGACTGGGACTTCCTTGCCTCAAGGTCAGAGAGAGAGAGAGAGAGAATTTCGGGAGCCAACTGGCTGAAGCTTCCAGGGCCACATCTGCACAAAAAACTGTAAAGTAAAACTTTCCTACTTTGTTTTGGGGACCTAAGAGAAGAACCCGAGTGCTTACAACTCAGGAATTTAAGAAAAAACCCTTTGAGTTAAGCAGAGTGTCCTGTTTGGTCCTTGGGAGCCCCAAAGCCTCTAAAGGAAGACAAGAAGCAATCCCCAGGGAAGAGAAAGATCATGTCCTTGCCCTTTACGAAGCCATATAGGCCGGGCGCGATGGCACATTCAGCTACTGGAATAATTGGTTAGGCTATATCCCTGTGCATAATAGGAACTGTGAACTTCATCTAGCGTTGGTTTTATTTGTTTGGTGTCTTGCTCGGTGTCTTCAAAAATTAAGATATCCAAAACCAGCCCTTGGTTATCTCAATGTTCACTGCATCTTGGGAAACATATGAATGTACTCTTTTGAGCTGAGCAAAAAGATCCAAGGCTGAAATTAGTTAAGGGGATTGCTAATTTGGGATGAGCAGGCATATAAACAAGCACTTGTGTGTGTGTGTTTTTTTTTTGAAGAACACGATGGCCTACTTTTTAAGGGTATATAGGCACCATCAGTCAAACCGAAATGTATCGTGTTATTTCATATTTAAAAGCAGATCATCTTTAAAGTTCTTTATTATTTATTTTACAAGACATTTAGATGTACACAAAGTGACATATTTATTTTATGTGAATCTCGTCCATATACAAGGAGTTCTTCCACACGTCACCCTCAGTTTGTCCTCACAGCAACCTTTTGAGGCGGGTTTAAGTAAAGAATGTTTCAGGGCATCATAGCTCTCTATGTAAAACGGATTCCTTTTAATGAAGGGACAGTCAATAGATCAGTGTTTCCCAACCACTGTGACGCGGCACACTAGTGTGCCGTGACGGACCTCCTCCTGTGCCGCGAGAAAAGCTCTCTGCCCCCCTTCCTTCCCCCCTCCTCCTGCCGAACTCCTGCTGCTTGGGGGAGAAGGAGGAAGGGCCGCCTCCTTCGGCCATTTCCCCAGCCAGCCTCCAATCCGCCATGACTCTCACCCGTCGCTCGCTGAAGCCGCGCGGAGGAGGAGCCCCGCCCACTGAAGCCCGTCCAACACTCATGCTCCTCCTCTTCTGCATGGCCTGGCTCTGCGTCCTCCCCGGCTTCATCACTGCTCTCCCACAGCTTCTCCAGCCTTGAGCTGTGGGACAGTGCCAAGGGGGCCAGCATTGTGCTGGCTCTGCCACTGCTGGCTGGGCACAGTCCCCTCAAGGCTTGAGAGTGCCAAGCCAGCGGTGGGAGCACAATGCTGGCTGAATGTCCCCCAAGGCTGGAGGAGCTGTGGAGAGCCGCGCGGAGGGAGGAGCCAGGCTGCGCCATGCACCGTCCGCTCCCCCAGCTTCAGCTCTCCCACAGCTTCTCCAGCCTTGAGGGGGCAGTGCCCAGCCAGGGGTGGCAGAGCCAGCACAATGCTGGCTTGGCACTGTCCCCTCAAGGCTGGCGAAGCTGTGGGAGAGCTGAAGCCGGGGAGGGGGCGGAGCCAGGCTGCGCCATGACCCGCCCCCTCCCCCGCCTTCAGCTCTCCCACAGCTTCCAGCCTTGCTGGCTTGGCAGTGCCAAGCCTTGAGAGGGGCAGTGGGACGGAGCCAGGCCACGCCATGCCCCGTCCTCTCCCCCCGGCTTCAGCTCTCCCACAGCTTCTCCAGCCTTGAGGGGGCAGTGCCCAGCCAGCAGTGGCAGAGCCAGCACAATGCTGGCTTGGCACTGCCCCCTCAAGGCTGGCGAAGCTGTGGGAGAGCTGAAGCCAGGAGAGGGGGGCAGAGCCAGGCTGCGCCATGCCCTGCTCCCCAGCTTCAGCACACCCACAGCTACTCCATCCTTGAGTGGGCAGTGCCAAGCCAGCAGTGGCAGAGCTACAATGCACAATGCTGGCTTGGCACTGTCCCCTCAAGGCTGTGGGAGAGCTGAAGCCAGGGGGTGGGGGTGGGGCATGGGGCTCCCAGCAGGCCACCATCCCCCAGCCGTTCTTTACTGCGTTAGAGTGTCATTTTGTGTCCTTTTGGTTGGTGGTGTGCCCCCGGATTTTTTTAATGTTAAAAGTGTGCCGCGGCTCAAAGAAGGTTGGGAAACACTGCAATAGATAAGTATTCACTTGCATGGTGAAACACATCGCCACCTCACTCCAACTAGATTTCCTTTATTTCCCCCAATTCAGCATAGTGTGGCTTGCTAGCAGGGGGCCCGTCTACACTGCCATATACAATCCAGATTATCTGCTTTGAACAGGTTTATATGGCAGTGTAGACTCACACAATCCAGTTCAAATAATGTGGGTTATCTCCTTTGAGCAAGGAGTTTTTCCAAATAGGCTGAAAGAGGCAGTGGTCCGCCCATTACTGAAAAAGCCAAGTCTAGATCCTTTGGTTTTATTTATTTATTTATTTATGGCATTTTACCCCGCTCTTCTCAACCCCCCGAGGGGGGACTCAGAGCGGCTTCCAAAAGGCATAATTTGATGCCTACAGCACAATCGCAGTATAAAAACACAATATAAAACCCTCCAGCATTTGACACTAAAATACATTAAAATATAATTATATTCACACATCCTATGCATTCACCTATGTTAAAAACAGTGTTCCACCCATAAAAGCATTGAGCCCTATTCACCAACTTTCCATTAAAACTACTAAAGTGCTGTCCTGTGCTACTATGCGAATGCCTGGTCCCACATCCAGGCTTTCACTTTTTTCCTGAATGTCAGGAGGGATGGAATTGATCGTATGTCGCTAGGGAGCGCATTCCACGGACGGAGAGCCACCACCGAGAAGGCCCTCTCCCTCGTCCCCACCAGCCGCACCTGGGAAGCCGGCGGGAGCGAGAGCAGGGCCTCCCCGGATGATCTTAAAGTACGAGGTGGGACGTAGCGGCAGATGCGTTCGGACAAGTAAGCTGGGCCAGAACCGTATAGAGCTTTAAAGGTCAACACCAGCACTTTGAATTGAGCCCGAAATTGGACCGGCAGCCAGTGGAGCTGACACAACAGGGGGGTGGTATGCTCCCTGTATGTAGCTCCAGTTAGTAGTCTGGCTGCCGCCCGTTAGACTAGTTGTAATTTCCGAACTGTCTTCAAAGGCAGCCCCACGTAGAGCGCGTTGCAGTAATCTATTCGGGATGTGACCAGAGCGTGGACGACCATAGCCAGATCAGACTTCCCAAGGTACGGGCGCAACTGGCGCACGAGTCTTAACTGTGCAAAAGCTCCCCTGGCCACCAACGAGACCTGGGGTTCCAGGCTTAGCGATGAATCCAGGATCACTCCCAAGCTGCGAACCTGCGTCTTCAGGGGGAGTGCGACCCCATCCAACACAGGCTGTAACCCTATGCCCTGTTCGGCCTTTCGACTGACCAGGAGGACCTCTGTCTTGTCTGGATTTAGTTTCAATTTGCTAGCCCTCATCCAGTCCGACACAGCAGCCTAGCACTGTTCAAAGTCTGGACAGCCTCCTTAGTGACAGGTGGGAAGGAGTGACAGATCTGGACGTCATCTGCGTACAGATAACACCTTACTCCGAAACTCCGAATGATCTCTCCCAGCGGTTTCATGTAGATGTTAAATAACATCAGGGACAGAACTGAACCCTGGGGGACTCCACAAGACAAAGGTTGCGGAGCCGAACAGGTGTCACCCAATAACACCTTCTGGGTGCGACCTTCCAGAAAGGATTGGAGCCACTGCAAGGCAGTACCCCCAAGCCCCATATCTGCAAGGCGACCCAGAAGGATACCGTGGTCAACGGTATCGAAAGCCGCTGAGAGGTCCAGCAGAACCAACAGGGACACACTCCCCTGTCGAGTTCCCGGCGTGGATCATCTACCAAGGCGACCAAGGCTGTTTCAGTCCCATGTCCCGGCCTAAAGCCAGACTGTGCCGGATCAAGATAATCAGTGTCTACCAGTGGTTCCCTCCAATTATTGACCGGTTTCGAATCTTTCGTTCCTGGGCAAGGTGGTTGAGAGGGCGGTAGCAGACCAGCTCCAGAAATTCTTAAAAGACACCGCCTGTTTTCTGTTTTTCTACTGTTTTATAAAAGTTCAGTTGCAAGTATGCAAAATTTATAATTACCCAGTAATACCCACCTGCAATTCTTGATATCCCTTCACTTTAAACGTAGTTCAGGGATTCCTGACAATATGGGAGGGAAATGGTCATGACAGGCTAACCAAGATGATCAGCAGGGGCCAAAATGTCGGGAACAAATCCTGCTAAACTAAACTTATATGTCTTTCCTCTTTCTTCTTTCGCCACCCCCCGCCTCTCTCTCTCTCTCTCTTTTTGACCAGGTTGCTAATTTAGTAAATAGTGAGAATCTTGTGGGTGTCATTTACTAGAAATTCAGCAAATCATTTGGAAAAGTTCCCCATAATATTTTGATAAACAAACTGAATGTGGAATAAATGGGAACATTGCCAGATGGATCCATAATTAATTGGAAAAACACAGACTCAAAGAGGCATCAGCAGTGCATTCCCAGTGAGCAGGCGGAGGAAGGGTCAGGGGTTCTGGCTCTTTTAGACTTGCGAAGAGAAAAGGCTCGTGTTTGCAGATCCACTCGATTAGCAGGGGGAAAAATGAGGCAACACCTGATAAACTAGCATTAAAGGTAATCAGGATATTGCTGAATATTGTTATGCCAACCAATTTATTGCTCCCCTCCCTGAGAATGGCTGGGACCCGTATAGGGTTGCCACTTTTTGATATAAGAAATAAGGGACATTTATGGGATTTTTCACAAAAATAAGGGACACTTCATTAAAAACTTGAAACTCAAACGTTAGGTAGAAATAGTTTTATTAACAGAATAAGATAATGATTGAAACTCACAAAAGAAACTGACTTATACCCTCTTAACAGTACATGGTATGTTTCTGCATGCTTTGTCATGCAGAAAAAATATTATTAGCACTACCTAATTTTCTCCATCTGCATTTAGTACTTGACTTTGCTGACTTTAAAAGTGCGCTGTCGAAACATGAAAATAAAATAAATTTTATAAGACAGTACATCTTCATGATTATTATGTCAATAGTTAATGGTATGGTATAGTATGGGATACACAGCATTGTATAGTATTGGGATGCACAGCTAGGCCTATTTTTAGACTAACTCTCAAGCAACCAGAAACTATCTTTATCCAACATGACCCAACATTCCCCTTGGGTAACGGTTAATTAGTCTACTGTACCTTTGAAAAAGTCCTGTATCGCCTCTTCCTTCCAACGGGGACGCAGGCTGCCCTGCGCGTTGGAATCCCGGGCAGGCATTGCCGTGGAAACCACAGCGCACCTTCCTCTGGACAACCCCGCCCAGTCCTGTCCTGCTAGTCAAAAATAAGGGACAGGGCCTGAAAAAAAGGGACACAAATTTTAGGGCCAAAATAAGGGACGGCCCTTAGAATAAGGGACATATGGGAACCCTAGACCCGTACCCCCTCCCGCTGTTTCATTGTTGTTGCGGGACTGGATTTGAGCCTGGCAAGAAATTGACTTGTGGGTTCAAGAATGTCTGATTGAAGAGTAAAGGTTTCCCTTTTGTTTGTCAGATGGTCTGTTATGTCACCAACAACAGGTGTATGTTCCACTGGGACCAAAGTGGGGTGAGATCCTGAAATTATGTCATGGTGGTCACCCTACTCAACGGAGAGTAGGGTTATGATTGTATCATCTTCCGATTGGATTTTTGGATGCAATACATTTTATTGTGAGCCTTGAAAAAGGATTCCGAAACGGTTTTCTGTGTGGCCGCGATATCGGAGCATTCGCTTGCCGTCGGCTCCAGCAACAAAACAGCATGTGTTTGGAGGAGACGCTCACACCGCCTCTCCCCAACGCGTCCTGGAATTTTCCTGTATGAGCATTTGCTCTATATCCAGGTTTCGGTGCTTGTGTCGAAGGATCTTACCCTACCCATTTGAGTACCTCACAGCCCACCCGGGCATAACTCCAGCCAGGATACAGCATTGATTCAGAGGAGGCGCCCACGCCGCTTTTCTCTTGTGCGGATCAGAGCCGCTTGCCTCTTGTGTGGATTGGAACCACTTCAATTGGAGCAATTCGCTTCCTTTCCAGACCCTAATGCTGGTATCCGTGGATTTACCCCGCCCGTCTTAGTACCTCACACTCCACCCTTGAACTATTTTCCATTTTTGGACTTTCCTTTGGTTTCCTTAGGTTGCTCTCACGGACTATTGCGGACTTAATGTGGGCTCATACCGATGTTTTGACATGTGTCTACATTGTGTTCTTTATTGAGTTTCCTCAAACGCGACGGATTTATTGTGAAAATATACATTTTTGATAGCAACAAACCGTATGTATGATCCCAATATTTTCACAACGTTTTATCATATCTCATGAGCTGCCAAAACACAGCGGATCTCTTTTTGCACCATGTCTTCCGCCTCCATGGATTACACAAGAGTTTGGTGACTGACCGAGGTGCTCAACACCTCACATTTATGGCAAGTGCTACAGCGACTATTGGGGATTGAAACTCAAATGTCTTCTGCTCACCACCAGGGGCGGTCCGAGCTCTCCTGGGAGGGTAGGCGAACATTATTTTGGTCCCCCCCCCCCGGCGGCTCCCGGCTGCGCCTGCGCATGCACGAAAATTCGCACTGACTCCCAAGCGCGCCGGCGCGGAGGAACAGGGGGGAGAGGGGACTCACGGGGCGGTGCCCGGACCCGAGGAGGAGCAGCAGGAGGGGGGAGGCTATGAGGGCGGCCCCCACGGAGACTCCCCCGGCAGTGGCAGCAGCAGCAGCGCCCCCGGGGAGGGCCCGGAGCCAGAGGCGCATCTTCCTCTTCCCCGCTGAATGAATGTAGGCGGGAAGGTGGGAGGGGCCAAAGGGCCGCCAAACCTGGCCCCCCTCGCCCCCCCTCTGCATGACGTCACTTCCTCGCTGAAGGGGAGGAAGGCCTCGCCGGCCGCGCGATGCAGCAAGGAGAGACGCCTCTTCCTCCTTCCCTCCCTCCCTCCCTCCCTCCGGGAGGCTCCGGGAAGGACGCCCGGAAGGAGAGACGCCGGAGGGAGGGAGGGAGGAAGAGGCGTCTCTCCTTGCTGCATCGCGCGGCCGGCGAGGCCTTCCTCCCTTCCTCCTCCTTGGCAGAGGCGGCGAGGAAGTGGTGTCACGCAGAGGGGGAGCGAGGGGGCCGGCTTTGGCGTCCCTGTGGCCTCTCCTCCTTCCTGCCTTCATTCATTCAGCGGGGAAGAGGAAGATGCGCCTCTGGCTCCGGGCCCTCCCGGGGGCGCTGCTGCTGCCGCTGCTGGGGGAGTCTCCGTGGGGGCCGCCCTCGTGGCCTCCCCCCTCCTCCTGCTCCTCCGGGTCCGGCACCCGCCCCGTGAGTCCCCTCCCCCCGTTCCTCCACGCCGCCGGCTTTGGAGGCGTGGCGCGGGCCGCACTGGCTCCCGAGTACGCCCCAGCCCGGCTGGCTCGGCGGCGGGTTGGGGCGGCGCCTCCCAGGTGGCGACGCCCTCTCCGGTGACGTCGCCCACGCGCGGCCGCGTAGTCGGCTTAATTGGAAAGGCCGGCCCTGCTCACCACCCCAAAACCAATGAAAAAGGATAAATGTAACGAAAGCTGCCTTGAGTCCCCTCCGGGGTGAAAATGGCGGGGTATAAATGCACCTGGTTTTCTTCTTCACTGAGTGTTATTTTCTCAGGCTGGAAAAGATTTCAAATCCCACACTGCTGGTGATGAAGCACAGCATACGCCCAGTGAATCAAGTCGTCCTCCCAATGAATTAATCAGCAAAAAGGGAAGCAAGGATGCTCTGCCTGGCTTGCCCTTCAGCATCCTCCCACCATCTGGCACACAGTCAGGGGATCAATCTACGGCATACTTTAGTCAAAATCACAATTATCTTCTGCAGCAGCCTACTGATACGTCTAATGTCATGCCAGAGCACTGATAATGTTCTGCATCGTCGAAATCTGGGTTGTTGTTGTTGTGATTTGATAGCTCTTGGGTTGATTTGCCTTTCATTACCTATTCAACTGTTGTACCACAGTTCAACTATGATTTGGGAATAACAGGTGCCATTTCTGATCCACCTGTGTGAAGAGAACCTAGGTGGCCCACGTAGCAAAATCCAAATCTCTCCTTCGTAAAGCCAAGCCGTTTTATTCTCCCACTTTTCCCTCACTAGCTCACCTTCTGTTCTAAAATTAGAAGTGAGCAGAAGTCTACGAGAAACCATATGCTGCATCTTAATTGGACTGTCGCTGGGGTTCGACTTCAGTCAGCAGCTAGTCACCTTGTTAGTATCAGTAAGATACCAGGGTTTTGAAAGATGCAGATAGAGGGAGTTGTCACTGACAGTGCCGCTTTGTGAATTAAAGACAATTAGAAAGGTATAATTGTTTTCTGTGAATAAAAAATATTGCCATAGGATTCCTGTCTCTGCAGGGGATACATTCCAGGACTTGGTGTGGATATGCAAAACTGTGAGTAACTGTGAGGCTATCTCTCTAGCATTGTTAGGTGTTGTAGTTGTGTCTGAGGGTTGTCGCACCCCAAGGGCTTCAGTCGGCATATTTCCTAGGGGCTGCATTTTGCCCGCTTGATTCCAAGGAACTTTCCAGCCCAGCTGGATTAACTCCCAGCTCCTGCAGTGGGCCTCCTTACTGCTCTATTGTGCTTCCCATGAAAGATGCTATGGCAAAGATATGTCAAGGCCAAACTGGGCCCACCAGACTGATAACAGGAGCGGGTACTCGGAGCGCTAAGCACTACTCCCCAGCCCAGATGGTCCGCGCTAACGAGGTGCTGCATTCTTCAAGACTGAGGTTCTCAAAACAACCCAAGGCCCATCCATCATTGGATTTGATGTTCGACGCACTGGGCGCTATGGTCAGGAATCCTATAAAGGCGGTGAGATCCTGCAAGCCAGCATCTCGTACCAACGACCGCTATTGCCATGATGCTATTGTGAACCGGGCCTTTCGGCCAGCTTCCAAGATCGAGCCAGCCAGCCTTCCTCGGCTGCCTCGTTCCAGCATCAAGCCTTGTTCCTGTTCATCGCCGAGCCCTGCGGGGAAGCCGTGTTGCTGTTGCATCGACTTTGCCTGCAGTACCTAAAGCCGCCAACCTTCTTGCGCCGGTTGGGGGCTCAGAGACTATCTATTGCATCCCGCATTTGTTCCTGAACTGACTCCGCTTGAGATGCTGCCGTTGCGGATACTCAAGCTTTGCTGAGTCCAGTATTTGCTGCTATCCAGAGGCTGCATATTAAAGGCTTCCTGGACTATATACTTACCCTGCTACCTTATAATCAATAAATCTTGTTGTATCTCAGCTGTCTTGTCTGTTGTCCGGGGAGGTCAAGTGCCAAGGGGCCCAAGGGGGCAACAAGGGTGAAGCTGCGAGAGAAAAGGCTGGCGCCAGGAACGTGAAATGGGTCACTCGGGAGCAGGAGTCGGATGGGGAATGGGAAAGGAAAAGGATAAGGCAAATACTTAATGAGTCCTCTGATGACGATATGTTCTTGGGCTTTTCAGGGGATGGTGGGGGTGATGATGCACAGGGGATAATGGGGGCTGGGGAGATAGCACAGTGGTAACACAGCTGTGCTTGCAACCTGTGTTGCTAGTTCAATTCCCCGAGCTGGCTTGGACAACCAGCTTCTGAAGCCCTGTCCTTCTGCTCACCCAGCAGATCGAAAGCAGCCCAGCTGTAAGTAGATAAAACCAGGAACCGTGAAGCGGGGAAGATTTTTACAGAGGGACTTTACAACGCCTGAAATTTGGTTGTCCGGAAGGTGGAATGCGGAACAGAAGCTCCCGCCATGAGGATGGAACAACAGCACCCCCTTGTGACGTAACGACGCAATGACATAACAACAATGACCAGGCATGTAGCCAGGGGGGGCTAAGGGGGCTTCAGCCCCCCCCGAAATTCTCAGGGTGGTCCGTGAAAAGGCCTTACTGGTACATTATTTAAACGGTTATGTTTATTCATATCATGATCTGATCACCATGCTCATTATACCCCACATTAATGGGGTTATTGGGATAACAATACAAAAGGTTTGCTAGGGTAGACCCTCTTCCACCCAGTCTCAGCCCCCTCCGAACCAAACTCAGCCCCCCCGAATCAAAATCCTGGCTACGGCCCTGACAATGACGTAATGGAGCAATTCACATCCAGCGACGCACACCCTATGAGGCAGCGAGGAAGAAGGAATCTTCTAAATTTGCACAGTGTACTGTGTACTGTCATTTGTACTGTGTTTCCCCGAAAGTAAGACAGCGTCTTACTTTCTTTTCCCCCCCCAAAAGTCCCCCTACGTCTTACTTTCGGGGTACGTCTTATATAACCCAAGACGCGTGCCCGTCGCCACGCCCACGCCGCCGCCGCCACGCCGCCGCAACCAGAGGTGTCCCGCGGCACACCTGCGGCACACCCGCGGCACACCTCTTCGCCAGGGCTCCAGGCAAGGAGGGGAAAGGAGCCAGGGGTGGGAGGAAGCGGCTGACGCGTCACTGTGACGCTGCGATCCCTCCACGCCCTGGCTCCTTTCCCCCCTTGAGGAAAGAAGGGAGAGGGAAAGGAGCCAGGGCGTGGTGAGGATCGCAGCGTCACAGTGACGCGTCGCCGCTCTCCCCGCCCTGGCTCTCTTCCCCCACCCTTGGAGGGAGGGAGGAAGAGAGCCAGGGGCGGACGACGCGTCACTGTGACGCGTCACGCTCTCCCGCCCTGGCTCTCTTCCCCCACCCTTGGAAGGGAGGAGGAAGAGAGCCAGGGGCGGAGGGGACGACTTGCGTCACTGTGACGCGTCATCGCTCTCTCCCGCCCTGGCTCTCTTCCCCCACCCTTGGAAGGGAGGAGAGAGAGGGGGGGAGAGCGGACGACGCGTCACTGTGACGCGTCATCGCTTCTCCCGCCTCTGGCTCTCTTCCTCCACCCTTCCAAGGGTGGGGAAGAGAGCCAGGGCGGACGGCGGCGACGCGTCACTGTGACGCTGCGATCCTCACCACGCCCTGGCTCCTTTCCCTCTCCCTTCTTTCCTCAAGCAAGGGAGGGGGAAAAGGAGCCAGGGCGTGGTGAGGGATCGCAGCGTCACAGTGACGCGTCGCCGCTTCCTCCCGCCCCTGGCTCCTTTCCCCTCCCTTGCCTGGAGCCCTGGCAAGAGGGTGTGCGGAGGTGTGCCGCAGGTGTGCGCGGCACACCTCCGGTTGCGGGCGGCGGGGCGAGTACGTCTTATATACGGGGTATGGCTTATATAAGCCGACCCCCAGACACCCGATACGTCTTACAATCGGGGTGTCTTACTTCGGGAAACACGGTATGTCTTCCGACAGGGACTGTCTGTCGTATGTGTAATGTATTCCGCACTGAGTCCCCTTCAGGGTGAGAAGAGCAGAATAGAAATAAACAGTTATTATTATTTATTATTATGCACAGCAGTCTATGAGGGATGGGGATGGGAATTCACAGAGTTCTGAGGAGGTGTCCAGTGACATGGACTGGACCAAAGTTCAACAGGTACGCGATCCTTGTGAAGAGCCAACTAGCAGTGACTCATTTGTGGGTTTTGCTGGGGATGGGAACTGGAGTACTGAAGACCAGACTTCATGTTGGGGTGATCTAAGTCGTAACAGAAGATGAAAGGATTGGCATGAGAGGCAAAGGGCAGCACGTTAGCAGCTGAAAGAAATGATGATGGGGTGTTAGCTCAATCTAGTTCTGATGAATAAAGAGGGACTTGAAACTAACCATTATTTGCAGCTGGCAAAGTGTCAAATTGCTGACCGTGTCCTGTCTTGTGTTGCTGTGTTGCTGTGGACTGATTCTTGGACGTGTTCTGGACCTTGGACTTCCTTCGTTGACTTCGGTATTGTATCTGGTGGGATCCGCATCTTGTTTCCTCTTTCTGGCTACATTGCATTTACTCCCTGTGTGCTAGTTGCTGCTGCCGCCGTTTTCCTGCTGTGACTCCGGACCGCTTTTGACCACTCCTTCACACTGACTTCTTCTTCGGATTGATCTGGGACCACCTTGACTTCCTTCTTCTGCTTGACGACAACGGACTGTGTGACGATGCGACACTTGTTTTCCTGTGTTTCTGCTGTGTTTGGTTTATTGCGGATTATCCGGATATTTAATCCGGATTTTCACGTTACTGACTCTTTTTGCCCAAGTGGCTTTGTGTTTGCGTTGTTTGATCTACTACACTGAAGTTGAATTGTTTTGGGGTCGTTTTGACCAATTTTTGAGTTACTGCGTTGTTGCTAATAAACTTTTATACTAACTACATTAGGCTTAGCTCCTTTAAGGTTCTCTGTTCACGACATTAAGTCTGCCAGCACAACTGGTGAACAGTTGTAGAAAAATCCCATAAAATAAACTAGAGGATCTAGAAAATGTCTACAGAGGATATATTTTGCCAGATGCGGATAAATGGAAGTACAGTTGAATAATGATTTTTTAAATATCAGCCAAGACAGTGCAAAACACTCCAAGCATTTCGGTTCTCCAAGACTCTTTATCAAGACGGATGGTAGTAAAAATTAGGGGTTGAGGAAGAAAAGAGGAAGTCTCATTGCAGTTGTATTTTGCTAGAGCGGTGTTTCCCAACCGGTGTGTGCCGTGTGCGATCATCAGGTGTGCCGTGGGAAATTGGAACCTCCAATACCCTTCCCCCCCCTCCTGCCGAACACTTTTTCTTCTCCACTCGGGCTCCCTTCTTCCCAGCCTCGCTCTGCTCGCTTTGCCTCGCTTTGCTCACGCTGCCACTTCTGCATTTTGATCCGAGGGTTCAGCGTGAGCATGTTCAAGAGGGGGGGAGGGAGGGAGGGAGGAAGACGTGACCCGTGCTACTGCGCAGACTCGCCCCACATGAGCAAAGCGGTGCAAAGCGAGCAGAGCGAGGCTGGAAAGAAGGGAGCCCGAGTGGAGAAGAAAAAGTGTTTGGCAGGAGGGGGAAGAAAGGGCGCGGAGGGGGAAGGAAGAGGTCTCTGTCGGAAGCTGGCATGGGCAAACTTGGACCTTCCAGGTGTCTTGGACTCCAACTCCCACCATTCCTAGCAGCCTCAGGTTTTTTTCTCCCCCCCCCCTTCAGCCATTTAAGCAGGAAAGGGCCTCAGGCTGTTAGGAATGGTGGGAGTTGAAGTCCAAAGCACCCAGAGGGCCGAAGTTTTCCCATACCTGTTTTAGGGACCTTAAAGTGGTGAGCCTCCTTCCAACATTGTGATTCTGGAGATAACATAACATTGTTTGAGTCCACAGTGCTCTCTGGGTGTAGGTCAGGGGTGCTCACCCTTTTTCAGCATGCGAGCTACTCTTAAAGCAACCAAGTCCAAAAGATCTACCTGCCCCCACCGCCGCACGCTCCCGCGTGCTCCCGCCGCCGCACGCTCTTGCCACCGCACGTGCTCCTGCTGCTGTTTTCCGCCTGTGGGGCATTGCAGGAAGGAGAAAGCACAAGGCGGGGCATCCAGAGGGAGCACTCCACCCTGCCTGTCTCGCCGGCAATGGAGGCTGCACAGCTGCTTCTGGGCAAGAGAGAGGCAGGGCACTCCCTCCAGAGGCCCCACCTTCTTCCTGCAATACACCGCAGGTGAAAGAAACACCGCGAGAGCAGAAGCCAGCAGCAGGAGCACGCGTTCACACAGGGTGTGCACGCGCATGGCAGGAGCGCCCCATCCGGCTGGTGAGGCCCGAAGATCACCTGGAAGAGGGCCGAAGATCTACTAGTAGCTCCCGAGCTACTTAATGAGCACCCCTGGTGTAGGTGAACTACAACTTCCAAACTCAAGTTCAATTCCCAAGCAAACCCTTTCAGTACTTTCTGTTGGTAATGAGAGTTCAATATGCCAAGTATGGTTCAATTCCATTGTTGCAAGAGTTCAGGATGCTCTTTGATTGTGTGTTAACTATAAATCCCAGAAACTGTAACTCCCAAATGACAAGGTCTATTTTCCCCAAACTCAATCTGTGTTCACATTTGGGCATATTGAGTATTCATGCCAAGTTTGGTCCTGATCCAACATTGTTTCAGTCCACAGTGCTCTCTGGATATAGGTGAACTATAACTCTAAAACTCTAAAACCCAAGGTCAATACCCACCAAACTCTTATAGCATTTTCTCTTGGTTATGGGAGTTCTGTGTGGGAAGTTTGTGTCTTTCTGCCATTCCTGCCAGGATATCTATGTTGTGTTCATCGAAACAGGCCCAGGTTTCCACTGAGTGTATAAATACATTTAAAAACACATTAACTATATGTATTACTGTGTTAGAGTGTCATTTTGTGTCATTTTGGTTGGTGGTGTGCCCCAGGATTTTGCAAATGTAAAAAATGTGCCACGGCTCAAAAAAGGTTGAAAAACACTGCGCTAGAGATTTCATGACCACAATGTCTGGACTAATTTGAGGACTCTTGTGTTTCTTTTTCACCCATAATCTTTTGACCACCTAGCCTGATGCAAGGTTCTAGAGCATTTTAAAGCTTGCATGATTTTATGTCATTGTCTTTGATCTTAATAAAGCTATTTCCCAATGTTAGGTTTCGCAATATTGCATAATGCAGTATTTCACATTGGACAAAAAATATTTTCACAGGATGGTATTGTGCTGAATTGTGTGAGATACAGCATTCAGACTTCAGATGTGTCCACTGTCTAAGGGCATGTTACTCAGTTATTCTCTTAGAAGATACTGCCAGGAGGTTATTGCTTCAGATGTAGTATCAAAAGTGTGATCTTATGAATTACTTTTTAATCACAGCCTCAGCGGGTGAAGCATCGGGATGAAGAGTACAAGTCATCATTTGGAAATCTTTCATCCCAAATTTTGCTCAAATGCTAAGGTCAATATCAGTTTCTCTCAGACCTTGTTCCCTTTGGGAAGCTGGAAGAACAATTGAACTTTGTTTCCTCACAGGATTGTTTGAATGATTGAAAAAAAAATGTTGTCCCTATCAATCATCATCATCTATATCTATCTATCTCATCTATCTATCTATCTATCTATCTATCTATCTATGTATATAATAAAAGTCAATGTTTGTGGGTGGAGGTGCGTCGGTGGGTGTGGAGGAATATGTGCCAGCTTTTCGATTGGCTGCCACTGTGGGATTATTTGCATAAAGGACTCTGATTGGCCAGCATCAGAACTCCAACACTCTAAGGCACTAGATTATTTGCGCAAAGGACTCTGATTGGCCAGCCTCAGAACTCCAACACTCTACGGCACCAGACAGAGGGCACTGGTTGCCACTGAGGAACTATTTGCATAAAGGACTCTGATTGGCCAGCAAAACACAATATAACTGAATGCTTGAATTAGCCAAATGACAGTTTTTTTCCGTTGGAAATGGAATGTTCATCTTCTGGGAGGTGCGGAGGTGCCAAGGAATATGTGACAGCATTTCGATAGGCTGCCACTATGGGATTATTTGCATAAAGGACTCTGATTGGCCAGCCTCAGAACTCCAACATTCTACAGCCCCAGACAGAGGGGATTGGTCGCCACTAAAATGGTATTTGCATAAAGGACTCCGATTGGCCATCCACATCCCAACATTCTAAGGTGACACAGAGAGAAAAGGAAAGGCCTCAGGCAGTCAGACACTGCGGCCCACAGCAGTGACGGATCAGGACCAAACTTGCCCACTTCACAACGCAACCCTCACACATTGACCAATACAGACCAAAATTAGCACACACTTGACCCACTCTACACCCTGGTGCTGTTTCAAGGAGGATGGACCACAGATGATGGGACTTGAAATACCTTCACTCTCCTTCAAAGACCGCTGTAACCCTCATCCAAAGAATGATCAAGACCAAATGTGACACACAGAGCCCCCAAGACCCACTCTACATCCTGGTGCTGTTTCAAGGAGGATGAACCACAGATGATGGGACTTGCAGTACCTTCACTAAGTGCCTGAGACCACTGTGAGCCACATAAACATCTGATAAGGAACAACCTTGGCACACAATGCCTTCGTCAAATAACCCGGGCACCGCCAGGTCCCCAAGCTAGTTATGAATATTATAAAACTATTTGCCAAAGATTAATAGCGCTTTCTAGAATATAATGACCAGCCTTACACCAAATATTAACCCAATTATTCTCATTTGGAGAGTTACCACATGTTATCATTCCATCAGGAGGGAGGGTCATCTCAATATCTCATCACTCCAATAATTTCTTCTTTTACCTAACTGTCTTTTCCACTAGTTATATTAATGTTACTATTCCTCCTTTAAATTGTAGCAAATGTAGCCGGTCTGAGTCCCTTTACAGAGGTCGAGAAAATTGGGATCTAAAAGTTTTAAATAAATAATAAATAAATTTGTTGTTTTGTTTCTTGGCTCCTTATTTCTTGTGTTTAACTATCTATTCCAACCCACTATTTATTTATTTATTTATTTATTTCATTTATTTATATCATTTATATTCCGCCCTTCTCACCCCGCAGGGGACTTAAGGCGGATCACAATGCACATATACAGGCAAACATTCAATGCCCTTTGACATACAAACATGTAAGACAGACACAGAGGCAATTTAACATTCCAGCTTTTCTGGCCACCAGGGGGAGCTGTCGCATTCCTTCACTCCTTTTGTGTGTATTTCCTGGATATTTTATGGCCTCGTAAATCAGTTAAATTAAGCCTCCCCACCCAAGTGGTACCTAAATTTCCTACTTGACAGATGCAACTGTCTTTCTGATTGCAAAGATCGACAAAGAGCTACACAATTGGTCGAGTGCTCACCCCGACCCGGGCAGGTCTCAAACTCATGACCTTCTGTTCAGTACAGATATTATGCAGCTGACACCCAGCCATCTGCGCCACATTCCCGGTGTTTTTCACTCTATTTGTGGAAATTATTGTTTTCTTTGTATTCTCGGATACAAGCCAGTAGAACATGACAGTCCATTAAATTAATGGTGCCAGTCAAGTCAAGACTTCACACTGCCATTTTCAAAAATGACCACCTCTGGACATTGAACTATCCTTATCTCAGCAGTGAAATCATAAGAGCCCTGATGGCACATTACATTGACATAGTAAATAGTAATTTCAGCCATGTTGTTGGTAACACAGCAAAAACCAATATATAAAATCAGGCAAAGAAGCAATTTCTCATCATCACAAAAAGAAATCTCATCAAACACGTCTCTTCCTCGAAACAGAGAAATAAAAGTATAATAAAAAGGACAGAGTTGAAAAGTTTAGGTCTTCTGATAAACAGCAATACGACATCCATGGAGCCTTTCTGTTGCTATGGCGATAGGAAGATCACTTAATGTGCCTGTTGGTTTATTGCACTCTTAGTGGTCCTTAATATTGTGTTAATGTATGGGTTTGAAACAGGCCCGGATTAACAGCTTTTTGCGCCCTAGGCCACACTTTGGAATTACACCCCCTTCGGGCCCGGATTAACCATAAGGCCACCCTAGGCAATGGCCTAGTGCAGGGCTGTCCAACTTCTACCGGCCCAGGGGCCTGAATTCCGGTCACTGATGACCTGGGGGGCCGTAGGGTCTGCCCCTGCCCCCGCCTCCGCCCCCTCTCCACCCCCGGCTCAGCCCCCACCCTGCCCCCACCCCTGCATGCATACAGTCAAATATAATATTTTACTAACATTAAATGCAGGGATAAGATATTAAATTATTTTAATTTAATATTAAATATATTTAATTTATCCTCCCCTCTCCTTATTTTATTTTAATATTAAATATATTTAATTCCATCCTCCCCCTCCCCTTATTTTAATATTAAATATATTTAATTCTATCCTCCCCTCTCCCCTTATTTTAATATTAAATATATTTAATTCCATCCTCCCCTCTCCCCTTATTTTAATATTAAATATATTTAATTCCATCCTCCCCTCTCCCCTTATTTTAATATTAAATATATTTAATTCCATCCTCCCCTCCCCCTTATTTTAATATTAAATATATTTAATTCCATCCTCCCCTCCCCTTATTTTAATTTAATATTAAATATATTTAATTCCATCCTCCCCTCTCCCCTTATTTTAATTTAATATTAAAAATATTTAATTCCATCCTCCCCTCCCCCTTATTTTAATTTAATATTAAATATATGTAATTCCATCCTCCCCTCCCCCCTTAATGTATCCCATCTCCCCTTATTTCATCTTTAAATATATTTAATTTTATATTTAATACATGAGGGGAGATGGGGGAGGGAATGAGGAGCCCCTGAGGAGCCCCTGCTTCAGCCTACCTTTTCCAAACGCGCAGGATCCAGGAGTACTCGGACGACGAGAGAGGCGACGACCGACTGAGTCGAAGAAGGTCCTAATTGCGTCTGTGGGCCTCAGTGATCCAGTAGTAGAGTAGCCGAAGAGTATGGCGAGAATACGCAATCCACACGGGATTTCGCTGTCAACGCCGGCGTGATCTCGCGTTGACAGCGAAATCCCGTGTGGATTGCGTATTCTCGCGATACTTGCTCCAAACCCAGAAGTAGGTATTTATTTTTATTTTTATTATTTATTTTATTTTTCAATTTTTATTTTTTATTAAAAAGCTTAGGGGGCCGGAGGGAAGGGGCTGGGGGGCCGTATACGGCCCCCGGGCCGTCGGTTGGGCAGCCCTGGCCTAGTACAGCAGCCAAGGGGGGGGGGGGGCGGCAGGTCCAGACCCCACAAAATTAAAAAAAGTTTTTTAAAAACGAAAATATGGTTTGGGTCACCACAACATGAGGAACCTTATTTAGGGGTCACAGCATTAGAAAGGTTGAGAACTACTGCAATAATACATATATAGTCCTTGTTTAATTGCTATTTTTTAAAAAATTAATTTCTAGGCCAAAAAAGTTTGGGAACCACTGGCCTATATCATCAATATACATATATCTTGTTTTCTGATTTACGGTATTGTGAACTTGTTTATTTTGCCTTCCCACTGAGAGTATCCAATGCTGCGAACAATGAAATCAAAATAGGCCCTTTAACAGCGTATTAAAAAGCAACAGTTTTTGAAAAACATAAAACAGTGAGGCAGCTAAAACGACTTCTCAATAAAATCTGAAGGAAGAATCAAGATTATGTCCTGGATGATTGTATTAGTCCCACCGTGCAAGATGGCAACAGTGCTGTCACATTGATTCACCCCTCCACCCTCACAGCACTAAAGCAAGAAGCAAAAGAATGAATGTAGAACCAAAAGCTGTCGAAGTGACATCAATAGGCATTCCCATAGGTGTCTTTGGCAACCCTGATGCAACCTGCTCATCTCAGTATCATTTTATGAAAATGTCACAGTGATATCACCCTATTGCCAATACGGTCTCATTCTCATGCACGGCATATAACCATGCTGCCAGTAAAGGTTGGTGATGCCTTCCTTGCTGCAATTCCCTATGGGTCTAGGATGAGAAGAGCCGGAACGTGCAGTCATACAATCCAGGGCTTTCCTCAGGCAAGGATCTGAATCCTCCAGCTGCCTGCACAGCTACTGGAGTCCTGCAAACAACCACAACTTTAGCCAAGGAAACAACCACCATATTCCTTTACTCTAGAGCAGTGTTTCCCAACCTTTAATGAGCCGCGGCACATTTTTTACATTTGCAAAATCCTGGGGCACACTGTAGTCGAACCAACACCACCAACCAAAATGACACAAAATGACACTCTAGCGCAGTAATACATATAGTTAATATGTTTTTAAATGTATTTATACATTCAGTGCGAAACCTGGGCCTGTTTCGATGAACACAACATAGATATCCTGGCAGGAATGGCAGAAAGACACAAACTTCCCACACAGAACTCCCATAACCAAGAGAAAATGCTATAAGAGTTTGGTGGGCATTGACCTTGGGTTTTGGAGTTGTAGTTCACCTATATCCAGAGAGCACTGTGGACTGAAACAATGTTGGATCAGGACCAAACTTGGCATGAAAACTCAATATGCCTAAATATGAACACAGATGGAGTTTGGGGGGAAATAGACCCTGACATTTGGGAGTTACAGTTTCTGGGATTTATAGTTAACACACAATCAAAGAGCATCCTGAACTCTTGCAACAATGGAATTGAACCAAACTTGGCACATTGAACTCTCATTACCAACAGAAAGTACTGAAAGGGGTTGCTTGGGAATTGACCTTGAGTTTGGTAGTTGTAGTTCACCTACACCCAGAGAGCACTGTGGACTCAAACAATGTTGTGTTATGTTGTTGTTTGTTTTCTATCCAGAATCACAATGTTGGAAGGAGGCTCACCAATTTAAGGTCCCTAAAACAGGCATGGGAAAACTTCGGTCCTCTGGGTGCTTTGGACTTCAACTCTTATCATTCCTAACAGCCTGAGGCCCTTTCCTGCTTAAATGGCTGAGGGGGGGAAAGGGAAAAGAGCCTGAGGCTGCTTGGAATGGTGGGAGTTGGAGTCCAAAATATGTGGAAGGCCCAAGTTTGCCCATGCCAGCTTCCGACAGAGACCTCTTCCTCTCCCTTCCCCTTTGCGCCCTTTCTTCCCCCTCCTGCCGAACACTTACTTTTCTTCTACACTGCCGCTTCTGCTGCCATTTTGATCTGAGGGGGCAGTATTCAGGAGGGGAGGGAGTGGCTGAGAGGGGGGGAGAAGGAAAATGGCCTGAGGCTGCTAGGAATGGTGGGAGTTGGAGTCTAAAACACCTGGAAGGTCCAAGTTTGCGCATGGCAGCTTTCGACAGAGACCACTTCCTCTCCCTTCCCCTTCGTGCCCTTTCTTCCCCCTCCTGCCCAACACTTACTTTTTCTTCTACACTGCCGCTTCTGCCGCCATTTTGATCTGAGGGGGCAGCGTGAGCGTGTTCAGGAGGGAGGGGGGAGGAAGAGGTGATCCCTGCGGGCGCTACTGCGCAGACTCGCCCTCACAGCAAAGCCAGGCAAAGCGAGCAGAGGGAGGCTGGGAAGAAGGGAGAACGAGTGGAGAAGGAAAAATGTTCGGCAGGAGGGGGAAGAAAGGGTATTGGAGGTTCCAATTTCTCACGACACACCTGATGATCACTCACAGCACACTAGTGTGCCATGATAGTGTGCCATGGCACACTGGTTGGGAAACAGTGCTCTAGAGGTCACACTGAACTCTTTAAAAACAAATTTGACACATAGGTGTGCACATCTCAGAGGATGCTAGGAGGCTTCAACATGTCCGAGTAGGGCCTTGGGGCACCATGTTCTGCCCACTCCTGTCTACATTATCTCGTCATAATAGTCACCCAATACACTCACATAGGGGTTTGCAGGAGTGACTAGCAGAGCCCAAAGGCCTAAAGACTCCAGGGCCTTTATGGAAAGAATTCACGAGGTCCTTTCCTACTACACAATTATAGTGCTATTAGCTGTGCCCTGCCACGTGTTGCTGTGGCCTATAGTAAGAATTTTCGAAGTAGAGGTCGATATCTGGACTATTATGAAAGAGAGGTACCTACCTATTCCTTCCCCCCTTTTTCTTCCCCTTTCTCTCCTTTCTTCCTTCCCAACCTCTTTTTTATTCATTCTTTCACTCTTTGCTTTCATCCTTTCTTCTCTCTTTCCTTCCTTCCCTCACCCTTTCTCTATTTCTTCCTTTGTCTCCTTTCTTCCCTCCCTGTTTCCTTCCTTCTTTCACTTTTTATTTTCTTTTCTCCTTCCTTCCTTCTTTACCTCTTTCCTGCCTTTCCTATCCTTTTTCTTTCCTTTCTACTTTCTCTTCTTCTATCCTTCTGTACTTCCTTCCCTTCTTCCTTCTTTCCTTCCCTCTTTCCTCCCCCTTTCCCTCTTTCATTCCTTCCTTTTTTCCCTCCCTCCTTCCTTCTCTCCTTCCTTCCTGTCTGTTCTCCTTCCTTCATTACCTCTTTCCTGCCTTTCCTTTCCTTTTTCTTTCCTTTCTACTTCCCTTGCCAAAGGGAAAGAAGGAAGGAAGGAACGCTCACTAGAGGGAAGGAGGGGGGAGTGCAGTGAGGGGGAGGGGCCGGGGCCAGAGGGAGAAAGGGGCGGGGATGGGCTGGAGTAGCGGGTGGGGCCGGAGCAGGGGGCAGGGCCTCTTTTGCCCCTCCTCCACATTTCCCTCCCTTGCCAAAGGTAAAGAAGGAAGGAACGCTCATTAGAGGGAAGGAGGGGGCAGTGTGGTGAGGGAGCAGGCCCGGATTAACACTTTTTTGCACCCTAGGCCAAAGTTTGGAATTACGCCCCCATTAAGCCAACCTCCCGCCACCTCCAAGGTTCCCATTCCCACAGGCTGGAAAGCTCTGATGTGCTCTGAAGGTCTCCTCGGGAGTCGGGAAGCTTGGGGAGAGCTTGGGGGTGCAAACTCGCTCCAAAGGCACGCATGAGAGAGAGAGAGCGCGCAAGAGAGAGAGCGCGAGAGAGAAAGAGAGTGCGAGAGAGAGCGTGGGCAAGAGAGAGAGAGAAAGTGAGAGAGAGCGAGAGAGCGCAAGAGAGAAAGAGAGAGAGAGAGCACGTGCGCACGAGAGTGAGAGAGAGAGAGAGTGCGAGAGAGAGAGAGAGAGAGACACGGAGGGGACGGAGCAGAGACTTTGCTGGGAGAAGGAGCGAGGAGGGGCATGAGAAAGGGGGAAAGAGGGGTGGAGATCAGTTTTATTTTGTTTTTTGGTCAGTGATCTGCGCCCCCCCCCCCCTTGGCTTGCGCCCCTAGGCCATGGCCTCATTGGCCTTATGGGTAATCCAGGCATGCGAAGGAGAGGTGGCGGGGCCAGAGCGGGACAACATGTCAGCTATTCAGGAAGGGAGGGGGAGGCAAAGGAGGAGGCGGCAAACTCTTGAAGTGGCCAAGCGACGCGTGTGCTCCAGCGGTTTTTTATTGGATTTGGAAGTTGTTTATTTTTTGTTTAATTTTTCTGGTTGTTGGTCACACCTTGTCCCATTTGGCATTTTGTGGCCAAATTTGGTGTGTGTCTGTTCAGTGGTTTTGTTGTTTTTAAGGTACTCACGATGACAGCAACATCTATTATATAAAGGAGGACCCGTCATCGAACGACTGACAGAGACAGAGAAACCTTCCAAGGCAGAGACACCAAACTTGTCAACAAAAATAGGCCTCAGGCAAGGAAGGTTTTTAGCAAAGAAACTTCCCCCCCAAAACCTAGAAGGCCCCCAAAACAACGATTAAAAAAACTACATTTCCCAGCATCCTCTGTGGCCACCAGCGAAACCCATTGGCCAACATCGGCCCACACAAAATGCAGGGAGGTTGAGTTACCAAGGCTAGATTAGAATGCTGAGTGATTTCAGTTTAGTCAGTTGGTGTTTGAGGGTTAAACTGTCAAGGCCAAGATCTAGGAGGGAGACAAATAGGGCACCAGGGACACAGGCACCACTGACAAACACATACCCCCAGAATAACACAAACTTGCAAAACCCACCAAAAAAATCCTGCAACACAAAAACCCACCCCAAACAAAATACACAACAAACACCACTGGCAAAAGCAACACCCCCTCCACATCACTACCAGCACACAGCCAGACTAAGACAACTGTCACCACAACACACACAAAATACACCCCACAAATACCTGACAACTTCCCCAACACAAAACCCAGGACTGCACTCACTACTCACCACCACACACACCTCCAAATACACACATGTCCCAGGCACAATACTCCAGCAATTCCTACCCACACAACACAACACAACTTCCTATCACAACCCATCCCCCCAACATTACGGGACCCCGCACACACAACACCTACCACCACCACAAACAAAAACCAACTCCACCTATACTCCAACCACAACACAACACAACACTGCACTAATACTCTACAAACACACCCAAACACCCAAAACACCCCACCCACACAAGCATTCCACAACATACTACCACCCACAATGCCACCACGCACCCACTAACTCACCAAAAAAGTAATACCTACACACAACACAATACGCACATAACACAACCTTGCATCTACTGCTCAACCCATTTGTATGCCATTCCTTCCTTCCACACAGGCATAAGCTGACCCAAAAGACAAGCCATGCCTCCTAAAAAGAACAGCATCGGACGACACACTCGCAACACTACATACATCAAACAAAAGGGCAGAACAAACGCCAGAACAGAAAGACACTGCACTACACTAGCTTTTGCCATCACCATAAACAAGGCTCAAGGACAAACACTACAAATCTGTGGCATAGACCTTGACACAGAATGCTTCTCCCACGGACAACTCTACGTAGCGTGCTCCAGAGTTGGGAAACCACAGAACCTCTACATCAACACAGCAGACGGAAAGACCAAAAACATTGTATATCCACAAGCTCTGCCAGGAACACCACACACCGACAACTCCACAGGACTTCAACATCCCATCCACCAGAACAACCCACAACGACACAGCCATGACCCCACCAAGACCATAAGTAACATCAATTCCAACCCTTACATACTCAGACTTTCTCGCATCTTCTAAATAGGGCACAGCAACGCGTGCCGGGTACAGCTAGTTATTATATATTGAGATGATTTCATTTTAACTGCCATGACAACATCCTATGTGATCAAGTGTCATTGATAGTTTGACGAGGCACTAGGATTTGATAGTTGGCATTTAAATACTGCTCCCTCAATTGCAAACGCAAAGATTCCATAGAAAATTGTAGCGGCAGTTAAGGAAGAATCACAGCATTATACTTGTGCGTGGTGTGAAAGCATTCGTGGTGTGGCATGTGGAGACCAATATTCCTATCACACCATGTAGCACCATGGTCCCAATTCAATCGCCTCTGGTAGCTGCTTGTTTTTTAAAGGTCTGTCCACCTTTTTGTTTACCAAACAAGTGAAGCCAGACTGACATACTGTCATTACAAGTCAACCAGAAAGTAAATAGGAAAACTTAAGTTGCTAGACACACTTATTATTACCCAGTAATGTGCTAATCCAAATGCTGCCGTTGCTTCTGTGCCGTTGATGCTTCTGGTGCTGTTGCCAGCCAGAACTAATGATAACTTTTCAAAGAAACCTCCCAAACATGATTTCTATCAGGCAGAATGTACATCATAATGAAACATGGAGGGAAAGGGGAGAAAAGAAATGTAAAGAAACTGCACTGGGAAATAATATTACTGTTATGTTTCCTTTTAAAGTCATTGAGGGCCCTTCCACACAGCCATATAATCCATAATCTCAAGGCAGATAATCCTCAATATCTGCTTTGAACTGGGTTATCCGAGCCAACGCTGCCATATAATCCAGCTCAATGTGGATTTTATACAGCTGTGTGGAAAGGGCCTGAGTTGAGTTCAAAATTTTAACATACAGTAGAGCAGGGCTGCCCAGGAAGTTGATCGCGATCGACCAGTCGATCCCGGGACCGAAGGAGGCCGATCCCAGCTGGATGGGGCGCTTCTCAAAAGGGGGCGGAGCCAGGCCACGCCAAGCCCCACCCCCTCCCCTGGCTTCGGCACTCCCAGCAGCTTCTCCAGGCTTGAGGAGGGCACGGCCAAGCCAGCCTTGAGCTAGCTATGCCACCACTGGCTTGGCACTGCCATCCTCAAGCCTGGAGAAGCTGCTGGGAGCTCCAAAGCCAGAGGGAGGCGGGCTTGGCGGCGCCTGGCTCTGCCCCCCTGGTGCTCGCCCACTAACCGCTGCTTCTCCAGGCGTGTGGAGGCAGGGCCAAGCCAGCCTTGTGCTACCTATGCCACCACTGGCTTGGCATTGCCATCCTCAAGCCTGGAGAAGCTGCTGGGAGCTCCAAAGCCAGAGGGGAGGTGGCGGGGCTTGGCGCGGCCTGGCTCCGCCCCCTCTGGCTTCCGCTCTACCAGCAGCTTCTCCAGGCTTGAGGATGGCAGTGCCAAGCCAGCCTTGTACTAGCTATGCTAACACTGGCTTGGCATTGCCATCCTCAAGCCTGGAGAAGCTGCTGGGAGCTCCAAAGCCAGAGGGGAGGGGGTGGGGCTTTGTGCAGCCTGGCTATGCCCCCCTGTGGCTGCCGCTCTACCAGCAGCTTATCCAGGCTTGAGGATGGCAGTGCCAAGCCAGTAGTGGCATAGCTAGCACAAGGCTGGCTTGGCACCGCCATCCTCAAACCTGGAGAAGCTGCTGGTAGAGCTGAAGCCAGAGGGGGGGCGGAGCCAGGCTGCAGCAAGCCCCACCCCCACCTCTCCCCTCTCCAGCCTTGAGGAGGTAGGTAGATCTTTCTGACTTGGTTTTATTATAAGTAGCTCGCATGCTGAAAAAGTGTGGGCACCCCTGCAGTAGAATCTTGCTTATCCAACATAAGCGGGCCAGCGACATGTTGGATATGCGAAAATGTTGGATAAAAACGGGGGATTAAGGAAAAGCCTATTAAATGTCAAATTACGTTATGATTTTACATATTAAGCACCAAAGCATCGACAGAAAAAGCAGTTCAATACACAGTAACGTTATGTAGTAATTACTTTATTTACAAATTTAGCACCAAAACATCGCAATGTATTGAAACAGCTGTGGTTCCGGGTGGGAGGCAGACTGCGTTGGATAATACAGAACGTTGGATTTAGAATCATTGCAATGTGTCTGTGTTCTGTGTGTATTTGATATGGCTTCTGGCTAATCAATAAAATTGTTGTTGTTGTTGTTGTTGTTGGATGGGCAAAGGTAGGATAAGCGAGAGTCTACTGTATTGCTAAGTCTGGTTAAAAAGCAAAGGGAGGTTAAAAAAGATTCAAGCAAATTACAGTCAGTGACACAAGACTGTAACAGAGCAGCCCTTGGGTTGAGCAAAGCTTGTTGTTCCAGAGAAGATAGTTCCCAACAGACCAATTTGCGGTGATTGTTTTGCAAAAACTCCCTGTTTCTGTGTTATACACCTTGTCTGTGCCTTTTCATATATTTCTTAAAATTCGCTGCAAGCAGACAGGAACATATATTTGTGTAGTTATGAAGAAAACTCTTTCCTCTTGGGCAGGAAGCAAGATGTACACAATCAATTCCGATCCACAAACAACAGTTTCCTTCTGATAGAAGTTCTAGCAGAAAGAATCTCTTGTTTGTGGATCGGAATTGAACTAATCATAGAACTAATCCCATACAGTAGAACAGTGTTTCCCAACCTTTTTTGAGCCACGGCACACTTTTAACATTAAAAAAATCCGGGGGCACACCACCAACCAAAATGACACAAAATGACACTCTAACACAGTAAAGAACGGCTCGGGGATGGTGGCCTGCTGGGAGCAGCTGCTGGGGGTGCCAAAGCTGGGGAGGGTGCGGAGCCAGGCTGCACCATGCCCCGCCCCCTACCCCCGGCTTCACCTCTCCCAGCAGCTGCTCCAGCCTTGAGGGGGCAGTGCCAAGCCAGCGGTGCCAGAGCCAGCACAATGCTGGCTTGGCACTGTCCCCTCAAGGTGGGAGCAGCTGCTGGGAGTGCCAAAGCCAGGGGAGGGGGCAGAGCCAGGCTGTACCATGCCCTTTTCTTCGCCACTGCCCGGCCCTTCCTCCTCCCCCCCCCCAAGCAGCAGGAGTTTGGCAGGAGGGGGGGAGGAAGGGGGGCAGAGAGCTTTTCTCACGGCACAGCAGGAGGTCCGTCACGGCACACTAGTGTGCCACGGCACACTGGTTGAGAAAGACTGCAGTAGAAGTACATGTCCAATTACCATTTTACAAAAAGTAAGTCATAAAGCCAAATGATTTCCAAACCCACAGATGCGTTATACACTGCTACTACTGGACTTATGTAAACCTTAAATAGTTTATTAACTACAATATAAACAACGAACAGCCCCTTTTTCTGAAATAATTGGGGTTGTTAAGATTTTTTTTCACCGAATCATAAGCAGAGATCCAGTCATTTGGTATGAGCTCTCCACATACTACGAGTACATTCAGCACAAGACCAGGGTTATAGAGTTGGAAGAGATCTCATAGGCTCAATACAGGGGTTTCGACAACAGATAGCTTCTTTTTAAACACATCAAGAGAAAGAGATCCCATCATCACTCTAGGCCAGGGGTGCTCACACTTTTTCAGCATGGGAGCTACTGATTAAAAAACCAAGTCCCAAAGATCACCTGCCCAGAAATGTAAAACGTATAACTATTTTCTTATTTATTTATTTATATTTATTATTCATTTTTATGTACCGCTCCTTCCAGCAGGCTCGGGGCAGTTTACATAAAATGAAGTTATAAAACATCAACATTTCAATTTAATAACAATATAAAACAGAGCATAAAAATACATCTCCCACACTGCCATATTACCACACATATTATCAGCCAGAAAGTAAGAAGAGAGGCTGTTGAACTGCAAGGCCATTTAATACTCAGCAAGTAAACAAAGTGGCATGCAAAAATACATCCAACCACCCCATTTCTCCCACATTTCCATATTCCCCAACATATATTTCTCAAGGAACAAAGCAAGCAGAGAGGCTTTGGAGCTAAAAGGCCATTTTTAAACATTAAAAATAAACAAAGAGACATGCCACAGAACAATCAAGCACCCACCCCCAAGTAAAAATACCGACCTTTGAGATGAGGTAAGGAAATGACCCCAAAGCGTCCTTCTTCTTCTCCTCCGTCGTTGCTCCTATTTCCACGCCGCCTGCATGCGTGCCGCCTCCAAGAGCTCACGAGAAGTCCGAGAGGCAGAATGAGCGCTTCTGAGCATGCGCTTGGGGCCAGCCATGCATCGCGTCATCAGGCCCGCCCCTTTGGTCTCCTACGACTCTGAGTGGCTGGAGAAGGACGGAGGGAGGAGGAGGAATCCAAGGGGCCCATTCTGCCTCTTGGACTCTGGAGTTTTTGGAGGCAGCGCGCAAGCAGGGAGCGGGGAGTAGCAACAACGGAGGACTTCTTTGCAGCGTGCAGGGGCGCGTGAAGAGGACCAACAGCAAAAAACCTGGCCAGGGGGCTGAAGATCACCAGGATGAGGCCCGAAGATCACTCTGGTGATCGCGATCACCGTTCTGAGCACCCCTGCTCTAGGCAAATGGCCAAACCACTCATACTCAGGCCCGGATTACCCATAAGACCACCCTAGGCCACGGCCTAGGGGCGCAGCCGGGGGGGCGCAGATCTGGACCCCCCCCAAGTTTTTTTTAAAACCAAGTCGATCTTCGGATGCTTCTGCGCTTGTGCACGGAGTGCTATCCACGCCCCCCGCCCCCCCCTTTGCTCTGCTGCACTCCTCCTCCCTCCTTTTCAGGCCACACTGTCGCTGAGTCGCCCCAGAGGCAGCGGAAGCGGAAGGTGCCGCTGCGGCCACTGGGACAACTCAGCATGGGCGTGGCCTGAGAAGGAGGGAGGGAGGAGGAAGAGTGCTGCAGCAGAGCAAAGGAGGGGGCGGGTTCCCGGCCTGCACATGCGCACTTGGAGCGTGCGTGCAGCGGCACGCAAAGACAAGCCACGAGGGAAGACAAACAGAAGGAAGCTTGCTTTGGCAGCAGCTATTTTCTACCCAAAAAAGCATCTGCAACTGCGAGGAATTCATCTGCTTAACCAAATTGCAGCTGAAAGGTCTGTCTGCTTTCATTCTGCCTCATAATATTTGTGGAATTATGTCAGGGTGGGAGAAAGAACTGTTTGGATGCATTTCTAAATGTCCCATTGTCCACATTGCCCAGCATTTAATGGCCTTGCAGCTGCAAAGCTTAGCTGGTTGCTGCCTGGGGGACTCCTTAGTTGGGAGGTGGTAGCTGGCCCTGATTGTTTCTTGTCTGGATTTCCCATTTTTTTAGTGTTGTTCTTTTTTTAATGCTACAATTGCGCACCTTGATTAGCATTTAATAGCCTTGCCACTGCAAAGCCTAGCTGGTTGCTGCCTGGGAAAATGCTCTGTTGGGAGGTGATTACCCGGCCCTGATTGTTTCTTGTCTGGATTTCCCTGTTTTGAGTGTTGTTCTTTTTTTAATGCTGCAATTGAGCACCTTGATTAGCATTTAATAGCCTTGCCGCTGCAAAGCTTAGCTGGTTGCTACCTGGGGGACTCCTTTGTTGGGAGGTGGTACTAAGGAAGGAAGGAAGGAAGGAAGGAAGGAAGGAAGGAAGGCCCCCCCAGGCCTCTCCCGACTACTCTCCCTCCCTGGGGCGCGGGGATCCTAATCAGCCCTGGCAGATGGCCACCCCGCCACGGCCCCCAAGCCCCCGAGCGAGGAAGGAAGGAAGGAAAGGCAGACGCCGCTTGGGCCCCACCCTCCCTTCCCGGATCCCAAACAACAACTTTCAGTGCCGGTAGTAGAGGGGACGTAATTCCAAAGTGTGGCCTAGGGCGCAAAAAGGTGTTAATCCGGGCCTGCTCATACTGTCAATAAATTCCTTCTAATGTACAATCTAAATCTCCCTTCCTATAATTTAAAACCATTTAATTTCAAATTGACCATCAGCACTTTTTTTTCTTGCTGCAGTTGACAGTGACACTAACTCCTTCCTTAGCATGGAGTACCCCTATGCGTATGACAAGGTCTAGGGGTTTTAAATTACAGCAGAGGAGATTTAGACTGAACATTAGATGAAATGTCTTGATTTTAAGATTTTGAACATTAGAAAGAATTTCTTGATGGTAAGATTAGTTCAGCAACGGAATCAATAACTTAAGAGTGGTTCTGAGGTATTACTCAGAGTGGTTCTCCATTTTTTTTTACACAAGTGCTCTTGATGGCTCCACTCTGATCACTTTGATGAATTTGTCTTTGGCGTGTAATGTTACTCCACTTCCTTTTTTTGCCATATCTATTATTTTAGATGAGGTTAAATCCAGCAATTTTTATATTCCAATCCTGAGGGTCATCCCACCAGGACTCTTATACCTATAAAGCCTAAAGTCTTGTTTTCCTTGTGTCATGCCCTGTTCAAACAGTGAGGAGGATGAGCAGGTGGAAGCTTGCAGTGAGCAGCCACCCACCTTGGGGCCTGTGGAAGTTCCAGTGGGTGAATCCGAAGTGGACAGTTCTCCACAAGGAGGGGCTTCAGAGGCTGCATTATCTTTATGAAAGATGTTAATTAATGAACACTCAACTAATGAGTTGAGGCTGCTATAAATCCAGCAGCTGCACAATACTTTACTGACTTCCATCACCTAGGACCTGCTAAGAACTTTTGTCTTGATTTCAACCCAGCTTCTAGTAGTTTTGTTCTCTGATTATTTGAGCAAGCTACTTGAACTGCCATAGTGATGAGGACACCTTGCCTACTGATAAAAAGTGAGCTTCACTGTGGATCCATTCTTTTCCCTGGCTTCTTTTGTAAAATTCACATCAGGGGCGGTCCTACTGGTAGGCAAAGGACGCCGCTGCGTGGGGCGGCATCTGGGTAAAGGGCACATTCCTCCGCCCGCCAGACAGCGTCCGGCCGATGTTCTGCTTTTGGGCCTTGTGCGCTCCGACACCGTACTGTATCAAACCTCCCTGCATGCCGAATAGGGAGTGCTGTGTTTACAGGCTTCTGCGCCTGCGCACAGGAGCTTCTGGGCATGCGCGGAGGGGGGACGCGTGCCGAATAGGGAGTGCTGTGTTTACAGGCTTCTGCGCCTGTGCACAGGAGCTTCTGGGCATACGCGGAGGGGAGGGGGGGCGCCAAAATAATGCCTTGGGGTGGGGCGCCAAAATAATGTTCGCTTACCATTTAAAATTACCTTAGACCGCCCCTGATTCACATCCTTGTGTTTTTGAGCTTGCATTAGGACTAATGCTTGAAATATTTTCAACCCCACAATTGCTTGGCTAAACTTGCCATGCTACTATCAAACACTTTCTGAGGTGCGGCTTATTTATGGCCACTAATCCCACAGTCTCAAATCCCAAATTTCCTGTTGACACCATCTGCACAGTCAGCCATTCGATTTTAATATTCTCCTGTTCCTGTGTGCCCCCCTCTCATTCTCTTGGTCAAAAAATTAGTGAGAATACCACCTGAACCTTTCACCTTCTTTACAATCTGAGATGATCTACTCAAAGGTATTATTAGCAATGCCGTTGATGCCTTCATGTATAAGGAGCATTTGTGTTCTTGATTAATTTTGACAAGTTGTTAGTGACATGCTGGATATGCATGCCAGGGAGACAACACACCACCCAATTCACAGTGTTTTTCAACCTTTTTTGAGCCGCGGCACACTTTTTTACATTTATAAAATCCTGGGGCACACCACCAACCACAATGACACAAAATGACACTCTTAACACAGTAATACTTATAGTTAATATGTTTTTAAATGTATTTATACACTCAGTGTGAAACCTGGACCTGTTTCGATGAACACAACATAGATATTTATTTATTTATTGTTTCAATTTGTATACCGTCCTTCCAAATAGCTCAGGATGGTTTACAGCATATCAACCAATAACAGTTAAAGCAATCAAAGTACACAATAACAATTCAAGACAGATTAGTAGCATTATCCTGGCAGGAATGACAGAAAGACACAAACTTCCCACACAGAACTCCCATAACCAAGAGAAAATACTATAAGAGTCTGGTGGGCATTGACCTTGGGTTTTGGAGTTGTAGTTCACCTATATCCAGAGAGCACTGTGGACTGAAACAATGTTGGATCAGGACCAAACTTGGCATGAATACTCAATATGCCCAAATGTGAACACAGATGGAGTTTGGGGAAAATAGGCCTTGACATTTGGGAGTTACAGTTTCTGGGATTTATAGTTAACACACAATCAAAGAGCATCCTGAACTCTTGCAACAATGGAATTGAACCAAACTTGGCATATTGAACTCTCATTACCAACAGAAAGTACTGAAAGGGTTTGCTTGGGAATTGACCTTGAGTTTGGAAGTTGTAGTTCACCTACACCCAGAGAGCACTGTGGACCCAAACAATGTTATGTTGTTGTTTGTTTTCTATCCAGAATCACAATGTTGGAAGGAGGCTCACCACTTTAAGGTCCCTAAAACAGGCATGGGAAAACTTTTTGGACTTCAACTCCCACCATTCCTAACAGCCTGAGGCCCTTTCCTGCTTAAGTGGCTGGGGGGGGGGGGGGGGGGAAAAGGGCCCGAGGCTGCTAGGAATGGTGGGAGTTGGAGTCCAAAACACCTGGAAGGTCCAAGTTTGCCCATGCCAGCTTTCGACAGAGACCTCTTCCTCCCCCTCCCCCTTCGCGCCCTTTCTTTCCCCTCCTGCTGAACACTTACTTTTTCTTCTACACTGCTGCTTCTGCCGCCATTTTGATCCGAGGGGGCAGCGTGAGCGTGTTCAGGAGGGGAGGAGGGAGGGAGGAAGATGTGACCGTGCGGGCGGTACTGCGCAGACTCGCCCCAGAACAAAGCGAGGCAAAGTGAGCAGAGCGAGGCTGGGAAGAAGGGAGCCCGAGTGGAGAAGAAAAAGTGTTCGGCGGGGGGGGGGGGGAGAAAGGGTATCGGAGGTTCCCATTTCCCACGGCACACTGGTTGGGAAACACTGGTCTAACACACAAGTGATTCTACAATGAGTGCCCCACCACCGGCACTTTTCTTCTTGCTGCAGTTGGCAGCTGCACTGAGTCCTTCCTTAGTATGCAGCATGCTTTGCTCCTGACTTTTTGTTTGAGTGCCTACCCTGCTGCCATGCTCTCGAAGATGTTGGAATAGATTGCTTAGCTAAAGCAATTCCGAATACTTTGTGAATAGTCTGTTCCTGACAGCAACTGTCCTCCATGATATTTCTCCACCCTTATAAAAACTCTTTATTTTTCTTTGTACTTTTTTCCTGCTGATTTGGTAGGATCAATTTCCCCTCTGTTCTATCAAGGAGGTCATTGTGTTCTCTGATGTCAGATATACAAAGAACTCAGCATGGAAAGGATTCCTAGAAGAAAAACTGAGCATCGGAAAATCATTGTTTTTCAGGTTTCTTAAGGACTACTCTAACATTTCTGATAGTATTAGAACATAAGAACATAAGAAGAGCCATGCTGAATCGGACCTCAGCCCACCTAGTCCAGCATTCTGTATCACACAGTGGCCCACCAGTTGTACACGGGGATCTCGAGCAGAAGGGAGGGCAAAACCCTCACCTGCTCCCGACCCCCCACAACCAGTACCCAGGGAAATCCTGCCTACCTCAACCAACTCCGAGGTGGCACTTGAATGTCCTTTTCAGTAACTACCGATACACTTGGTATCCATGAATCTGTCTAATCCTGCCTTGAAGCTGTCCAGGCTGACAGCTGTCACAACCTCCTCTGGAAGTGAGTTCCATAACCCAATGACCCTCTGGGTGAAGAAATATTTCCCTTTATTAGTCCTAACTTTCCTACCTTGGAGCTTCAGGGAGTGCCCTCTAGTCCTAGTGTTTTGTGACAAAGAAAATAATTTTTCTTTATTCACCTTTTCTATCCCATGCATGATTTTATACACTTGATCAAGTCACCTCTTAAACGCCGTCTTTCAAGGCTGAAAAGACCAAGGCGTTGCAACCTGGTTTCATAAGGAGAGCCGCTCCATCCCTTGGATCATTCTTGTTGCCCTTTTCTGTACCCTTTCCAGTTCCGTTATATCCTTCTTAAGGTGCGGAGACCAGAATTGTACACAGTACTCCAAATGTGGCCTTACCATCGATTTGTAGAGAGGCAATACAACATTTGCTGACCTATTTTCGATTCCCTTTCTGATCATGCCAAGCATAGAATTTGCTTTTTCACTGCTGCAGCGCACTGGGTTGACATCTTCATTGAGCTGTCCACCAAGACCCCAAGATCCCTTTCCTGGTTTGTCTCGGAAAGCTTTGATCCCATCAATTGGTAGGTGTAGTTGGGGTTCTTTGCCCCGATGTGCATGACTTTACACTTGTTTAGGTTAAAATGCATTTGCCACTTTGTTGCCCATTCACTCAATTTCGAGAGATCTTTCTGGAGCTCTTTACAATCAGTTTCATTTTTAACTACCCTGAACAGTTTAGTGTCGTCTGCAAACTTTGCTACCTCAGAATTCACTCCTGCATCCAGATCATTAATGAATAAATTAAAAAGTAACGAACCCAAAACTGAACCTTGGGGTACGCCACTTCTCACCTCTTTCCACCCAGAGAAATGTCCGTTTATTACCACCCTTTGTTTCCTACAGTTTAGCCAGGTTCCAATCCAGGACAAGACCTGTCCCCTGATTCCATGGCTGAAGAGCTTATTTAGGAGCCTTTGGCGAGGGACTTTGTCAAAAGCACCTAGGTTCACACCTGGGATTATTTAACATACATGTGTCTGATTAGACCAGTGTTTCCCAACCTTTTTTGAGCCGCAGCACACTTTTAACATTAAAAAAATCCGGGGGCACACCACCAACCAAAATGACACAAAATGACACTCTAACACAGTAAAGAACGGCTGGGGGATGTTGGCCTGCTGGGAGCAGCTGCTGGGAGTGCCAAAGCTGGGGGAGGGGGAGGAGCCAGGCCGCACCATGCCCCACCCCCCTTGGCTTCAGCTCTCCCACAGCTTCTCCAGCCTTGAGGGGGCAGTGCCAAGCCAGCGGTGGCAGAGCCAGCACAATGCTGGCTTGGCACTGTCCCCTCAAGGCTGGAGAAGCTGTGGGAGAGCTGAAGCCAGGGGGAGGGGGCGGAGCCAGGCCGCACCATGCCCCGCCCCCTCCCCCAGCTTCAGCTCTCCCACAGCTTCTCCAGCCTTGAGGGGGCAGTGCGAGCGAGGGGCGGGAGTCATGGCCCCCGTCCTTGCTCTCCGCTATGACTGAAGCCACGCGGAGGAGGAGGCGCATGAGCACTGGACGGGCTTCAGTGGCCGGGGCTACTCCTCTGCGCGGCTTCAGCGAGCGAGGGGCGAGCGTCATGGTGGGAGTCATGGCGGATTGGAGGCTGGCTGGGGAAATGGCTGAAGGAGGCGGCGCCTCGGCCCCTTTTTCTTTTTCTTCACCGCCGCCCGGCCCTTCCTCCTCCTCCCCCAAGCAGCAGGAGTTTGGCAGGAGGAGGGGGAAAGAAGGGGGGGCAGAGAGCGTTTCTCGCAGCACAGCAGGAGGTCCGTCATGGCACACTACTGTGCCGCGTCACAGCGGTTGGGAAACACTGGATTAGAGTAATGAGCTGGATGAGGACAAATTGAATTTTAATCAAAACAAGACAAAGGTAGATTAGTGAAAAAAGCAGATAAGAGATATTCATCCTACATTGGATGGGGTTATACCAGGCATGGGCAAACTTTGGTCTTCCTAGTGTTTCGGACTTCAATTCCCACAATTATTAGTAGCCTTAATTTCCTCTCAATGAAATCTCACTTGTCCCCCCTCCCTATTGCTTTCTCATTGTCAAACATGTTTCTTCTATATGAATGAGTTTTCAGTGACTCTCTCTGTATTAATAAAGGAACTTTTAACGAATTAGTGCTGCACTTTTAAATGAAGTGTTTTCATAATAATAATAATAATACACTTTATTTATATTCCGCTCTTCTCACCCCGAAGGGGACTCAGAGCGGATTACAGGTACACATACTTAGCAGACAATCCCTGCCATTTCCACATACACACATATAGACGAACAGAGGCAAACTCTGGCCACCAGGGGGAGCCGACCCACTCCTCATCTCTCAGTGTCCCCAGCGTCCCTTGTTGTTCTTTCCACATTCCTCAGCGTTCCTGGAGTTCTTTAATAGCCTCATAATTCATAGTATCTGTAGTGTTTTCATAGTACCTGTTCATGGGCCTCTATAACTTCTGAAACAGCTGCCTTGTTGTTTCATGCCTTGTGAGCAAACTCTTCAGGCAGCGCAGAGCATTTTGTCCTCCATCTCTGAAGCCAAGAAAAAAACAGTGCATAAAGCTGATAACAGAAGTTGACATGGGCAGGAGCAACCAGAAGGTATGGAGGCTGCTAAGACAGCTGAGCAATGATCCTACACAAACTAATACCCATGCCAACACAAAGGCAGATCAGATAGAACACCAACTCTTGAAGAATGGGAAACCCAACCTTGCCACCAAAGTAGGAAAGAAACCAATAGTCAGACAACCAGATAATGAGAACAACAACATCCACGAACGTTTTGTCAGAATATTGAGCTCCTTAGCGGTGTGGAAGAAAATACTTCTGCAGACCCAGAATGAGTACAAACAGCTTTACTGGCACAGACATCCAACACTTAACACCCTCAACACTTGCTCCTCAGGCTGGCAACCATTGTCCAATTTGTTTTTCTGCACAAACGCACTTTCCATCACATCCAAAATGCTTCTGCATATTGCAATGGCTTTGTGCAGTTTCTCCTTTGCCAGCAGATGTTTCATACACTGGACAAAGTTATCAATTTGCAGCTCCCCTCTGGCTTGCCGGCTCTCTATGCTCTCAGACCAACTTTTACAGTTATGGTCAATTCCATTCCCCATCTCAGTGAATGGATTGCTTGTAACCATTTTCCACTCTCACACAGAAGACCTCTGCTCCCGGATTCACAGCCCAGTCTCTGGATTTCCACACCATGTACTAACAGCAGGCATCTGGGAATCTTCACAGCTTTATCACTTTACTGCTTCCACATGTCTTGTCTGGCCATAAATCAGGCTCTAGCACGCCACATTATGAAGATCTCTGCTTCTCCGAACACAGGCCTTCCTCCAAAGACACAGCGTCACGCCACAGAAGCTCCAGAAATCCAACACTCAGCTCCACTCCGTTCTCAGGTCCGAAATCCACCACCAGCAAGCTCCAGTGCAACTCAGAAAGCTATGGCAGGGCGATTAGCTAGGGCCCATAACCATTTGTCAAAATATTGAGCTCCTTAGCTGTGTGGAAGAAAATACTTCTGCAGACCCTGAATGAGTACAAACAGCTTTACTGCACAGACATACAACACTTAACATCAGCCACATGGGAAGAGAGAAGCTGGCTAGGAGCCTCCTACATATACTGGTCACAGAGTCCTGCATCATCTCTCTCTTTAACTCTTTCAGCACCCAGACTCCAGCTCTGCACAGTCACTAGTAGGCTGATGAAATCCAGGCACATAGATTGCATCATACATAGATTGCATCATACACTGCACCTCATTTACATTTCATCTAATACACAAAAAAATAATACTTTCACACCTTTTACATTTACTGAATTGGACATGGCTCCCAATAAATGTAAAAATGGCAAAGCAGCTGACCTGGATGATCTATGGATGGAACAAATTAAGAACTTTGGTCCAAAAGCAAGGTGCTGGCTGCTGGAGCTGATGAACAACTGCACTGCATCCTGTCAGATCCCCAAAATTTGGCGGAAAGCAAGAGTCAAAGCCACCTTGAAAACAGGCAAAGACCGTAATGATCCAAAAAGCTATATAGACCAATCTCCTTGTGCCATCTTTACAGAGTTCTGGAGACACTTATTTTTCCATAGAATCATGGAAAAATTAGACCCATTTCTGATTCCACAGCAAGCTGTTTTCAGGAAAGGCAAAAGCTGCACATCGCAAGTGCTGAACCTGACTCAGCACAAAGAAGATGGCTTTGAAAGGCAACAGATCACAGGAGCTGTCTTCATAGACCTGTCAGCAGCTTATGATACTGTAAACCACCGCCTCCTCCTGAGAAAAATGTATAATATTTCAAAGGATTAACCTCTACCTGCCTCATGAGATATCTGCTACAAAACAAGAGCTTTTTTGTTGAGTTCCAGGGCCAAAGAAGTAGATGGCGAAAACAGAAGAACGGTTTTTTCAGGGGAGCATGCTTGGTCCATCCATGTTCAACATTTACACAAATGACCAGCCATTGCCAGAAGGGACAGAGAGTTCCACCTATGCTGACGATCGTGCCATTGCCGCTCAAGCAGGAAGCTTTGAGATGGTTGAAGCGTTAGGTGCTCTTACTGCCTATTACAGGTGAAATCAGCTGATTCCTAATCCATCTAAAACACAGACATGTGCTTTTCATCTAAAGAACAGACAAGCATCCTGAGATCTGAGGAGGATCACCTGGGAAGGAATTCCACTGGAGCATTGCAGCACACCCAAATGCCTGGGAGTTACTGTTCTCTGACCTACAAGAAGCACTGCCTGAATACCTGTTGGGACTGTGGCTTCTGTGGCTTCAGGGGTTGTGGGTTGTGGTGGTGTGCCCGGATCTGTGTGATTTTCAGTGCAGGGCCAAGGTGATGAAACTCTGGAAAAACAGTTAAGGGAATTTAGTTTTTCTGAGAGTCCAGTGGGCGCGAATTGAGACACCTGGCTTGCTGATTCTAGCCGCAGCTGTTACTTTCCCAGGGAAAAGGGAGGGAAAGGTTAGAACGTTGAGACCTTGTTATGAGCCCTGTAAAGGTTGAAGTTCAGTTCCTGGTCAACTTTCGATTCTACTGCAAGCAGTTCCATGAACTCCTGGTTTCATGATTTTTGGTCATTCTTGACAGAACTTTGAGCTTGCCTTTTTTGGGACTATCCTAGTTTTAAGTCCTGTTGTTTCTTAGTGGATTTATATTCCGAGACCTTACAACTTAATTAGCCCGAGGCTTTGGGAACATTTCCTGAGATTTTCTCAAATGCTTTTTGCCTTTTCTTACTGTTTACTGGGGTTTTTTTGGACATTGTTTACTTCAATAAATAGACTGTTATTTCCAGCCGTGTGTCAGCGGCGCCTTGTCCAATGCGGGATAGCGCAATGGACAAAGACGCGGCCGCCATCTTGGAAGGGGATCGAGCGGTCGCCATTTTGATTCTCCTTGTTCCATGTTGTTTCTGTAGTTGGAGAACTGTGGGGGCTGAGCTGCTGGAGTTCCCGCCGAAGAAGGACAAGAGGGGTGGGGTTTTGGGGTTATCTGTTCAAGGATTGGCTCTTCGCCAGAGGGGGGAGGGGCTCGGGGAGTTTTGAGCAGGGTTTTGGAGGGAAGGCTTCAGTACGGTTTTTATTGCCTTGGATTAAGGACCCATAAAGCATTTCCTCAATACCCGAGTGAGTGTGGTTATTTGGGCGGCCTACCGACGCTCACACCGTGGTTGTGTGGATATTTAAAGGGCCCTGGTTCTCGGTCGGTTTGCGACAATATCAAGCAAAAAGTGGGTGCTAGAAACAATATCATATGTAAGCAGACTGGCACAACATGGGGATCACAACCATATACAGTGAAGGCATCTGCCCTTATGCTACTCTACTGCTGAGTATGCATGCCCAGTGTGGAACACATCTCACCACGCTGAAACAGTGGATGTGGCTCTTAAAGAGACATGCCGCATTATCACGGGATGTCTGCGCCCTACACCACTGAAGAAATTACACTGTTTAGCTGGCATTGCACCACCTGACATCCGCTGGGAAATACCAACCAATAGTGAAAGGACCAAGACAGTGACATTCTAAGATCTACAGAGACACTTGTTGGAACACCTCGACAAGCAAGAGTCCAAAAGTGGCAGGCTAAAAGCCAGAACCTCAATCAATGGCTGATACCAAATGAGAGACTCCCTCCTGGCAGGCCCGGATCAGGCCCTTTTGGCGCCCTAGGCCAAAGGCTCTGCCCCCGCCCGGCCTGTCCCGCCCGCCCCGCCCGCCCCAGCTCCGCCCCACCTCCTGCCGGCACAAGGGAGGAAGGAAAGCCCCATCCCCAGAACCAATGCGGGGCCTCATGGCTCTCCCTCCCTCCTAAAGGCACCATGCTGGCCTGAGAAGCGGCCAAAATCACCCTTTTCAGGCCGGCATGACGGCTTTAGGAGGGAGGGAGGAGCCGTGAGGAGGCCCCGCATCAGCTCCGGGGGTGGGGCTTTCCTTCCTCCTCGCGCTGGCGAGGAGGCGGGGGCGGAGCCAGGGGTGGGTCGGAGCCGAGGGCGGGGGCAGAGTCGAGGGGAGCAGAGCAAGGGGGCGAGGATGGCGCTTACGCCGCCGCACGCATGCACCCTTTTTTTGGGAATTTTTTTGGAATTTTTAAAAAACTTTGGGGGGGGGTCCAGACCTGCTGCCGCCCCAAAGGTGCCACCCTAGACCATGACCTAGGGTGGCCTTATGGGTAATCTGGGCCTGCCTCCTGGGCACACAGAAAACTGGACGACTTGGAAGGCGCTGAACAGACTCCGCTCTGGCACCATGAGATGCAGAGCCAACCTTAAGAAATGGGGCTACAAGGTGGAATCCATGACATGCGAGTGTGGAGAAGAGCAAACCACAGACCACCTACTGCAATGCAACTTGAGCCCTGCCACATGCACAATGGAGGACCTTCTTACGGCAACACCAGAGGCACTCCCAAGTGGCCAGCTACTGGTCAAAGGGCATTTAATAGAATGCCAAGTCTGCAAACTTTGTGTTTTGGTTGTTTGTTTGTTTGTTTGTTTGTGTTTAATGCAATATAACTGTTTGGTTTGCTCCTGACCCAATAAATAAAATAGTGCAATTTAAGTATGTTTTAGGATTTTAACTTTGTTTTATCAGCATCTGTTTTAATCTGTACCTGTTTTAATTGACTTTCAGTCAATTAAAATCTGTTTAATCTGTACCTGTTTTAATTGACTTTCAGGCTGGGGAGAAAGGTAGGATACAAATCAATCAAACAAACAAGAAAATAAACAATAGGCACTCATTGAACAAGCTCTTTGTTTTTTTTCTGAAACGAAGTTAGTCAAATATGCTTAAAGTGAAACTGCATTCTGGGCACTATAATACAGTATATGATGGAAATTGTGGAGCTTTTTGTTAATCAGCTGATTCATGTGCACTTATGTTATCAGTGGTGGTATTACATTTTTGAATCTCTTTTAAACTTCTGATTTAGTAGGATTATTAGTCTTTTGATGGATTATTCTGTAATAATCCATGAATGCATTCGTCTTTGTATATGTGACAGGGGATAAACCGCGTGTTTCACAGTATTCAACCCAAGTTTTTAATGCATCCATACTAGTACATTTGGGCATGTAAAAAACTGGAAGTCAGGAAATAAGCTGGCAGCAGGAGGAACCATGAGGCATAAAAGGCAACCTGGAGAAGATGGGCTTCCAGCAGTTTCCAATAGAATCTGTTGATTAATCCAGCCAAGGAAAAAGAGAGATGATCTTTCAAACACTAAGGCAAGCACAAAGCTCAGGAAAATTATTTGTTGGAACTACAACTCCATGAAACCCTTCACTAGAATTAACATGTGATGAGGATCTTTGTTAACCTTTTAAAACTTTGGGAATTAAATTGTTAATTTCTCATTCATCGGGGTTCATGTTCGTATTTGTTGCCTGTAATTGTCTTGATTTTACATGCTGTACACTGCATGGGGGAAAAGCAGGATTTAAATCTATCTATGTATATAATAAAAGTCAGTGTTTGCGGGCGGTGGTGCGGTGGGAGGAATATGTGCCAGCTTTTCGATTGGTTGGATTATTTGCATAAAGGACTCTGAATGGCCAGCCTCAGAACTCCGACATTCTAAGATTTTCAACCTTTTTTGAGCCGCGGCACATTTTTTACATTTACAAAATCCTGCGACACACCACCAACCAAAATGACACTCTAACAAAGTAATACATATAGTTAATATGTTTTTAAATGTATTTATACACTCACTTAGTGTGAAATCTGGGCCTATTTCGATGAACACAAAATAGATATCCTGGCAGGCATGGTAGAAAGACACACATGAAGCTCTTGCTCAACAGCTGTCAGTTTTTTTTCTTTTGTCCACCACTGATATTAGGGCCTTCATCTGTGTCATAATTTTGTCCAGGGCCCGGTTCGTCATTTGCATTTTTCCTTCTCAAAAACTTCTCCATCACTGTCACTCGCTTGTCTTCCTGTGATCCCAAATTGCCACTGTCACTTGACAGCTGCAACACTATCTCTAACTTTGTTTACTTAGACGCGTCTGAGCGAATCCAAGATGGCACGACCATAGCACTCTCACGTCACTTCTTAGGTGACGCGAGAGTGCTACGGTTCCATTTCTTAAAGGGACATATGGCCTTATAGTTTATATATGAATGAAGTTCGAAAATAATTTCCCACAGCACACCTGATGATCTCTCACGGCACACTAGTGTTCCACGGCACACTGGTTGAAAATCACTGTTCTAAGACAGAGCTATTGGTTGTCACTGAGGGTGTATTTGCGAAAAAGGACTCTGATTGGCCATCTACATTCCAACATTCTAAGAGGTGACGCAGAGGGAAAAGTAAAGGCCTCAGGCAGTCAGTCACTGTGGCCCACAGCAATAACGGATCAGGAACAAACTTGGCACACAGGGGCCCAATGGCCCACTTTACAACCTAGTGTGGTTTAGGGCAGGATGGGCCACGAACGATAGGATTTGCAGTACCTTCACCTGATTCACTTCTCAAACAACACTGTAGTCCCTATAAACCACAGACCAGGCCCAAAATTGACAGCAAGGCTTCCTTAACTTGATTTTCCTGACTAGGCCTCAGGTCATGGGATATTGTTTAGGGCCTGAATTGACAGTGAGGCTTCCTCAACTTGATCTTCCTGACTAGGCCCTCAACAATGACAGAACAAGACCAAACTTGCCACACAGATTCCCCTACATCCTGGTGCAATTTGAGGGAGGATGGACCATGGATGATGGGACTTGCAGTACATTCACTCACTTCCTGAAAACAACACGACCCTCATCCAATGACCAATACAGACCAAAATTAGCAGACAGAGCCTCCTCGACCCACTCTACACTCTGGTGCTGTTTCAAGGAGAATGGACCAGAGATTATGGGACTTGAAGTACCTTCACTCACCTTCTGAGACCGCTGCAACCCTCACCCAATGAATGATCAAGACCAGAGCCCCCATGACCCACACTATCTTCTACTGCAGTTTGGAGGACGGTGGACCGTGGATGATGGGACTTGAAGTACCAACGACCAACCTTGGCACACAATGCCTTTCTCAAATAACCCGGGCACCACCAGGTCCCCAAGCTAGTAAATAAATAAATAAATAAGCCTAATCATAGATTGAAACCAGCAGTTTAAATAACCTGTGTTCCTGACTGGAATTTCGTGCTTCCGCGGCTTGTGTATGAAGTAATTCAATAACTGTAAAGTTTATTCAAACAGTGTTCTAAGCATGGAGGTTTCAGAGTTCAGAGCTTAGGTGGTTACAGTATCTTCCAAGAGGCAAATATCTTGAGGTTACAATACACTAACTATGGAGATACAACTCGCTACTGTATAGCTTCACTCCCAAAACCAATAGCTCAGCAGTTTTTACACTCTGCTGGTCCTTAAAACCAACTGCTCTCCTGGCAGTTCAAACACAGCTTTACTACTACTCTCCCTCTCTCAGAGTAGAGTCAGCCTTTACTTCTACTATCTCTCTCAGAGTAGAGTCAGAGTCTTTTAAAACCGCGGATAGCTGGCTAAAACAGGCTCCCTAATTCTCCACACACCCTTCAGTTTTCGCTGTCAACAACCAACTGTAGAAGTTTGAATCCGAAGATTCTAAAGCCACTTGCAGGCTCCGCCTTCTGTTTCCACGGTAACGGAAACTCCTTGGTTCTGCCAGCTAATCTCTCCATTAACCCTTTAAGGGTTTGCTAAGTTTTATACATATATATAAATATCAACTATATTTAAAACCTGTAACAAATAAATATGGCTTCACCACATGCGGATTGTAATTCAAGCCAGCGGACGTCTACATAAATAATAGCTGAAATCAGCAGTTCCGGAGTCTCCCAAGACAAATTGAGATCTCAAAACAGCCGTGGGAAGCCAAATGCTTGAATCTGTACATATGTCATAGTCTTTTGTTGCTCAATTGCTGCTACTGTATCTATTTATAAGAATTCGATATAAAGTTAATTTAACTGCTTGTTTGTTGTGGAACCCTGGGGTATCACTCAGCATTGTGTTGTTAAATAAACTGCTGAGTTCAATTTACTATAGGACACAATTCATGAACGTTTAAAGAGTTTTTAAAATGCCCTTCATATGCTGACTTGGCAAGTCTGCGAATTTTAGTCCTAACAAGTTATTTTTCCAAGCTTTGGTAAGCAACCTAGGAGATTATACCTACTATGAGAAGGACAAGTTGCCATAGGGCAGTACACATGTAGAGAGACATGCAAACAATTTTCTTCTGGAAACGTTATATTTTTAAGTCCTATCAGAAATGTTCTCACCCTTGACGTGCTCACTTCTGTGTTATAAATGTGTTTGCTTGATGGAAAACAAGTGCACTTAGTTATTTTCTTTTCTTTTGTGAGCTGATGTAGTGTAAGGGGAGAGAAAATGGCTCCAGTTAATAATCTGGATCCATTTCAACCTGACTTCCAACCTTTTGAGACGCGGTTGCCCCAGGCAAGAGTTCTGTGGGATGCAGGCTAGGGGTTGGGGGCATTCCCCACAAAGAATGCTGTTCCCAATTAAAAAGTCTTACAATCACCCATACTTTTAGCATTGCAGTAACTGGAAACTTAAATTAAATATTTAATAAATATAGTTTAGGCATCCAAAGAAAGGGGATGAGCAAAGTTAACAAGAGTGTCATGATGAAGGATTTCGAGACTCCAGTTCAATCCAATCCAATAGGCCTATTATTGAATCCGATCCAGGTCAAAAAGGGAGTCAAATAAGGGTGCGAACTAGACCCACTTCTATTTAACATCTTTGTGTATGATCTCCCTATAGCCCTGGCCCAAGTGCAGGCCCGGATTACCCATAAGGCCACCCGAGGCCATGGCCTCAGGCGGCGGCCTTGGGGGGGGGGGCAGCGGATTCGGACCCCCAAAATAAAAAAAAATTAAATGTTTTTTTTAAAAAAATTGATGTCCTGGCGCTCCCCGCCCCCTCCTCCTTGGCGTGGCTTCACCATGCCAGAGAGGAGGAGTGGAGAAGCCACGCCAGGGAGGAAGGGGCGGGGAGAAGCCTCGCCGCTCCTCCTCTCTGGCACTCCTCCTCTCTGGCACGGCTGCTCCTGGGCAGCGGCGGTGGTAGCAACAGGAGCCGCGGCAGCAGAAGAAGTGGTGGTGGAGGAGGAGGAGGAGGCGGAGGACAAGGCTCGCGCAGGGCTCCAGCCGCCGCTGCTGCTCCTCCTCCTCGGCTCTTCTCGCTCTCGTCAAGTAAAGAGGAAGGAGGGCCCCGCCCCCGCAAGTGGCCCCGCCCCCCGAAAGCGGCCCCGCCCCCGGGGCTGGGGCAGCGCTTCCAAAGTCTGGCCTCGGGCGGCACAAGCAGCTGATCCGGGCCTGCCCAAGTGGATGTTCCCCTCTTGCTATTTGTGAATGATGTAGTCCTACTATCTCTCTTCCATGTGGGTTTTTAAAGACTCCTGTATACATTTGTTGACTTCTGTGAGACAAATGATGTTGTAAGTCAGGCCTCGGCCTTGGCTGATAGTAGAGCTGGAGCAGAAGCTATGTTATCTCCAGCTGAGAATGGAATGCAGCAGAGTGAGGCTAATGAGGTTTCAGACGCGGGAGGGAGAAGGAAACGCAATGTAAGCAATTCTAGCTCTGAAGAGTTCGAACAGAGAAAGAGGATTCGGCAGGGACTTACAGCTGCTGCAGATTCTGAGCCACTGGAAGGTTTTCCTAGAGATGTGAACCTAACGTCAGAAGAAAGTGATACTGAACTTGATTCAACGTTGGTAAAATAAGTTCAGGATATATGTAATGCTGACTCCAGTCCTGACACATTTCTGGGGTTCGATAGTGACCAAGATTGGCCCACTGACAGTTCTGGGAATGACTGGGAGACACTAAGTTTTGGAAGACGTTGGGAGGACTGGAGGGGCAATGAAAGGCAAGCACCTGGTTCTTCTAATCAAGATGGGCGTGACACTGATGAGTCTGACCTTTATAAATTGTTATAAATTGTGTGTTGGAAAGAGTTATAAATTTTGTGTTGGAAAATAGTTCCTTGCGGCAGGCAAGGAGCTGTGTCCTATGTCCTGTTGCCTTGGCGTTCTCTTTGTCTTGGCATCCTGTGATCTTGACACCCTGATATCATGTTCCTGACTACTCGTGAGTTAAGGTTTTGTACTCTGCCATTTCTTGAAGCTGGAATGCTGCTGCTGTTCTGGCTACAGTTTGGGATAGGTGGGAGGTTTTTGGGTTTCAATGTTTTGTTTTGTATTCAGCTACAGCCGTGTTTCCTTGTGGCGGGGTTTATCTCTTCTGGATCTGCTGTGAGTCTCAAGCTGCAAGACTGGTATTGTATTACAATGGAGGGAGGTTGGCATGGTGTTTTATGGAGATTACGTTGTATGTTATCTTTGTATATTTAGCTCCTGTTAGACCTTGGATTGTCTCCTCGTTTGCCTCCATCATTTTCTCCTGCCTTTGACCTTGGACCGGATACAGACTACGCGTTTTGGATCAGCCCACAAAAGACGTCGCAAAGGACGTCTCGGAGTTCATTTTGGATTTCTCCTGCAGTGTTTTTTTGGGCTTCCCTTGGGTTTTGTCGGGGTTTTTTTGCCAGTTTGGCTAGTTTTTTATTCGTCCTACTTCCATTTCTTGTTAAATAAACCTTTTGTTACATCTTTTTACATCTGGCTTTGGCTCTACTTGGCATCTGAGTTACAACAAATGATCTGCTGGTGAACAGCAAATGTGAAGTTTTCTTTTCTATAATTTGTACTGTATTTTATACTGTCTTGTTATATATGCCAATAAAGGCCGATTGGATTGGACTTGGCTACGGATGCTGGTGGTTCTCCCCTCCCCTCCCCCCCTCCCCAGGTTGTGTGGATTGTTGGCATCCTGACCTGTCTGGTGAACTCTTGGAACCTTGTAATTTAATTTCATTTAACTGATTTACGAGGCCATAAAATCTCCAGGAAGTATGAAAAAGAATGAAGGAATGCAACAGCTCCCCCTGGTGGCCAGAAGCTGGAATGTTAAATTGCCTCTGAGTGCCTGTCTATATATGTTGTATACCTAATGGCATTGAATATGTGCAACGTGATCCACCCTGAGTCCCCTGCGGGGTGAGAAGGGCGGAATATAAATGATGATGTAAATAAATTGTACCTTGAAGAGCATCTTGTTGATGTACCTTGAAACTCTGGACTGACTCTTGATTATGTATTTTGGATCACCCTTGAACTTTGGACTCTCTGGCTTGACCTTTGGAATGATGACTACGATTTGGTCTCTTGAACTGCGACCTTGACTACAGTGTACTCCTTCTCCTGAACAGAATTTGTAGTATGCTCCTTGTTCTAAATCTTTACTTTGTGTCTGAGCTGTGTGCTATCTTTATGCTTTGAACTCTTAGACTGTGAAACAGCCAAATGAGTAAGTGCTGCTTTAAGTAGATATTTTTGACACAAGCTGCGGGTTTGTCTTGGTTAATGTCTGCCTGCAAACTAGCAGAGGTCTGGATCGTGACACCTGGCAATGGAGTCTGTGGATTTTGTACTAAGTGAGCGTTCACTTGGTCATCAGAAACAGTCTTGTTCATATAAAGTCCAATGACACAGCTTCTTCTCTTTGCTCGTGTTCCATTGCCAGGGCTTCCACTGAGGTCACTTCTACTATGTTAGATACCTCTGCTTGTTGTTCATTCGTTCAGTAGCTTCCTCATGGACCAGCTCACGCCAGAGCTCCCTGTTGAATCTCAAAACAGTAGGCTAAGAAAAAGTCAAATCAATAACAATGCTTTCTTAGCTTCTTGTATTCACATATATATAAATGTAAACCATGGTCATACACAGGGATGGGTAAACAATCAAAATAACATAACACCTGTTTTGCAGGATCTGCACTGGCTGCCAATCGAGCACCGGATCACCTTCAAAGTGTTGGCTCTCACCTTTAAGGCCTTACATGGCCTGGGGCCAGCGTATTTGAGGGACCGTCTCACCCTATACTGCCCTCCGAGATCACTTCGGTCTGAGGATTCCAACCTCCTGGAGATACCTTCGGCGAAACTCGCAAGGCTGACATCTACCCGCCGGAGGGCGTTCTCTGTCATAGCACCCACGCTGTGGAACGCCCTCTCGGCCGGAACTCAGGCTTTGAAGGACTTGCTCCCGTTTAGACGGGCTTGTAAAACATACCTGTTTAAGCAGGCTTTTGGTGAGTAAGTCCTGCCCATGCCCCGCCATCTGTTCGTTCTCCTAGGACGATGTGTTGCTCATTGTTTTAACTGTGTTATTAACTGCTGTAGTGCTGTTGTTTTAATTGTTTTTAACTGTTTATTGCCTGTATTTATTGTGCCTTTCGGCTCCTGTAAGCCGCCGCGAGCCTTTGGGAGTCGGCGGCATAGAAGCCCGAATAATAAATAAATAAATAAATAAACATAAGACTCACGACCAAATACTCCTAGTCCATATGAAGAAGCTTGAAATGAAATAGTTCCACGTTGCCTGTACAAGTAAATCAGGCCAATCGTTCCAATGGTGAAGTTCCAATGATCTTCGCTACTCAATGTAGCTATTCCACAAAAAGGTAAATAATAAGCTTCGCCACACAATAGGGCTAATCCAATATGTATCCGTTGATACGGTAATAATGAGAAGCAGTCGAACTCAGGCCGACGAGGGTGTATGTACCCCAGAATCCTGCTCCCGTTTCGATCCTTTCAAGGGTCTTTATCAAAGCCTTATCGATGTGTCCTTAGTTAAACGACGGAACTTATAATCCACATTATATCTAAGGTAAAACATAAAGGTGGAACGTAATACAACAGTATAACATAACGATTGCCTATATAGAGCAATATATAGAACTAACAATTTAACATACATGGTTAAAGAATCCAATGTGAGGTAAAAACATACCTAAAGCATCGCGTAGGTAAACAATCCTGGCGTAAATCCGCTAAATGCGGTACATGCGGCGATGCAGTGGCAGAATGCAATGGGCTATGAGCTAGCTATTCCTTAAGTAGAGAGACACTCCCAACACACCTGGTTAAAGTTATCTCAACAGGTGATTGATGCGCAGCCTTTCATTCAATCCGATTGGAAATTCGCTTTTTAGTTTTAAAATCCAATAAACTTAAGCTCTGCGTAAACACTGTTCCACATCCCCATGTGGTGGAACAAAAACCCTTTCTAAGACAAAGAAGCACAGCGAATTAGGACCATGCTTATGTTCTTTAAAATGCAAATAAAGAGGGGAATCCTCCGAAAACGTCCTAATTCTGGAACGATGTTCCAAAATTCTCTGTCTTAAAACTCTTTTCGTTTCGCCCATGTAGACACTCCCACATGGGCATTGTAGTCCATACACGCATCTTTCCGTATTGCAGGAAAAGAAGTCGTTGAATTTATGTAGTTGTGAAGTCCCTGGATTGAAAAATCATTTGTCCGTGAAGGCGTAGTCACATTGGGCACAATGTCCACAGCGATGCATTTTTGGTGTTAAGCTACTGCGTTGTTTTGGTTTGTGCAATGATGTGTGTACTATAATATCTTTGATATTTGTTGGTCTTCTGTTGGCTATAATGGGTGTTTTGTTGAGTCCAGGTATGTCTTGTACCAATGTCCAATATTTAAATATATTTTTTCTTATATTGTTGGAGTTATGAGTCAACATGAGTGGCCAAACTAGTCTATCTAGAGATGTCTTGTTGGTGTTCTTCTTGGATGAGGGTTGCAGCGGTTTCGGAAGGTGAGTGAAGGTATTTCAAGTCCCATCATCTGTGGTCCATCCTCCTTGAAACAGCACCAGGGTGTTGAGTGGGTCAAGGGGGGCTCTGTGTGCTAATTTTGGTCTGTATTGGTCATTGGGTGATTGTGTTGTGAAGTGGGCTATTGGGCCCCTGTGTGCCAAGTTTGGGCCTGATCCGTCACTCCTGTAGGCCGCAGTGTCTGACTGCCTGAGGCCTTTCCTTTTCCCTCTGCATCACCTTAGAATGTTGGAATGTGGATGGCCAATCAGAGTCCTTTATGCAAATACCATTTCAGTGGCAAGCAATCCCCTCTGTCTGGGGCTGTAGAATGTTGGAGTTCTGAGGCTGGCCAATCAGAGTCCTTTATGCAAATAATCCCATAGTGGCAACCTATTGAAACGCTGTCACATATTCCTTGGCACCTCCGCACCTCCCAGAAAATGAACATTCCATTTCCCACGGGAAAAACCTGTCACTTGGCTAACTGAAGCATTCAGTTGGATTCTGTTTTGCTGGCCACTCAGAGTTCTTTATGCAAATAGTTCCTCAGTGGCAACCAATGCGCTGTGTCTGGTGCCTTAGATTGTTGGAGTTCTGAGGCTGGCCAATCTGAGTCTTTTATGCCAGTGTTTCCCAACCAGTGTGCCGTGGCACACTAGTGTGCCGTGAGCGATCATCAGGTGTGCCGTGGGAAATTGGCAGTCTCCCCTCTCCTAGCAGCCCCCTCACAGGTTTCAAAGAAACAAATTGAGCCTGTCCTCTTGAAATTGTTTTTTTAAAAACTATTTTACTGGATTTTTCGAGAGTCCCCCCCCCCCCCAAAGGTACTGTTTATAACAGCTTCATGACATCCACAGTTAACTGGAAGCAAGTTTCACTCAGAGTGAAATTTCACAAAGGTCTCGAGAACAAGCTCTATGAGGAGCGGCTTGAAGAGCTGGGCATGTTTAGCCTGAAGAAGAGAAGGCTGAGGGAAGACATGATAGCCATGCATAAATATGTGAGAGGAAGTCATATATATGTTGTGGTAGGGCTAAGACGGTTGTTGGCTGGATTCTCAACATATTGTAAACAAAACGCTCTTACAATAAATTACAGCAAAACCCAGGTTATGGTCTTTGGTAGGCGCCCCAAAACACACTCTTGGCGCCTAGATGAACATGTAATAAAACAAGTCAAATCCTTTAAATACCTAGGAATTTTCTTTTCCGAATCAGCCACCTGGAAACAACAGATGAGTAACATCAAAACTCAAGCTTACAGATCAGCCAAAGCAACACTGAGCTTTGCTGCCAAACAAGGTGGTAATCTGGTTAATCCCGCCCTAACTGTTTTCAAAGCCAAAATCCTGGTGCAATTAGGCCTCCCTAAAGACACTCCAACTGCCATGATCCGCCTTGAAACCTCTGTCCCAACCCTAGAAAGCCAAATAGATAAAAGGATCTTGTGCTATTGGCTTAAAATCCAAGAAATGCCAACTGCTAGATTACCAAAAAAATGTCTCTTGAATTTAACAATGGTCTACCTGTTAACAATTGGGTCCACAAGGCAGCACAACTGGCCATTAAATATGGTCTCTCGGTTAGTGAGCTGGCAAAGCTAGACCACCCCACAAGGAAGACAAAAATAAACAAGACAATATTAGAAGTCACTACACTTACAGACCTCCAGGCTGCCTGTGACTCCCCGTGTGCCCCGCTATACTACAGCCTTAGACAACCCACTGGCTACCCAGACTACCTTGACAGCCTGACCTTTGTCCAGCTCCGACGAGCCTTCACAGAGCTCAGACTAAATATGTTTGATTCAGCGGAAATGGACGGAGGCTTAAAAAGTCCCAAAATTGAACGAAGATGTATTGCTGGTTGCCCCTACCCAGAGGACCTGGTACATTACTTAATGTGCTGCCCCCTACACAAAGATCCTAGGGAGCGCTTTATCTTACCTTTACTGGACAACAAAATCTTTCTGAATCCTCAAGAGATACTACTCTACCTCCTTATGGATACAGATAAATATACGACCTGGCGTGTAGCCCTGTTTGCCCTTGCGGCTAAGAAGATTAGGAGGAGGCACATAGCGGAGATGGCTGTCCTATGTAAAGGAGATAATCTGGTTTAAGAAGGTTTAAATGTGACTCATGGTGTATAAGTAACTGGTAACCTTTTATTGTCTACTATGCAAATTCCATATGTATTGTTTTGTGTGTGCGCTCTTTTTTATTTTGGACTTGCAACGGCCTTTGGTCAAAAGCAATAAAATTTTATACACTCCTTATATATATATTGTGTTCATCGAAACAGGCCCAGGTTTCACACTGAGTGTATAAATACATTAAAAACATATTAACTATATGCATTACTGTGTTAGAGTGTCATCTTGTGTCATTTTCGTTGGTGGTGTGCCCCAGGATTTTGTAAATGTAAAAAATATGCCGCGGCTCAAAAAAGGTTGAAAAACACTGCTTTATGCAAATAATCTGGTGCCTTAGAATGTTGGAATGTGGATGGCCAATCAGAGTCCTTTATGCAAATACCATTTCAGTGGCAAGCAATCCCCTCTGTCTGGGGCTGTAGAATGTTGGAGTTCTGAGGCAGGCCAATCAGTGCCCTTTATGCAAATAATCCCACAGTGGCAACCAATCGAAAAGCTGGCACATATTCCTCCGCACCACCCACCCTCCACACCACCGCAAACACTTTGTTTTATTATATACATACAGTAGATAGATTATTATCTCTGGGATTGCCAGCGATTTCCACCCTATAATAATATCTGGAAGGCTGCTAGCTGCCTCACATTGGCCTGGGGGCAAGAACCTGGGCCTTGGGGGGGGGGGAGTCTCGCGCTTCGAAGTGAAAGGCCTCCTCCCTTCTCAGCTGAGGCGAAATCAACAAGTGTCCCGCATTCAACGCTGGGAGGAATAAAGGAGGCGCTGCTGCCGCACCTGTTGACTCTCCCGCCCATTTTTGATTGGCAGGTGGACTGGGAAGGGGGAGAGGAGGAGGAGGAGGGGACACACTGGCACTCTCTTTTTGCCTTTCGCTCTGGCTGGGGCTCCTCCCCTGCACGTGCCGCGGGACCAGGAGGGGGAGGGGGGTGAGAAAGGAGTTGGGAGGGCTTTGCCTTCCCAGAATCCCTCCTTGCCTCCCTCACCTCAGCCAGTCAGTCAGAGGTGGATGATGGTGTTCTTCCTGTGGTGCAGGCTGGTATAGGTGGATGATGGTGTTCTTCCTGTGCTGCGGGGTGGTAGAGGTGGATGATGGTGTTCTTCCTTTGGTGTGGGCTGGTAGAGGTGGATGGTGTTCTTCCTGTGGTCCGGGCTGGTAGAGGTGGATGACGGCGTTCTTCCTGTGGCGCAGGCTGGTTGAGGTGGATGATGGTGTTCTTCCTGTGGTATGGGCTGGTAGAGGTGGATGATGGTGTTCTTGCTGTGGTGCGGGCTGGTAGAGGTGGATGGTGGTGTTCTTCCTGTGGTGCGGGCTGGTAGAGGTGGATGATGGTGGTGTGGGCTGGTAGAGAACTTCCGTTTTCTTCAGGTGGATGGTGGTGTTCTTCCTGTGGCGCGGGCTGGTAGAGGTGGATGATGGTGGTGCGGGCTGGTAGAGAACTTCCGTTTTCTTCAGGTGGATGGTGGTGTTCTTCCTGTGGTGCGGGCTGGTAGAGGTGGATGATGGTGTTCTTCCTGTGGTGTGGGCTGGTAACAGGCCCGGATTACCCATAAGGCCACCCTAGGCCAAGGCCTAGGGTGGCACCCAGGGGGGGGGGCAGCAGGTCGGGACCCCCACAAAGTAAAAAACAAATATTCAAAAAAAATTTGAAAAAATATTCCAAAAAAATTAAAAAATAGTGCGCATGCGTGCGGCTGCCCCCTCCCTTTGCTCGCTCCAAAGGCTCTTCCCCCGCCCCGCCTCCTTGCCGGCATGGTGGCTTTGGGAGGGAGGAGCCGTGGGGAGGTGCCCTGGGTGGGGCTTTAGTTCCTCCTCCTGACGCCGCTTCAGGTGGAGCCGGGTGGGCTTTCCTCTTCCTCGTCGGCGAGGGAGCGAGGCGGGGACAGGGCGGAGCCGGGGGTGTGGCTTTCCTCCTCCTCACCAGCGAGGGGGTGGGGTGGCGGCAGATGGCCCTTTTGGCCTAGGGCGCCAAAAGGGCCTGATCCGGGCCTGGCTGGTAAAGGTGGATGGTGGTGTTCTTCCTGTGGCGCGGGGTGGTAGAGGTGGATGATGGTGGTGCGGGCTGGTAGAGAACTGGCGTTTCCTTCAGGCTGACTTCCAGCCGGAACAGCTCTGTAGCTGCCTCACAATGGCCTGGGGACAAGACCCTGGGCCTGGGGGGTAGGGAGTGTGGCGCTTGGAAGCGAAAGGCCTCCTCCTCTCTTATCAGCTGAGGCGAAATCAACAAGTGTCCCGCTTTCGACGCTGGGAGGAAGAAAGCAGGCGCTGCTGCTGCCGCACCTGTTGACTCTCCCGCCCATTTTTGATTGGCAGGTGGACTGGGGAGGGGCGGAGGGGGGGAGGGGACACAGTGGCACTCTCCTTTCGCCTTTCGCTCTGGCTGGGGCTCCTCCCCCGCACGTGCCGCGGGACCAGGAGGGGGAGGGGGAGGCGGGGGGGGGGGCGAGAAAGGAGGCGCGAGGGCTTTGCCTTCCCAGAATCCCTCCTCGCCTTCGTCGCCTCAGCCAGCCAGTCAGTCCAGAGGCAGCGGCGCGGCGGGGAGCGCCAGGGACTTTCTGCTACGCTTCCCCGTCTCTGGTGCGTCCCCAGGCCCGCCCGTTGAGGAGAAGGAGGGCTGAGGAGATGCCTTCTCCTCCTTCCCCGCGGGCCCCGCGCCTGTGAGGCCGGGCGGCGTCGGCGTTGGCGGAGGATGCCGGGCGCGGTGTCGGCGGTGTCGGCCCCGGGCAGCCCTGGCGGGGCGGGGGTGCTGCTGCTACCCACGGCGGCGCCCCCTTCCTCGCTGCCCCCGTCGTCGTCGTCTCCCGCGGCGCCGCTGCCGGCCTCCCCCCCGCCGGCCCCGGAGGCGCCGCTGCTGCTGCTGCCGGCCGAGGAGGCGGCCAAGCTGTACCAGAGCAACTACGTGCGCAACTCGCGGGCCATCGGGGTGCTGTGGGCCATCTTCACCATCTGCTTCGCCATCGTCAACGTGGTGTGCTTCTTCCAGCCCTACTGGATCGGCGACGGCGTGGAGACCCCGCAGGAGGGCTACTTCGGCCTCTTCCACTTCTGCACGGGCAGCTCCTTCTCGCGGGAGCTCACCTGCCAGGGCAGCTTCACGGACTTCTCCAGCCTGCCCTCGGGCGCCTTCCAGGCCGCCTCCTTCTTCATCGGCCTCTCCATGGTGCTCGTCATCGCCTGCATCGTCTGCTTCATCCTCTTCTTCTTTTGCAACACCGCCACCGTCTACAAGATCTGCGCCTGGATGCAGCTCTCCTCCGGTGAGTGAGCGAGCGAGCGAGTGAGCGAGGCAGGCCCCCCGCACCGGGTGAGCTAGGCCGCCCTTGCACCGGGTTATGCATGCCGCCCTGTGGACTCAGGGAGCTCAGGGACACCCGATTCTGGGGTATATACCTCCTTGGAAGCGCCCTCTGTGTGGTTGCCGTTGTGGTTGTGTGTGTGAAGCCCAATGGAGTTATTGGGAGAGGGCTCCCCCCCTTCTTTTCATAGACACAATCAAAGCTCCCCAGGCAGATGGCCATCCAAGGCCCTTCTTCCACACATCCATATAACCCAGGATATCATAGCCCGGCTCAGAGCAAAGCCACTCAATTCTGGGTTATATACCTGCTTGGAAGCGCCCTCTGTGTGGTTGCCGTTGTGGTTGTGTGTGTGAAGCCCATTGGAGTTATTGGGAGAGGGCTTCCCCCCCTTCTTTTCATAGACACAATCACAGCTCCCCAGGCAGATGGCCCTCAGGGCCCTTCTGCCACACATCCCTAGAACCCAGGAGATCATAGCAGGAAAAATCCCACTTTGAACTGGGTTGTAGATTGCCTGAGTCCACACTGCCCTTCTTCCAGTACTGTGGGACAAAGCCATTTTGATCCACTGAGTCTGACAGATGAGCCATCAGGTCTACATCTACCCAGAAGCCTTTAGGATATCCCACTTGAACACCCCCATCATATGGCATATATTGACGGTGGACAGGGCGTTTTGTCTGAGTGAGAGAGGGTCGACCCTAGCCAAGTTTTTGTATCGTTCTCCCAATCACACCCCCATGCATATGGGATATATTGAGCATGGTGGAGAATTTGGGGGAGGGGGGGCTGAGCCCCTCAACCCCCTACGACCCTGCCCCCCATGCATATGGGATATATTGCGCATGGTGGAGAATTTGAGGGAAGTGGGGGTGAGCCTCTCAAGCCCTCCCCCCCCCACTGGCTGTGACCATTCCCCCAATGGGGATATTTGACATGGTGGGCATTTCATAGACACAATCAAAGCTCCCCAGGCAGATGGCCATCAGATCCACCCAGAGGATTTCTTCCACACCCCCACATCCATATAACCCAGGATATCATGTAACAGCTGTAGAGCAAAGACACCCTCAGAATCTGAGGTTATATACCATAACAGAGCAAAGACACCTTCTGTATGGTTGGAAGCGCCCCTCTGTGTGGTTGTTGTGGTTGTGTGTGTGAAGCCCATTGGAGTTATTGGGAGAGGGCTTCCCCCCCTTCTTTTCATAGACACAATCACAGCTCCCCAGGCAGATGGCCATCAGGGCCCTTCTTCCACACATCCATATAACCCAGGATATCATAGCCTGGCTCAGAGCAAAGACACTCAATTCTGGGTTATATACCTGCTTGGAAGCACCCTCTGTATGGTTGCCGTTGTGGTTGTGTGTGTGAAGCCCATTGGAGCTATTGGGAGAGGGCTCCCCCCTTTTTCTTTTCATAGACTTGGAAACGCACACTCAAAGCTCCCCAGACAGATGGCCATCAGGGCCCTTCTTCCACACATCCATATATAACCCAGAATATCATAGCAGGAAAATCCCACTTTGAACTGGGTTGCCTTGCCTGAGTCCACACTGCCATATATTCCAGTTCAAAGCAGATACTGTGGGACAGGGCCATAGCCAGGATTTTGATTTGGGGACGGGGGACAGGGCTGAGTCTGAGTGAGAGAGGGTCGACCCTAGCCAAGTTTTTGTATCGTTCTCCCAATCACACCCCCATGCATATGGGATATATTGAGCATGGTGGAGAATTTGGGGGGGGCTGAGTCTGAGTCAACCCCCTAGCCAAGTTTTTGTATCGTTCTCCCAATCACACCCCCATGCATATGGGATATATTGAGCATGGTGGAGAATTTGGGGGAGGGGGGGCTGAGCCCCTCAACCCCCCCTGGCTACGACCCTGCCCCCATGCATATGGGATATATTGAGCATGGCCTTCGCAGACCACCCTCATGGTGGGGGGCTGAGCCCTCAAACCCCCCCCACTGGCACAACCCCCCCATGCATATGGGATATATTGAGCATGGTGGTCAGATCATTGTATGAATCCACATAACAGGATTGGGGGGGGGGCTGAGCCCCTCAACGCCACCCCCTCACTGGCTATGACCCTGCCCCCATGCATATGGGATATATTGAGCATGGTGGTCAGATCATGGTATGAATACACATAACATCGTCTGCTTCATCCTGTGGATTCTGGGTTAGATGCCTGCTTGGAAGCGCCCTCTGTGTGGTTGCAGTTGTGGTTGTGTGTGTGAAGCCCAATGGAGTTATTGGGAGAGGGCTCCCCCCCCCTTCTTTTCATAGACACACTCAAAGCTCCCCAGGCAGATGGCCATCAGGGCCCTTCTTCCACACATCCATATAACCCAGGATATCATAGCCCGGCTCAGAGCAAAGCCACTCGATTCTGGGTTATATACCTGCTTGGAAGCACCCTCTGTATGGTTGCCGTTGTGGTTGTGTGTGTGAAGCCCATTGGAGCTATTGGGAGAGGGCTCCCCCCTTTTTTTTTTCATAGACTTGGAAACGCACACTCAAAGCTCCCCAGACAGATGGCCATCAGGGCCCTTCTTCCACACATCCATATATAACCCAGAATATCATAGCAGGAAAATCCCACTTTGAACTGGGTTGCCTTGCCTGAGTCCACACTGCCATATATTCCAGTTCAAAGCAGATAATGTGGGACAGGGCCATAGCCAGGATTTTGATTTGGGGACGGGGGACAGGGCTGAGTCTGAGTGAGAGAGAGCCCCCTTTTTGTATGGCTCCAATCCTGCCCCCTTGCATATGGGATATATTGAGTTTGGTGGAGAATTTCTTCCTCCACCCCCCAATCACCCCCTGGATATATGAGCATGGCCTGTCCCCCATGGGATATATTGAGCATGGCCTTCTCGCGGACCACCTTCAAAATTGAGGGGGGCTGAGCCCCTCAACCCCCCCTGGCTACGACCCTGCCCCCATGAATATGGGATATATTGAGCATGGCCTTCTCGCAGACCACCCTCAGAATTTGGGGGGGCTGAGCCCCTCAAGACCCCCCCCCACTGGCTACAACCCTTCCCCCATGCATATGGGATATATTGAGCATGGCCTTCTCGCAGACCACCCTCAGAATTTGGGGGGGCTGAGCCCCTCAACACCCCCCCCCCACTGGCTACAACCCTGCCCCCATGCATATGGGATATAATGAGCATGGTGCTCAGATCTTGGTATGAATACATGTAACAGTTTAAATAATGTACCAGGAAGGCCTTCTCGCGGACCACCCTGAGAATGGGGGGGGGGGGGGCTGAGCCAGTTATCTATCCCACCCTGTGGACTCAGGGAGCCCGGCTCAGAGCAAAGACACTGGGTTCTGGGTTATATGCCTGCTTGGAAGCGCCCTCTGTGTGGTTGCCGTTGTGGTTGTGTGTGTGAAGCCCAATGGAGTTATTGGGAGAGGGCTCCCCCCCCTTCTTTTCATAGACACAATCAAAGCTCCCCAGGCAGATGGCCATCAGGGCCCTTCTTCCACACATCCATATAACCCAGAATATCATAGCCCGGCTCAGAGCAAAGACACTCGATTCTGGGTTATATACCTGCTTGGAAGCGCCCTCTGTGTGGTTGCCGTTGTGGTTGTGTGTGTGAAGCCCAATGGAGTTATTGGGAGAGGGCTCCCCCCCTTTCTTTTCATAGACTTGGAAACGCACACTCAAAGCTCCCCAGGCAGGTGGCCATCAGGGCCCTTCTTCCACACATCCATATAACCCAGAATATCGTAACAGGAAATCCCACAATTGTCTGCTTTGAACTCAGAATTTGGGGCGGGGGGCTGAGCCCCTCAAGCCCCCCCACTGGCTGCAACCCTGCCCCCATGAATGTGGGATATATTGAGCATGGCCTTCTCATGGACCATGGCAGAATTTGGCATGGTGGGGGCTGGAGTTCTCCCCTGCCCCCATGTCTGAGTGAGAGAGAGGGCCCCCTTCCACTCACTAACGACCCTGCATGCATATGGGATATATTGAGCTTGGTGGACCACCCTCTCAGAATTTGGGGGGGGGGCGAGCCCCTCAAGCCCCCCCACTGGCTACGACCCTGCCCCCATGAATATGGGATATATTGAGCATGGCCTATCGGTCTCCCAATCACACCCCCATGCATATGGGATATATTGAGCATGGCCTTCTCGCGGACCACCTTCAAAATTGAGGGGGGCTGAGCCCCTCAAGCCCCCCCTCACTGGCTACAACCCTGCCCCCATGAATATGGGATATATTGAGCATGGTCTACCGTTCTCCCAATCACACCCCCATGCATATGGGATATATTGAGCTTAGCCTTCCCACGGACCACCCTCAGAATTTTGGGGGGGGCTGAGCCCCTCAAGACCCCCCCCCCTACTGGCTACAACCCTTTCCCCATGCATATGGGATATATTGAGCATGGCCTTCTCGCAGACCACCCTCAGAATTTGGGGGGGCGGAGCCCCTCACCCCCCCCCACCACACACTGGCTACAACCCTGCCCCCATGCATATGGGATATAATGAGCATGGTGCTCAGATCTTGGTATGAATACATGTAACAGTTTAAATAATGTACCAGGAAGGCCTTCTCGCGGACCACCCTGAGAATTGGGGGGGGGGGGCTGAGCCAGTTATCTATCCCACCCTGTGGACTCAGGGAACCCGGCTCAGAGCAAAGACACTGGGTTCTGGGTTATATGCCTGCTTGGAAGCGCCCTCTGTGTGGTTGCCGTTGTGGTTGTGTGTGTGAAGCCCAATGGAGTTATTGGGAGAGGGCTTCCCCCCCTTCTTTTCATAGACACAATCAAAGCTCCCCAGGCAGATGGCCATCAGGGCCCTTCTTCCACACATCCATATAACCCAGAATATCATAGCCCGGCTCAGAGCAAAGACACTCGATTCTGGGTTATATACCTGCTTGGAAGCGCCCTCTGTGTGGTTGCGGTTGTGGTTGTGTGTGAGAAGCCCAATGGAGTTATTGGGAGAGGGCTCCCCCCCTTTCTTTTCATAGACTTGGAAACGCACACTCAAAGCTCCCCAGGCAGGTGGCCATCAGGGCCCTTCTTCCACACATCCATATAACCCAGAATATCGTAACAGGAAATCCCACAATTGTCTGCTTTGAACTCAGAATTTGGGGCGGGGGGCTGAGCCCCTCAAGCCCCCCCACTGGCTGCAACCCTGCCCCCATGAATGTGGGATATATTGAGCATGGCCTTCTCGTGGACCACCCTCAGAATTTGGGGGGGGGGGGGCTGAGCCCCTCAAGCCCCCCCCCTTCCACTGGCTACGACCCTGCTCCCTTGTATATGGGATATATTGAGCTTGGCCTTCTCGTGGACCACCCTCAGAATTTGGGGGGGGGGCGAGCCCCTCAAGACCCCCCCCCACTGGCTACGACCCTGCCCCCATGAATATGGGATATATTGAGCATGGCCTATCGGTCTCCCAATCACACCCCTCAGGGTGGTCCGCGAGAAGGCCTTATTGGTACATTATTTAAACTGTTATGTGTATTCATACCATGATCTGATCACCATGGTCAATATATCCCATATGCATGGGGGCAGGGTGGTCCGTGAGAAGGCCTTACTGCTATATTATACATGGGGGTGTTGTTATTGGAATAATGATAGAAAAGGTGTGCTAAGGTAGACCCTCTCTCACTCAGCCCCGATTCAAACTCTCACCCCGGAATCAAAATCCTGGCTACGGTACTGCTTCCACATATAACCCAGGATATCAAGGCAGAAAATCCAGCAGCATGGAATATATGGTAGTGTGGACTTAGATAACCCAATTCAAAATGGAAAATGTGGGGTACAGGGCTATGTGGAAGGGCCGCTAGTCTCCAGGGCAGCAGAAAACAAGCCCTGCTCCCTCTTCCATGTGGCAGCCTTTAAACATTACTCTCATGTTGCTTCTCAACCTTCTCTTCTGCAGGCTCCATATGCTCAGAGACTTCCCTATAGGGAATAGGTGGCGATTTGCCTGGGAAGTTGACACACCAGACTTTCCCCTCTTTTCCTCCCAGAAATGAGGAAAGGCTGGAGAATGGGATGTTCAGCCCCATCCAGATCTTTGGCCCCTTCCACACAGCTGCATAAAATCCTTATTTAATTGGATTGTGTGACAGTGTGGACTCAGATAAGCCAGTTCAAAGCAGATAGTGTCGACGATCTGTCTTGATATTCTAGGACGGTTATATGGCTGCGTGGACGACGGGCGCTCCTAAAGGTTTCAGCACTTTTGCAGGCTGGAGAGTAACATGACTTGGGAGAGTTTGCTGGGTGTGTGACAGAGAAAAACGACTGCGTGTGGGAAAGTGTGGCGGCTCTTTTATGGTTCGAGGAGATGTTTGCATAGAGTGCTGTCAGAAATGAGATCTGCAATGCACACGTCGTGCACATGGGTCCGGTGGCAGGGCTCATTTCGACAAAGTGGGTGACCGAGGCTTTCTCGCTGTAGCATGTTATGGTGTCGGCAATGTGAGGAAGCTGACAGGCGGCGTGTCAGAACTGCGTGTCTTCTCAAAAGGAGAAAGAAGCACTTTCCTATGAATAGCAGGAGCGGCGTTTTAGATCAGGGGCCTGTCACCTGGCGGAGACTGGCATTTAAATAAAGGTCATAGGGAGTAAGGGCCTTTGGGGATGCTTTGTAGAAACACTGAAAGACGAGGCAAAGTTATTCTGAGCTTGTGGTACCTTTGGTGCAGCTCTCTGTGATGTTTGCTGTGATGAATGTGCGGTCTTGTTCTTTATGTTGAGTTGCCAGGGGGCCGGGATCGATCAAGTCTTAACTCTCCTCGGCAAGGACCGATTTCTCCATTGGTGAGCTAAGAGTCATGCAACCCACTCCAGGAAACATTGCCTCAGGGGCAAGCCCTACTTTAGTCCGCTTGGTCCTTACGTCCTGGGTAAGCAGGGCTGGACGAAGGTAAAAAAATTGTAGTAAGCGAACCTTTTTTTGGCACCCCCTGGGCCTTCAGTGTGGTGATGATGGCGTGCGCGCGCACATCGGAACACACAAGCATGCAAACAGCTAGTTTCGCGCATGCGCTTTTGGGACCGAGCACTTCTGGGGGAGGGAGTAGCGAAACGCACTCTCAAGAGGATGAAAAGGACGGGGGGAACATTTTGCCGCCGGGGTGGAGCCTCCCGCTGCAAAATGTTTCCTGGCTTGTCCTTTTTGGCCTCTTGGGGGTGCATTTAGTTTCGCGCATGCGCTATTAAAACAGAGCACTCCCAAGAGGATTAGAAGGACAAGTCAGGGAACATTTTGCAGCCGGGACAGCATGATGCACCAAACCTGGCGGCTGCAGCTGGATGCGCCCTTGGCCACGTGGCGCCCTGAGGCGGCCGCATACTTTGCCTCCACTAAGATCCGCCCCTGCGGGTAAGTGGCACATAGGGTTGCCACTTTTTGATATAAGAAATAAGGGTCATTTACTTAAAAATAAGGGATTTTTCACAAAAATAAGGGACACTTCATAAAAACTTGAGAATCAAACGCCACCCTCGCCTGCCCTGATGGATCTGCCCGTGCCCCGCTTGGCTCCCTCCACCTCAGGACGGTGTCGCAAGATGGCGGCACTTCCGGGAGAGACCATTCCAAGGCTGGAGGGGTGGGCGTGTAAACAGGAAGGAGGGAGGGAGAAAGAGAGGGAGAGTCTGTTATGGGCGCACGAGGGAGGGAAGAGTGAGGAAAGCCACCCCCCCCCAACGTACCAATTTGTGCGCCCGACTCTCCTCTGGGGCGCAGCGGTGCGCCTTCCATCTCTGCGGAGGCTGTTCTCTGCGGGGCCGCGATGAAGGCAGCCGCGGGATGAGCTCGCCATGCGGTCCTCCTTCTCCTCCTGTTTCACCGCTTCCCCTCTCGTTGCAACAATGGCATGAAGCCGTGTCCGAGCTGGCCATGGTGCTCCAGAGCGCACTGGGCCTCGGTGCGGTGCAGCTCCTCTTCTGCCCGACACTGCTGTACACGCTAGCCAGGGAGTGCGTGCCCGGCTCGCGGAGGCCCTGGTTCAGCCGCATCTGCGGCCACCTGTCCTGTCCTGTCAATACGGGACAGGACCTGAGAATATGAGACACAAAATTCAGAGCAAAACTACAGGACGTCCCGTATAATACAGGACAGGTGGCAACTCTAGTGGCACAGGATTGCGGCTTTAATCTGAGACGTGTGGCATTTAATGGCTCCCTGAGAGAAGTATGTGCACAAACATGGATTCTTAAGTATCTCCAGGCTCCTGTTCTCACTTTTCAAGTACAAATCAAGCTTATTGCCCATTTTCCATAGGAAGCAATACCTGTGTTGTTGTTGTTTGGGGCGGGGGGGGCCAAACCTTTTTACTATTTGACATCTAAAACAGAAAAAAGAAGCCACCTTTAAGCAGCTACCATTTGTATTGGTACACATGGGTCTGCTCATGTTTATCATGGTATCATTAATATGAATTAGATTATTCATGCGCATATGTTCACCGACCTCATAATATATACAAGAAAAACCTTCTGGGTTTTATTTCTGGTGTGACCCCATTTTCAAGAAATGTTGAAGACTATTGACTAAAATGACTTAGTCTAAACTCTAAAGCAGGGCTGCACAGGAAGTCGATCGCGATCGACCAGTCGATCATAGGACCGAAGGAGGTCGATCGCAGCCAGATGGTGCGCTTCTCAGAGGGGGCGGAGCCAGGCCGTGCCAAGCCCTGCTCCTCCTCGGCTTTGGCACTCCCAGCAGCTGCTCCAGGTTTGTGGAGGGCAGGGCCAAGCCAGCCTTGTGCTACCTATGCCACCACTGGCTTGGCATTGCCATCCTCAAGCCTGGGGAAGCTGCTGGTAGAGCGGAAGCCAGAGGGGGTGGAGCCAGGCTGCACCAAGCCCTGCCCCCTCCCCTCTGGCTTTGGAGCTCCCAGCAGCTGCTCCAGCCTTAAGGAGAGCAGGGCCAAGCCAGCCTTGTGCTAGCTATGCCACCACTGGCTTGGCACTGCCATCCTCAAGCCTGGAGAAGCTGCTGGGAGCTCCAAAGCCAGAGGGAAGGGGGCGGGGCTTGGCGGGGCTGGCTCCGCGCCCTGTGGCTTCCACTCTACCAGCAGATTCTCCAGGCTTGAGGATGGCAGTCCAATACACAACACACAATATGCTCACTAGGAACAAGTAGCGTAACACAATGCTAAAGCCAACAAGTAAGAGGGCTGGACTAGAATGCGACGCAAATGAAATACTATAAGATTGCAAAAATATCAAAATATATTCTGGTGTGCAGTCATAAGAATTAGTGTCACGCTGAACACAGTATAATGAGCATCATATCTATATCACAGTATATTAGATTTATACAAACTATATTTTTCTCAGTAATCAAGCATACACAATTCAACACAACGAGCCCAGAACACAAACCAGGGCTAAAGCGACGCAAACATAAAGTCCAAGTAAACCCTATGAGTAGTCGGGAGCCAAATAACTCATGGACCGAAGACTGAGTCTTTGGGGGAGCCTGGATGGGCTGAAGAGCTGGCACAACACCGGCTAGGTTGGCGCCTACGGCTGGAAGGATGATGACGACGCCATGATGGCCGTTTCGCGTTAAAACGCTTGCTCAGGGCGCTTTCACTGTGTTCAGCGTGACACTAATTCTTATGACTGCACACCAGAATATATTTTGATACTTTTGCAATCTTGTAGTATTTCATTTGCGTCGCATTCTAGTCCAGCCCTCTTACTTGTTGGCTTTAGCATTGAGGATGGCAGTGCCAAGCCAGTGGTGGCATAGCTAGCACAAGGCTGGCTTGGCCCTGCTCTCCTCAAGGCTGGAGAAGCTGTTGGGAGTGCCGAAGCCAGAGGGGGGCGGAACCAGGCTGCACCAAGCCCCGCCCCCACCCCCCCCTCTCCAGCCTTGAGGAGGTAAGTAGATCTTTCTGACTTGGTTTTATTATAAGTAGCTCGCATGCTGAAAAAGTGTGGGCACCCCTGCTCTAAAGGTATATAATTCCTGGATCCGTCCCCGATAATTTCCAACATTGCCTCGAAGCCGTTACTGGATGGCTGTGAGCCAGTAGGTTGAGGGTGAATCCAGCGAAGACAGAGATCTTGTGGCTAGGTTGTCCGGGTGATGGGGATGTCCAGCCTCCGACCCTGGACGGTGTGGCGTTATGCCCATCGCCTTCTGTAAAAAGCTTGGGAGTTCATTTGGACTCCCAACTGACCCTGGAGACCCAGGTCTCCATGGTCAGTAAATCTGCTTTTTTCCATCTCAGACAGGCAAGGCGGCTGGCCCCTATCTATCCCAGTAACAACCTGGCCACGGTGATCCAAGCCACGGTCATCTCGAGACTGAATTACTGTAACACCCTCTACGTTGGCCTTCCTCTGTCGGTGACCTGGAAGCTCAAGCTGGTGCAGAACACTGCCGCCCGACTCCTGTCTGGCACGCCAGCTGGATGTCACATAACACCTACTTTGCAGGATCTGCACTGGCTCCCAATTGAGCATCGGATCACCTTCAGAGTGTTGGTACTTACCTTTAAGGCCTTGCACAGCCTGGGGCCAGCGTATCTAAGGGACCGTCTCTCCCCATATTGCCCTACGAGATCACTGCGGTCGGAAGGTACCAATCTATTGGACATTCCATCTGCGAAGTCAGCTAAATTAACGGCAACTCGTAGGAGGGCGTTTTCCGTGATTGCGCCCACACTGTGGAACGCCCTCCCAGCCGAAACGCGCACCATCCAGGATCTCCTGCCTTTCAGGCGGATTGCAAGACCTATTTATTCCAACAGGCTTTTGGCCTATAGGTCCTACTATGCATAACCCGCCATGCTGGTAGTTTTCTATCTGTTGTGCCTGTATTCTTTGCATCAGGCTTTTAATTCTGTTGTTGAGACTGTGTTGTTTTGCTGTGTTTTAACCTGTTGTAATATGTTGTTGTATCTGCGCATGTGAGCTGCCCCAAGCCTCCCGGGAGTGGCGGCATAGAAGCCCGATAAATAAATAAATAAATAATTGTTCACATCTAAATTCCAGCTAACAAAAGAGGAGGGCAAATATGACAGAGCACTGAATTTTCTGGAGGGTTTGGCCAATTAAAAACTTAGATATTTTCATAGTATGTGGAAGGAGGAGGAAACAAATCAAGGACAAAAGAGGCAACGGAAACCATTTTTCAGGGGATGGAAAAGGTGGTTAATTTGGTGAAAGATGAATACATGAAATCCAAGTGGAAATTCAGCTTGATTGTCTGCCAGCAAAAGAAGAAAGGCACACGAAACAGCTTTCGCTGCAGGAATTATTGCTTAAAATGAGAAAGCATTATCTTCAAAATAGGTGTTCTTGACTTACCCATTTGAAGTTAAATATAGTTGCTATAGTTAGTCACATAGTAGCGATTTCTGCAGAGCTGTGTGCTCTGCAGGCTTAGGCTGTCATTCAGGAAAAAAACCCCAATTTGAATTTTAATTCTACTATATTCATAAGGGCGTGAAGGTTAGTAAATACTGTTGTTTGTTTGAATCTTTTTGCATACAATTCGGGAATTATTGAAAATGATTTTGGAAGTAGTGCTGTCGCTTCGGGCCTGATTTAAGAGATTTCTAAATGTAACTTAGACCCCACTTCTGATCGATTTCGGAAGTGAGACAGCTGCCAGTTTCATCATTTTGAATTAAATCTTGTGCTTTGTTGTATGGTTTGTATTTGGCAAATGGGCGGATGCATGTATACCAGGGCAGTTCTTCCAATTGTATAAGCATAACTCAACTCACAAAACTTTTGACTTGGGGAACATCTATATGGCAGAATTAATGCAATTTGATACCCATTTAACCTCCATGGCTCAGTGCTATGGAAATTTGGGATTTGTAATTTGGTTATTTATTTATTTCGGGATTTTACCCCGCTCTTCTCAACCCCCAAGGGGGGGACTCAGAGCGGCTTACAGTACGGCACAATTCGATGCCCACATAATAACAATATAAACCCCAAAACACTTCAACAATTAAAATACATTAAAAATACATTAAAATACAACTACATTAGCACCATACACATTCATAATTTGGTTAGGCACCAGGACTCTTTGGCAGAGAGGGCCTTGTAAAACTACAACTCTTATGTTTTCATGGCATTGAGCCATAGCAGTTAAAATGGTGTCGAAGTGCATTACTTCTTGCTATCCTCACTTAGAAATCTCCTGTTTCACCCCTGAGTCACACATTGATTTACTACCATACCGGGGAGGAGCGGCTAGAAGTCCCAAGCGCCCTGAGGAAGCGGTTCACGCGAAACGGCCACCTTGGTGTCAGCTTACCTCCCGCCGTAGGCGCCTGCCCACTTGGCAGTAGGCCAGCTCTCCCATGCTTCAAGGCTCCCCCAGTGACTCGGACTGCAGTATGTGAGTTGACAAACTCCAACTGATTACAGGGTGACTTTGACTGAGTGTGCGCGTTGCTCCGGCCCAGTAGATTGTAAGGGCTGCATCTGTTTATGTTACTTGTTGTATTGTGTGTAAATTGCATGACATTGCACCACAGTGATATTGTAAAGCTAGTGAGCACATTGGAAATTTACTATACTAAAGAGATTTTTTACTACATGATGCTGTTTGATTGACTTCTCCCTCAGTTCTGCCCTTTGAATGTGTAAGGTATAGCATTGTGTATTATATGGGCTGGAAATCAGCCTGAAGAAAACTGAAGTCCTCTACCAGTTTACTACTGAAAGTATGTATGAGGTTTCAGTTTTCACTCATTGTTTCCCAACCGCTGTTCCGCGACACACTGGTGTTCCGTGAGCGATCACCTGGTGTGCCGGGGAAAACCTCTCTTCCCCCTTTCTTCCCCCTCCTGCTGCTTGGGGGAGGAGAAGGAGGAGGAGGAAGGGCCAGGCAGGCAACGGGGCGCGGTGGAGGCACTTCTTCTCCGGCAGCGAGGGCGAGGCGGGCGGCTTCAGGGGCCCGCCGAAGCTCTCCATGAAAGGAGGAGCAGCACTTGAGGCTCACCTCGAAGACAAGAGCCATGCTCTTCCTCCTTTCCTTCTTCCTCCTCCTCGCTGAGCCCTGGGGCGAAGGCGCCCTCCTCTCCTCCGCCTCTCCTTGGCTCTCTCATCCCTCTCCTCCTGCCCTCACTTTCCCCTCCGTTGCCCTGAAAGAAATCTGGGTCCCTTTCCCCCTTTTCGGCTCCTCTCCAGGCTCAGGCTCCTCTCCTTCCCCTCACAGGCACATTCCCTTCTCTTGAGGCTCAACTTCGCCTCTCCTGCTCTTCTTTTTCTCTTCGCCTCATGCAGCTAAAGCTTCTTCACCTTCTCCTCCTTCACGACGGCCTCTTCCCCCTTCCTTCTTTCCTTCTTTCCTCCCTCCTCACGACCCTCATCCATTCATTCCCACCTTGCTCCAGGCTCCTTCCTCTTCTTCTCTTGAGCTCCTGAAACTGCAGGCGGCGGGCTGCTGCAGATGTTTTCTGGCCTTGCCATTGCCAAGCCATTGTTTTGCCAGGGAGGGAGGGAGGGGGCAGAATGGGCGCTTTCGGTGTGTGTGTGGAAGAGGAAGAGAGCCATTCAGGAAAGGAGCCACCTGGGGGTTCTGTGTGGGAAGTTTCGCCCAGTTCTACCATTGGTGGGGTTCAGAATGCTCTTTGTGGGGGAACTATAAATCCCTGCAACTACAACTCCCAAATGTCAAGGTCTATTTTTCCCAAACTCCACCTGTGTTCACATTTGGGCATATTGAGTATTCATGCCAAGTTTGGTCCTGATCCAACATTGTTTGAGTCCAGAGTGCTCTCTGGATGGAGGTGAACTACAACTCCAAAACTCAAGGTCAATGCCCACCAAACTTGTATAGTATTTTCTGTTGGTTATGGGAGTTCTGTATGGGAAGTTTGATTCCATTCCATCATTGGTGGAGTTCAGAGTGCTCTTTGATTACGGGTGAACTATAACTCTATGTTGTGTTCATCGAAACAGATCCAGGTTTCACACTGAGTGTATAAATACATTAAAAACATATTAACTATATGTATTACTGTGTTAAGAGTGTCATTTTGTGTCATTTTGTTTGGTGGTGTGGCCCAGGTTTTTGTAAATGTAAAAAGTGTGCCGCGGCTCAAAAAAGGTTGGGAAACACTGCTTTAGTACACTGAAGAAACACTATTGGAATTAGCATACTGTGTAATATTGTCTCCCATAAAAGTTGCCAAGCAGTGGCAACATTTGTAACTATGGAACTTCACTTTCTATCTTTTTATGCATATTCAAATGAGCAACATACTGTTTAAAAAGCCCCTCAGCACTTTAAAAAAAAACCCTCCCAATTCAAGGTGCAGATCACCTATAAAGCCCTAAACGGTTTGGGACCCGCCTACCTTCGTGACCGCATCTCCTTCCACGTTGCGGCCTGATCCTCGGGCACGGCCCTTCTTTCACCTCTACCAACATCACAGGCTCGCTTTGTGGGAACAAGAGAGAGAGCCTTCTCCTCTGTGGCCCCTCAACTCTGGAACTCATTACCAGCTGAGAGTAGGATCTTAAAACCTGGCTTTTCCACTGCGCATTTGGAGATTGACCTTACACCCCCCCCTCTTTTTTTTTAGCTGCACCTTCAATCCTTTCTCTATAGAATAATTCTCCCCCGTTCTATGAGTCACTCCCCTACAGATGTTCTGCTCCACTACTAATACATCCTGGATTTTTAACATTTAAAACATTTTATCTTTTAGACATGGCCCACTCATTGTTGTTACCCATGATTTTATTTTGTTATATTATTTTATATTGTTTAGTGTATTTTTAATGATTTATTTACCTTGTATTATTTCTTGTAATGCACTGTTGGGCTTGGCCTCATGTAAGCCGCCCCGATTTCCCGTTGGGGAGATGGTGGTGGGTATAAATAAAGCTGTTTATTATTATTATTATTATTATTACTATTATTAAAATATTTCACCTTCTGTTTGGATGAATGTTATGAAAGTGTTTTACCATGCTTTTACAAGTGAGTGGACAGTGAGGATTTAAATTGTTTGCTTTTGCTATCATAGGCAACAATGAATTTCTTCAGTTGTTTTCCCTACTGTGTGTTTTCCATGCTTTTTTCCTTAGTGGAATAGTTTTGCATTTTGGGTTGTGTTCACACACACACACTGTTGTGATTGAGCCTCCAGCTGCTACTGATAGTAGTGATTCCGAAGACTCCAATGGCTCAGCATCTGGGGAGAGTATGGAACTGGGTGGGGCTGTTTGTAACAGGAGTACTGGTGTTTGCAGAAAGAGGCTTACTCATGAGTCAAGTGAAGAGGATCACTTGCAACTCAAGAGAGTCAAGCAAATAATTACAGCACCTACAGACTCTGAGACATTTGAGGGATTCTCTGGGAATGATGGGAGTCAGAGTACAGAGGACACTTCTACTGAAATGGATTGGACTCAAGTAAGAGAAATTCAGAGGGCTTGTGAGGAGCCCACAAGTTCAGACACCTGGGTAGGATTCACTGATGATCAGGATTGGCCCTCAGAGTCCCCAGACAATGGGGGAGATGTTCTAAGTCTTAACCACAGGTGGAAATCTTGGAGGGTCAGTCAAAGGTCAGCAGCTGCTGGGAGAGTAACACCTGAGGATGATGTTGATAGGGCGTCGACCTCATCAAGTGGATCTGACTTGTAGTGAGCTTAAAAGGTGGGCATTTTGGTAGTAACCTCTGTGGCTAGCAAGGAGTTGCCTCTGGATCCTAGGACTCTTGCATCCTGTCATCTTGCATCTTGAAGCCTTGTTTCCAGACTGATTCTGCTGCTTCCTGTGGTGGGCTTTGAACTCCACTGGATTGCTCCCCAGTTGGACTGTGGGTTGTGTCTTGGCTTCTACGTCTATCTCCTCTCCTTGACCTTGGCCTGGCTCCTGGATTACGTCTCTCCTACGCCCCTTTGGATACCTTCTTGGACAACCCTTTGATGACTTCAGTGCTGATGACACAAAAACCCCTGTATCAAAGTCTTGAATTTTAATACTGGAAAACAATAGTTGCATTAAACATATACATAGCTTTCTGCATAAAAAAAATAGCTCGGCATTTTGCAGAATGTCAAGATTTCCCCCCCATAAAAACATTTTTTCATTGTAAGGGGACTCAGAGCGGATCACAGTACATATACATTGCAGACAATCCCTGCAGTTCAACAGGGATGTTCGTCAATATATATTGACGAACATAGACGAACAAAGACGAACAAAAATGCAAACTTCTGGCCACCAGGGGGAGCTGGCACACTCCTCATCTCTCTCAGCATTTTCCAGCTTCCCTTGTTGTTCTTCCGCATTCCTTCAGCGATTCCTGGAGTTTTTTATGGCCTCATAAATCAGTCAAAATTCACCTCCCCACTTAATGTGGTACCTTTATCTCCTACTTGACAGATAAACTGTCTTTCGGGCTGCAAAGGTCGGCAGCAGGCTACACTTAAGGTGGGGCACCCACCCCGACTCGGGCAGGCCTCGAACTCATGACCTACAGGTCAGAGAGATCTTATGCAGCTGACACTTAGCCAGCTGCGCCACTTCCCGGTGCAATAAGATTTTGAAAATATGATTGCAATGGTTGCCTATTTTTCATTGAACACCAGAACAATTTGTGGGTGCGTTTGTCAGTATTCAGCCCTACTGGACAGAGAATAGTGGAACTTTTAAAGCGACAGCCAAAATAAATGAAGATATATGTTTAATGCTTTTTTAAAATAAAGGGGAGCACACAGTATTATCGTGTTACTGTCGTCGTCGTCCCCGTCCCCCCCGAATTCTTGCAGGTTAGGGCAGTGTTTTGCAACCTTTTTTGAGCCGCGGCACAGTTTTTACATTTACAAAATCCTGGGGCACACCACCAACCAAAATGACACAAAATGACACTCTAACACAGTAATACATATAGTTAATATGTTTTTAAATGTATTTATACACTCAGTGTGAAACCTGGGCCTGTTTCAATGAACACAACATATATATGACTTCCTCTCACATACTTATACATGGCTATCATGTCTTCTCTCAGCCTTCTCTTCTTCAGACTAAACAAGCCCAGCTCTTCAAGCCGCTCCTCATAGAGCTTGTTCTTTACACCTTTGTGAAATTTCACCCTGAGTGAAACTTGCTTCCAGTTAACTATGGATGTCATGAAGCTGTTATAAACAGTTCCTTGGGGAAAGGGGGGGGGGGACTCTAAAAAAAATTCCAGTAAAATAGTAAAAAAAAAACATTTCCAAGTGGAGAGGCTCAATTTGTTTCTTGGAAACCTGTGAGGGGGTTGCTGGGGAGTGCCAATTTCCCACGGCACACCTGATGATCGCTCACGGCACACTGGTTGAGAAACACTGGGTTAGGGAACAGGCAGAATATTGCTTCATTTTTGTTGCTTGGTTAATAGTTCACCCACTCTTCGTTTTTGTTATCTTCCTGCATGGTTCAATATTAAGAATTTGACATTTGCTCTTTGTATGAAGAGTTGTTTATGGGCACTAAGTGTTGTACAATGAGGACTCCTTTGGGAAGTACCAAAGGCTCAGGATTATCATTGATAATAATTAAGGACTTTACCCATGCTGACTTTACCCGTGTAATTCAGAGAGAGAAGAATGATTTCTCAAGCTGTTTTAATTAATTATGTATTACATATTCAAATGGAGGTCAGAGAATGAGCTAACAATATCATGAGTTTCAGAGAAAAGCTCTATGAAGCTGCCTGTATCTTCCTTATGGTGCTGAAAAGCAGTCTAAAGATTAAAAAACAATACTTTGTAAGGCCATTGCATGCTCGTAAACCTTCCTGAATGTCTGGCTGGGAAAATCCTAAAAGGAAGTTGAAAATTACAATGCCTTGGTTGGATTCTTGCTTTGGTTCTGTGGTGCAAATACGAATAAATGCGACACAAAATAGGCAGAAAACTAGCAGTGAAAAAAACTGATTTCCTTGGTGCATTCTCTGCCTCAATTTGACAACAGTCATATGCGGCACAAATAAGGCAAGTGAGGCTTTAATATCATGTGTGAAAATAGCCTAGGGATGTGATTTTAGATTAAAGCATAATTCTGTGCATATTCCGATTTGCTGTCTTAATACTGCAATGGAGCCTTGGCAAGGGAACCATGAAATGCTTCTTTGTAGTTAACGTATTTACAAACTTGTCATATATAAAGCCAAGCAATGTGTCCAACCTACCTGGTATATTTTGATTGGCAATAGCTTTGTGCCCTTTTCAGCCTTGCTTCCTAAGATCTGTTTTAACTGAAAATGTAATGGACTGAATTAGCCACATTAAATTCACACACTATGCCCCTGTCTCTTTAAAGAACTATAATTTCATGTTTGCTGACGATGCAGCAGGTGCAGAGCTGTTTGGGCTGGAAGTCAGCCTGAGGAAAACGGAAGTCCTCTACCAGCCTGTACCACAGGAAGAATACCATCATCAGGGCCCCAGGATTTTGACGTCAGCATAGGCACATCTGTGATCATGATATGAATAAACATAACAGTTTAAATAATGTCCGTTCAACAGTTCACCTCCTGTGCTTAAGTCCGTTCAGCAGTTCACCTCCCTGGGAAGCATCATCTCTTCAGACGCCAAGATTGACAAAGAGATAGATGACAGATTTTCAAAGGCATATAGTGCATTTGGAAGGCTTCACAAAAGAATATGGAGCAACAAGCACCTGAGGCAAAGCACGAAAATCAGTGTGTACAGAGCTATCGTACTGTGTATTCTTCTCTATGGGTCTGAAACATGGGTCACCTATCGCCAACACCTACGACTCCTCGAACGCTTTCATCAGCGCTGTCTTCACACAATCCTAATTATACACTGGATCGACTATGTGACTAATGTTGCTGTCCTTGAGCAAGCAGGGATCACCAGCATTGAAGGCCATGCTATTGAGAACTCAGCTGCGCTGGGCAGGGCACGTCTCTAGGATGGAAGACCACCGCCTCCCAAAGATACTACTCTATGGTGAACTCACCATGGGTCGGCGCAAGAGAGGCATCCCCAAAAAGAGATATAAGGACTCCCTGAAACAACATCTCAGGCTCGGCCAGATTGATCACCAACAATGGTCCACCCTGGCCTCACATCGGGAGGCATGGAGATGCACTATCCACAATGCTGCGGCCTCTTTCGAGAAGACACGCCGAACGGGTCTCAAAGAGAAACAACAATGCAGAAAGAACCGCAAGAACTGCAACTTGGAAACAACATCACCCAAGGAGACTTTCTGCTGTGCTTTCTGCAACCGAACTTGCCTATCTCAGATTGGCCTTTTTAGTCATCAACGCGCTTGTAAAAAGCATGGGATGAGTCCTTCCTAAGAATCTTTGTTCGCGAAGTAATGCCGAGAGAGACCCTACCAGAGCATGTGGTCTGCTGGCATAACATTCAGAAAGGAAGAGATCTGCCTTTAAGAGTAAGGATAAAGAGTAAGCCCAAATGGATATGATCAGGAAACGGAACCTCTCATAGCACTAGGAAGAACCAAATATGGGGTGGGCTAGCTTCTCTGTGGCTGGGAACATTTCAGATAGAAAGTAGGTTTGGTTTGCATTTCATGGATGTCCTCAGGATGTTCTCATCAGGGGCGGTCTAAGGTAATTTTAAATGGTAAGCGAACATTATTTTGGCGCCCCCCCACTAAACATTATTTTGCCCCCATGTAAAACAAATATACAATTATAATATCACAATACCATTAGTAGTATTATATTGTATCAATGTATATACATGTTATATCATAATTATATTATACTACATTACAATATAATTATATTATAATATATTGACATTATAATATAATATAACATTCTATTATATTATATTATTATAAAATAATAAATAAAATTATTTATTTAAATAAAATTACCCTCTACTAAATATTTTCATTACTCCTATAAAACTCAAATAACCCAAAATAAAGTAAAATAAAATATTATATATTACTATTTTGTACAATACCACTATACTGCAATATTGTTTGTAATATTACATGTAATATAAAATATATCATTATTCTATTGTTATATTGTATTTTTATTATATTGTATGACAATATTAAGCAGAACTGTATAATAATCAACAAGAAATGCAATGTAAATGCATCAAAATCAGAATATATTACCTATCACCCGACTCATAATTCATAGGAGTCTCCCATAAGTCCAAAATTAGGATCCCAATGTAAATGTAAATAGAAAAACAGCCAAAATGTTCAAATGAGGTCGAATACAGGCAGCACGGCCTGGGAAAACTTGGGCCCGCCCCTCCCTCAAGGTGTTTTGGACTCCAACTCCCACAACTCCTCACAGCCTCAGGCCCCTCAGGTCTAGACAGAAATAGAGCCGAAGAAAGGAAGGAGGGAGAGAAGAGGTCACAGAGGAGGAGGAGGAGGAGAGACCTTCATTCATTCCTTCACTTACACTTCCTTCACTGATTCTTTTCTCCTTCCCCGCAAATGCGCGCTTGGCGGAGACAAGGGGAGAGGGGAAGCACTCCCTGCCTGCCCGATAGGGAGTGCATTGCTTACAGGCTTTTGTGCAAGGGAGCTACTGGGCACGCGCGGAGGTTTTTACGCATGTGCAGTTGCTCCTGCGTTCAACTTCAGCTCCGGAGCAACTGTGCCTGCGCGAAAACCTCTGCGCATGCCCAGAAGCGGCGTCGGAGTGCACAAGGCCGGGGCCCAAAAGCAGGCAGCTGCGGCACTGCCTGAGGAACATCGGCAGGGCCAGGATGGCGCCCCATGCGGCCAGGATGACGCCCCCTTCCCAGATGGCACCCTATGCGGCTGCTTACTTGGCCTTCCTGTAGGACCACCCCTGGTTCTCATGAGGAGAAAGTGGTTCCCACATGAGGGCAAATCCTTCTTTGCTCTCAGTGAAATGGATCCTTTGAATAGTGTGTTCCAGACCCCCGTGAAGAGGTTCATTGCGTTCTTTTGCCATTTACAAGCCTTCTTTTCATGTGCTATTTGCTCATCATAATAACCACCACTATTCTTGTTGTTCCTAGCAAATTATGGCTTTTGAGTAATACGTTTCCTGCAAATTAACTTGTGTGAACTCTTGTCTCTAAGCACAATAGCTAACTGTGCCTTGGAATAGTATTGTACTTTTGTAAAAAGCATTGTCCTTCCAGTATAAGCAACTAATCTTCTCCGGGAAAGTATATCTGAAAATACTGAGGCCGACCTCTAATCTAGCAAGAGATTAAAGGTTAATTCTATTTTGCAATTACCTTCTTACGTATGTCTTAAGATACATGAATAGGTAAAGGATTGGCTTGTACTTGAATAATGGTGTGTGTGTTTCCCTTCCCACCTCCATTTTAAAAAAAATTAGTGAATTTCTCACATTTCACTGAGAACAAAGAGACCGTATTTTGTTTGAAGTGCTTTTGTGATTCCTTCATGAGTCAAGGAAAAGCACTAACCTGGCTTCCCACTGAGTTAATAGGCACCTACAAGGAGAGGTATGGGAAGCCAGCGTGAGGTTTGAAATGCCAAGATGGCCTTGGCTGATAGAAATGGAAAACGCCCGGCGAAAGCTGTAGAACTGGGAAAGACAGAATGCATGTTATCACAATATTGTCAGTATGTGTAGCTGAACCTGCTGACCGTTTGGATTTCCCCCCCCCAAATTTTTTAAAATTAGTTTTCATCTATAAAAGCTACCAAAATAGATAAATACAGTGAAAAAGCAGGAAAATCCTCCATTGTCCTGAAATAATTTGATACTGCATTAGATCCAGGTCTTCCTGAAAGACCCAGGTCTAATGCAGTATGGGCCCTGTGGGGACCGACCCCCCCGGTTTTCTGGGATGAATCAGCCCTGGAAACCCCAAGGGCACCAACCTCTTCCCTAACCCCCCAACCCCAAAGACTTTAAAATAAAATTACTTATCCAGCCATCATTAAACTGCTGCCAGAGCTCTCCAGGTGCATAGAAATGACTTGCCAGGTGAAAGGGGGACGAAGAGTGATATTTCTCCTACCTCCCCTCCCCCCCCAGTCCATCTCCTGGTGTGTCATTTCTGTGCGCCAGGAATGCTCCGGCAGCAGTCTAATGGCAGCTGGGTGATTTTAAAAAAATAAGTGGGGTTTTTTGTTGGGGGGGGGAGGTTCCCCCGGCAGGTACCAGAAGGAGTTCTAGACATCCCCCACTAGACACTTTTTCACTGTGTGGAACCGGCCTCGGTCTGCGTATAAAGTGCCCAAAGAATGCTAGGCTACTCTTCATTTGATAGAATAGTGTTGATTAAACCCCATGGGGTATTAATCACTGCATTATGTACATGTCGGTTGGTGAAGGGATAATGGGACATATAATCCCATATATCCACAGTTAGCAGAGTAAAAAACAGCAAAAAGTGTCTGATGGGTTATTGGCAAAATAGAAGCAAAAAGAACAAAATTTGGCTTTATATAAAAAACACAAACTTTTATTTCCAAAATATAGCTTTCAATAATCATAAAAGCAATACCATGCTCTCTCAAATAGTTCGTGTAGAAATTGAAAAAACAAATCAAATAATGCAGTTCTTCAATATATCCTTCTACACAGTCTTTAGCAACAAGCATCTGTGTTACCATATCAGTGTTGTTGCAGCTCACGAATGCATTTCTTCATATTACAGCATTCCAGCATTTCAGAAATACAGGATACCATTTACTCCAGGCTTCAGCTTCCAAGCATTTAAATGCATTTCTTCAGTCTACAGCAGTGTTTCTCAACCTTCCCAATGCCGTGACCCCTTAATCCAGTTCCTCGTGTTGTGGTGACCCCCAACCATAAAATCATTTTTGTTGCTACTTCATAGCTGTAATTTTGCTACTGTTATGAATCATCATGTAAAATATCGGATGTATTTTCATTCACCGGATCACATTTGGCACAAATACCCAATACACCCAAGTTTGAATACTGGTGGGGTTGTGGGGGGTGATTTTGTCATTTGGGAGGTGTAGTTGCTGGGATGTATAGTTCACCTACAATCAAAGAGCACTCTGAAATCTACCAACGATGGAGTTGAACCAAACTTGGCACACAGAATTCCCATGACCAAGAGAAAATACCGGAAGGGTTTGGTGGACATTGACTTTGCATTTGGGAGTTGCAGTTCACTTACATCCAGAGAGCACTGTGGACTTAAACAATGATAGATCTGGATCAAACTTGGCACAAATACTCAATATATCCAAATGTGAACACAGGTGGAGTTTGGGGAAAATAGACCTTGATATTTGGGAATTGTAGTTGCTTGGATTTATAGTTCACCTACAACCAAAGAGCTTTCCAAACTCCACCAACAATGGAATTGAACCAAATTTGGCACACAGAACTCCCATGACCAACAGAAAATACCAGAAGGGTTTGGTGGGCATTGGCATTGAGTTTTGGAGTTGTAGTTCACCTACATCCAAAAGCATTGTGAACTCAAACAATGGTGGATCTGGACCAAACTTGGCACGAATAGTCAAGATGCCCAAAGATGAACACTGGTGGAATTTGGGTAAAACAGACCTTGGCATTTTGGAATGTAGTTGCTGGGATTTATAGTTCACCTACAATCATGGAGCATTTTGAACCCCACTGATGATAGAATTGGGCCAAACTTCCCATACAGAACCTCCATGACCAACAGAAAAAAATGTGTTTTCTGATGGTCTTTGGCGACCCCTCTGACATCCCCTTGCGACCCCCATAGGGGTCCCGACCCCCAGGTTGAGAAACACTGGTCTACAGTATTCCAGCATACCAGCATCACAGCAGCCAGGAACCTTCAGTTAGCACAATAGCCAACATAGACATTCAGAATCTGCAAAAGCCTTCTTCAGCATACATACACACACAGTAAGCACACTCCACGATACTCCCAACGTACTTCTCCTCTCCAGCACAGCACAGCACCAGAGCTCAACTGTAACATAGAAGCTTTTTTGCAAACACAGCTGCCACACCTTACTTGATTCAAGAAACACTCAGCTGCATCTATTCATTCTTAAAACAAAAGCCTTACTCCTAACATAAACTCAGAGAAACAGTTACACATAACTCAAACAATTGTTTTAAATCTTTACAGTCAGACAGTACATATATAATGTGCCCGTACCTTGGGAAGTCTGATCTGGCGACGGTGGTCCACGCCCTTGTCACATCTCGAATAGATTACTGCAACGCATTCTACGTGGGGCTGCTTTTGAAGACAGTTCGGAAACTGTAACTAGTCCAACAGGCGGCAGCCAGGTTACTACCTGGAGTGACATACAGGGAGCATACCACTCCCCTGTTGTGTCAGCTCCAACTGGCTGCCTGTCCATTTCCAGGCTCAATTCAAAATGCTGGTTTTGACCTTTAAAGTTCTAGTCTATATGATTCTGGCCCAGCTTACTTGTCCGAATGCATCTTCCGCTATGTCCCACCTCGTAACTTAAGATAATAATAACAATAATAATACACTTTATTTATATTCCGCTCTTCTCACCCCGAAGGGGACTCAGTGCGGATTACATTACATTAAAGTCCAATAGGAAAGCGTCTAATGGTCAACGAAAAAGGCTAATGCCGGCGCATTAGTCGGCGTTTCGCCCAAGGGCTTCATCAGGACCAGGGGCATAATCCAATTTATCCACGTAAGGCATTCCGCAACCCAAAGTATCAAGCTGGAGTGTAATATAATACAATTTTTAAGTAGAGTATAATACAGCTTTTAAATAAAATAAACAAAGCAGTGGGCTCCCATAGAGGGACAGCCTGGGTTATACACATAAACATATACTCTACTTAAACATATACTTAAAAATTGTATTATATTACACTCCAGCTTGATACTTCGGGTTGCGGAACGCCTTACGTGGATAAATCGGATTATGCCCCTGGTCCTGATGAAGCCCTCAGGCGAAACGACCATGCGCCGGCATTAGCCTTTTTCGTTGACCATTAGACGCTTTCCTATTGGACTTTAATGAACTCATTTGTGGACTCGTTATGCAAAAATATTGAAAGAAATACATGTATATACATGGGATTTATAATTCCTTTGAAAGCGTTCTTGGGACATCGTCTGCGTGAGTAAAAACAGGGGAACTTTCCTCTTTTGTTTCTTACCGTTCTCGCTTACTTGCATGTAAGCATCTACTGTATGAGACTGCATATGCGCTCTTTGCTAAACCATGATGAATGTATGATACTGTGATATGTTGATATTGTGATATGTGTTTGGAGTGACTCTTTAACTCCGGAATATCTGAAGAAATATATTCATTTTTTACTGATAATTGTGTAAGAGCACCTTTGTGCTACCCTTTACTCCTCTGTGTCTGTTAAGGCAGTGTTTCCCAACCAGTGTGCCGTGGCACACTAGTGTGCCGTGAGCAATCATCAGGTGTGCCGTGGGAAATTGGAACCTTCAATACCCTTTCCTTCTCCCTCCTGCCGAACACTTTTTCTTCTCCACTCGGGCTCCCTTCTTCCCAGTCCTGCTCTGCTCGCTTTGCCTCGCTTTGCTCACGCTGCCGCTTCTGCGGGAGGGAGCAGGGAGGAAGACTTGACCTGTGCGGGCGCTACTGCGCAGACTCGCCCCACGTCTTCCTCCCTCCCCCCTCCCCTCCTGACCATGCTCATGCTGCCCCCTTGGATCAAAAAGGCAGCAGAAGCTGCAGTGTGAGCAAAGCGAGCAGAGCGAGGCTGGGAAGAAGGGATCCCGAGTGGAGAAGAAAAAGTAAGTGTTGGGCAGGAGTGGGAAGAAAGGGCGCGAAGGGGAAGGGGGAGGAAGAGGTCTCTGTCGAAAGCTGGCATGGGCAAACTTGGACCTTCCAGGTGTTTTGGACTCCAACTCCCACCATTCCTAGCAGCCTCAGGCTCTTTTCCTTTCCCCCCCCTCAGCCACTTAAGCAGGAAAAGGCCTCAGGCTGTTAGGAATGGTGGGAGTTGAAGGGCCGAAGTTTTCCCATGCCTGTTTTAGGGACCTTAAAGTGGTGAGCCTCCTTCCAACATTGTGATTCTGGATAGAAAACAAACAACAACATCACATAACATTGTTTGAGTCCACAGTGCTCTCTGGGTGTAGGTGAACTACAACTTCCAAACTCAGTTCCCATGCAAACCTTTTCAGTACTTTCTGTTGGTAATGAGAGTTCAATATGGTGGAGTTCAGAGTGCTCTTTGATTGCAGGTGAACTATAACTCTATGTTGTGTTCATCAAAACAGGCCCATGTTTCACACTGAGTGTATAAATACACTAAAAAACATATTAACTATATGTATTACTGTGCTAGAGTGTCATTTTGTGTCATTTTGGTTGGTGGTGTGCCCCAGGATTTTGTAAATGTAAAAAATGTGCCACAGCTCAAAAAAGGTTGGGAAACACTGTGTTAAGGTACAGCTACTGCCCCTTTGCTGCAGTTCCTCCCTGAATACCAGCCTATGGCCCCTGGTATTCATCGGCAGTTTCCCGATCAAGTACTAACCAGGGCCAACCCTGCTTAGCTTCCAAGATCAGATGGGGACTTTTAGGGTATTTAACACTCTTTAAAAATAGGCAAGTTTTAACAAAGCAGACAATGTAGGATGTGTTCATAAACAACACTCATGTTATTGCCTAGTTGACATGTCTCTCTCAATCTGGTTTATCCTTTTTCAAATCAGCTTAATTCCTCTGATGTTAGGCTGCTGTGGAAACCATATGCCAAATAATGGAGTTACAATATAGTTGTAATCATCCCAACTGGTTGATGTTCAGTTTACTAGGGTCCTTTTTATTTTTATCTGTGAACACAGAGCACTTTTAAGGCCTTCACTTCAGTTCATAACTGTTAGGTTGGCAAAATTTTGAAAGAGCTGAAAGAAGGTTGCAATGGATCAAAATGACACATCTAACGCCTAGAGATACCATTGAAGTTCCTCCACATCAAAAGCCTTCTTATTCTGTGTGCTGGGGCTTTTGTGTGTGTGTAGGAGGCATACTCTGTTCCTTGCACAGGGCTTACCTCAAACTATGTCTCAACCAGATTTTAAGTTTCAACAGAATGAATAACCTGCAAATCTTATATATATATAAAGGAGCTCCCGTCATGAAACGACCGCCATAGACAGAGAAACCTTACAAGGCAGACACACCAAACTTGGCAACAAAAATAGGCCTCAGGCAAGGAAGGTTTTTAGCAAAGAAACTTCCTCCCCCCAAACCTAGAAGGCCCCCAAAACAATGATACAAAAAACCTACATTTCCCAGCATCCTTTGCGGCCACCAGCGAATCCCATTGGCTGACATCAGCCCACACAAAATGCAGAGAGGCTGAGTTCCCATAGTAACGGTGGGCTGAGCCAGCCAAGGCTAGGTTAGAATGCTGAGTGATTTGAATTTAGTCAGTTGGTGTTTGTGGGTTAAACATGCCTCTGCTAAACAGAAACCTACACAGTATAACCTACTAACAATCTACTACCAGGTGGACCCCACAAATATCTGACAACTTCCCCAACACAAAACCCAGGACTGCACTCACTACTCACCACCACGCACACCTCCCAGGCACAATACTCCAGCAATTCCTACCCACACAACACAACACAACTTCCTATCACAACCCATCCCCCCAACCTTACCGGACCCCGCACACACAACGCCTACCACCACCACAAACAAAAACCAACTCCACCTATACTCCAACCACAACACAACACAACACTACAAACACAGGACAACTTCACAGGACTTCAACATCCCACCCACCAGAACAACCCACAACGACACAGCCATGACCCCACCAAGACCGTAAGTAACATCATTTTCAACCCCTACATACTCAGACTTTCTCGCATCTCCTAAATAGGGCACAGCAACGTGTGCCGGGTACAGCTAGTACTGCTATAAGAAATTAATAGTGGGCAGATGTGAAGTAGCAGGGCTCCTTTGGAAGAGGTTTCACCCACTACTGGAAACACGTCCGTACCAAATTTGTAAAGTATGTTCAGTCAAGTTTGCAAGTTGTTGTTGGTTTTTTATTTTTAAAAACCCCAACAACATTGGTACATAAATGAAATCAGCATCTCGATGCCTATTTATTTATTTAAAAGGGGGAGCCATCCTCTCCCCCCTCTTATTCAACATCTACATGCCACCTCTTGCACAGCTGGTCCGAGACTTCGGGTTAGAGTGTTACCAATACGCCGATGACACTCAACTTATCCTGAAGATGGCTGGTCAGCCAGACACAGCGCTGTGTAATCTCCATCAGTGGTACGCAAGCCTCTCCTCCACAACAAGGGGGCGCCAACACATTCGCTACAAATTCCGCTTTGTACTGAATTCATTAATAGCCCATTAGACATGCTGAAAAGACTCAAACTCATGACTGGGAGAACTGTTTAAAACTGTGGCAGGGCAGACGATCCCACCGCTGCCACCAAATGTGGAGATTCGTACTCGCACGCCAACTTTTACAATGTGACAGGGCAGGCTATCCCACTGCTGCCACCATTTGAAAAGACTCGAGACGCTAGCGTCGATCTTTGCGGTGTAACAAGGATTTGCACTGTTTAAATATAAAGAATTTCGCTGCCACCATTAATTTATTTAGGCTTGACCATTGACTTGTAAAGAGTGGTGAGGAGACTGGTAATTTAAATGAAGTCATGGAGAGAGAGTTTTGAACCAAAACTTAAATCGTTTATTTCACACAACTGGGCACACAGCTTAGGTGGTTTCAAATATGAGAGGTATAAACTTCACGGTTTCAACAGTCTAACACTTGGGGTTTCCCCTGATACAGTTACACACAAGTAACTACTTAATACTGGGTTATTCTCAACCCTAGGACTACACTTGTGCTTAACCTGGGTTTCTCTAAACCCACACACCGAACTGAACTGCACACTGCAGTTCCTACAGACAGCTTGCAGCTTCAGCCACTGCTAAGTCCTAACTAACTCTGCTCACAGCAGCTGGCCAACTGACATTCTCCAACTGTCAGATTCAAACTGAACATTCTAAAACTAGCCTTGGCTGGCTCCTCCCACTGTTACTATGACAACACATTCCCCTAGGAGGGGAATGCCTTTACTATGATAGTTAACCCTTTAGGGTCTGTCTAACATTCAATCCCATTTCAAATACAAATGTCCCTTCTAAACCATATAAACAAACATGTGATTAACATATAAATAACCACCTCACCACACATGCGTTTTTGTGAAAGGCCCGAGCCTAATGAGCAATGGCCCTGTGTGGACAGCCTCACGGAGAGTCCTGGGACTTCCTTGTGGCCTTTCTAATCACCCATCTCACACCTTCTGGGTTCCTGGTTGTCCCACACCCTCCCCAAACCCCTTAAAATGGGGGAAATAACCGGCCTCCATTAGGCCTTGCACCAAGTCCATGGGAGGTACCATTATGTGCAAAAAAAGCCCCAAAACAAGGGGGAGGCAGGAGTGATTTGCCCCCCCCCCCCCAATAGTTCTTCTGCATATTTGGTACATCCCAGGAAGTATGCTGCAAGGCTTATCAGAGGCTAGTAAGTTAGTTTTACTCCCCTCCCCCATTTTTAAGGGTTTTTGGGAGGGAATGGGGGCTGTCTCCCTGTCCTCCTGAAAGGTTTTGGGGGGACATCTGGACACTCACCCCAGAAAGCACACGCTTTCTGGAGTATGTGTGGACTAGAAGCCAGGAACTTCCATGTTTTTAAAACGCGATAGATCCCGGATTAAACCGTTGCCTGGAACCGCCCTAAGGCCCCTTCTACACTACCATAATATCCAGATTACCAAATCAGATAATCTACATTATTTGTTTTGAATTGCCTTATCTGAGTCTACACCCGTCATTCCCAAAGTGGGCACTACCGCCCCCCGGGGGGGGCGCTGGAGTGATCCAGGGGGGCAGTGATGACCACAGGTGCATTTGGGGGGTGATGAATCACTGTAAGGGGGCGGTGAAAGCATGGCTGAAATCAGTGGGGGGTCGCGATCCCAAGAGAGGTTGATTGGCCATTTAGGAGGGGTCGCGAGGCCCTCTTCTTTGGTCCCACCTCTTCGATTCCTCAAAATGGCACAGCGCCAGGTGAGAAGTTCCTGCATATTAGATTGGAATTCATAAGAGTAGCAAAATTATTTATGAAGTAGCAACAAAAATATGGTTGGGGGTCACCACAATATGAGGGAATGTTCATGTTGGCTGGCCAGTACAGGAGTTATGCAAATCCGCCCTTATTGGCAGCCAATCATGTTGTCAGAATGTAGAGGCTGGGAGACTCGTTGGCAGCCCCGGAGGATGCTGGGCAATGTAGTTTATTTTAACTCGTTGTTTTGGGGGCCTTTTAGGTTTTGGGGGGGAAAGTTTCTTTGCTACAAACATACCTTGCTTGAGGCCTATTTCTGTTGGCAAGTTTTGTGTTTCTGCGTTGTAAGGTTTCTCTGTTTGGGACGGTCTTTCCATGACGACTCTTCCTTTATATATATAGATATATCTTTCTGTTTAATTGCTATTACATTTTTAAAAAAAATAATTTCTAGGGGGTGCTGAGTAATATGTTTTTCTGGAAAGGGGGCAGTAGGCCAAAAAGGTTTGGGAACCACTGGTCTACACTGTCATATAATCCAGTTCAGAGAAGATAATGTGGATTTCATATGGCAGTGCAGAATGGGCTTAGTATCAGTGATAAAAATTATACCGCTGTCTTTCACTTCATAGAATCCAAGCTTTCTATTCTTTTCAGAAATGAATGACTGGCTGTTATTTTGGTTAATATGGCAGGAAATCCATTTTTTTATGTTGATAGCATGAAGCTGCTGTTACGAACTCAGAACTGTATCCAGTGCCATCAGTTAACAATGTTAAATTCATTCAGTCTATCATATTCTGTGAGTGCGTAGCCAAATTAGGATATATGGTAGGTTTGCTCAATATGTGGGGAAGAAGAGATGCTCTAGCATCAGATACTGCAGTAAAATGCAGATCCAGTAAAATGAGTTGATTGGGTTTTTTTGCCAATCCACCCACGCTTTTGCATGCTGTGGAAATACACACATGCTCTCTTGTACAGAAATCCTATCAGGAATTTTTTTTCTGCAATAAATTGTGAGGGAACTTATAATGTTGAGCCTGGCACTAAATTAATACAGCATCAGTCCCAGGAACAGTTACCGGTATATGTATTGGGAGCTAATGATAACCATATCTGATTTAGAGACAGGGTGCGTTAAGAATAGTTTCTGTGACTCCTATCATTTTTTGCATCTGCAGTGGCATCTGAAGACTGCAGTTCTGAGCAATATGACATGAAAGAAAACTGCACCAAAATAAGTGTTTGCATCTAAGGCCCTTTCTACATTGCCATATTGTGAACAAGTCTGGACACACACAGACTACTCCTTGACTTTTAAAACTGTGTGGCATGGACCGCCACCAATTATCAATGTTTTGCTTGTTTATTATTAATTAACTTGCTGCCACCATATGTCAATGCTTGACCACTAGATGTGAGGGTCTTTGTGGATAAACGACTTCCACAGATGTTTTGTTGAAAGTGTTTAACAGTTTATTTTACACAAATGGGCTCAAAGCTTAGGTGGTTTCAAATATGCTCCGAAGAGGTACAAACTTGCAATATTAAACAATATAACACTGGGGTTTTTCCTTGATGCAGTTACACACAAGTAGCTACTTAATACTGGGTTACTCTCAACCCTAGGACTACACTTGTCCTTAACCTGGGTTTCTCTAAACCCACACACAGAACTGAACTGCACACTGCAGCTCCTACAGACAGCTTGCAGCTTCAGCCACTGCTAAGTCCCAACTAACTCTGGTCACAGCTGCTGGCCAACTGACATTCTCCAACTGTCAGATTTAAACTGAACATTCTAAAGCCAGAGTGGCCTCTGTTGTCATGGCAACAGCCTCTGCTTACAGCTTGCTGCTGCGAACATTCTACTGCTCACTCTCTGCAGCTTTTAAAGAATGTTCCTTCTAAATACATAAACAAACATGGGATTAACATATTAATAACCTCATCACACATATGATCTAGATCAGAGGTGCTCATTAGGTAGTTCGTGATCAACGAGTTGATCCCGAGTCCATTTGAGTCGATCCCAGCCAAATTGGGCGCTTCTGCTCTGCGCGCGCGCACCCAACGCCACCTTCCGCCAACGCTGGGCTTCTTCTGCCACTGAGGCTTTAGTGGGCGGGCCTTGGTGCTCATCTCTTGACAGTGACATGGTGTGGTGATGTGACCGCCCATTGGTTGCTCCGGGGGGTGGGGGGAGCTAGGCGAAGGCACGCACAGGGATAGGATGCGAGGCTGCAGGAGGGAGGGAGGGAGTGTGTGTGTGTGTGTGTGTGTGTGTGTGAGTGAGAGAGAGAGAGAAGTCCTTGCTGGAAGAGGATGGTCCCCGTGGTGGGGCTGCAGCTGACGAGCGCACCCTCGACGCCGGTGAGTGAAGCCTGGACAGGGCCCCAGTGCCGCTGAGGTGAGAGAGAGACAGGGCAGAGCGCGAGGCAGGGCCCTGTCCAGGCTTCACTCACCGGCGTAGAGGGCACGCTTGTCAGCTGCAGCCCACTGCGGGGACTTCTCTAGTAGGTGGTGAGGCGATCCAAGGGGGTGGTGGGAGGCTCAGGGGAATTTGGGGGGGGGGTGAACCCCTTTAAGGTGGCAGTGAATGATTGGGAGCTCTGTGTGCCGAGTTTGTCTCAACTCCATTGTTGATGGAGTTCGAAATGCTCTTTGATTGTAGGTGAACTATAAATCCCAGCAACCACAACTCCCAAATGAGAAGGGCTATTTTGTCAAAACGCCACCAGTGTTCACATTTGGGCATATTGAGTGTTTGTTCCAAATTTCATCCAAATCCATAGTTGTTTGTGTTCATAGTGCTCTCCAAATGTAGGTGAACTACATCTCCCCTAAATCACTGCCAATTCCTCCCAAACCCCTCCAGTATTTTCTATTGGTCATGTGGGTTCTATGTGCCACGTTTGGTCCAGTTCTGTAATTTGTGGGGGTCTCAGTGGTCTGTGGAAGTCAGAGCTGAATCGATTGAAGGTTCTGCAAATCCCATCATCCATTGTCCATACTCCCCCAAACATATTGTTTTTGTGATTAGTCACTATGCTTTAATGATGTTCAATTCGTAACAATGAAAATACATCCTGCATATTAGATAGTTGTGTTAAGATTGGTAAGTGTAGCAAAATTATTTATGAAGTAGCAAGGAAAATATGGTTGGGGGTCACCACAACATGAGGAACCTTATTTATTTATTTATGGGCAAGTGGTCGCATATAGATGTTAAATAAATTTAGAGGTCACGGCATTAGAAAGGTTCAGAACCACTGCATTAATACATATATCTTTCTGTTTAATTGCTATTTTAAAAAAATTAAAAAAATTCTAGGGGGGCAGTGAGTAAATGTTTTTTCTGGAAAGGGGGTGGTGGGCCAAAAAAGTTTGGGAGCCACTGCTTTAGATGAAGCAGTTAGTGAGTTGGTTTTGATTTTTTTTGTTTCGTTTTGTTTTTGTAAAGAGTGTCCCGCAATTACAAGTGAAATTAGAAATGAAAACCCAACGTATTTTAATCTTGTACAATATTATGCACAGCCATCTGCAGTATGACAAGTAATGGCACACATATATCAATATATTGAATTGTTATTTGAGTCAACATATTCTGTACGGTTTTCTCTCTGCGTTAATGAGAGGCTCGGTTCTGTTTTGACATCTGTCATGTTGTAGTCATAGTATCTCGGTTCATCCAAGAGCAAAACGATGGCCACTCTGGAAGGCCCTTTATCGTGTACGGGTGATCATAATCAGATCAAACTCTTACATTTCATGCCATTGTTAAAAGGACACAGATGAAGCTTGGTATGGGCAGAATGAACCCCGGAGAACTGTAGGCAGTGATCACCAGTATGACAGGCATAAAAATCATGAAACCCATGGGCAAATCCTATCCTCTTTAGCTGGTCATTAGGACACGACAGTTGGTGGTTTATTTCTTCAAAGTGTTGAAAGTTTTCCCAGGTGAAAAATTGGTTTTCTGAAACCCTATCAGGGAGGACATAGGCAACAATGAGGTTACTGCATGATTCTTCACAATTTGGGAAATACACTCTAACACTGGTCAGGCACTCCTGGTCAGTCGAAAGGCCGAACAGGGCATAGGGTTACAGCCTGTGTTGGACGGGGTTACACTCCCCCTGAAGACGCAGGTTCGCAGTTTGGGTGTGATCCTGGACTCATCGCTGAGCCTGGAGCCCCAGGTTTCGGCGGTGACCAGGGGAGCATTTGCACAGTTAAAACTTGTGCGCCAGCTGCGCCCGTACCTTGAGAAGTCTGACTTGGCCACGGTGGTCCATGCTCTGGTTACATCCCGTATAGATTACTGCAATGCTCTCTACGTGGGGTTGCCTTTGAAGACTGTTTGGAAGCTGCAACTAGTCCAACGGACAGCAGCCAGGTTGATAACAGGAGCGCCATTCAGAGAGCGTACAACTCCTCTGCTGCGCCAGCTCCACTGGCTGCCCTCGGCTTTGGAACGCCCTCCCTAAAGACATCAGATCGGCCCCCTCCCTCCTGACGTTTCGCAAGAAAGTCAAGACCTGGTTATTTGAGCAGGCATTTGTTGATGAAATATAAGGCTTAATTGGATATAAGGAATGACGACGATGTGATGGAAACTGATTTCAACATGACGCTGAGGCTGCAATTGTATGTTTTTAATTGTTAAATTGTTATTATATGGTTTTTTCGGGGGGGTTGACTTGTTGTGTTGTGTTGTATTGAGGGCAGAGACTGCCTGTGTAAACCGTCCCGAGTCGCCTTCTGGTTGAGAGGGGCGGTATAGAAACGTGACAATAAATAAAAACACAGTAATACATATAGTTAATATGTTTTTTAAATGTATTTATACACTCAGTGTGAAACCTGGTCCTGCTTCGATGAACACAACATATATATGACTTCCTCTCACATATTTATACATGGCTATCATGTCTTCTCTCAGCCTTCTCTTCTTCAGACTAAACAAGCCCAGCTCTTCAAGCCGCTCCTCATAGAGCTTGTTCTCCAGACCTTTGTGAAATTTCACCCTGAGTGAAACTTGCTTCCAGTTAACTATGGATGTCATGAAGCTGTTATAAACAGTTCCTTGGGGGGGGGGGAGGCAACTCTCGAAAAATCCAGTAAAATAGTAAAAAAAAACATTTCCAAGTGGAGAGGCTCAATTTGTTTCTTGGAAACCCGTGAGAGGCTGCCTGGGGTGTGCCAATTTCCCACAGCACACCTGATGATCGCTCACAGCACACTACTGTGCCACGGCACACTGGTTGGGAAACACTGCTCTAGTGGTATAGGAGCCTTCCGTGACTACTACATTAGTCCAAACAGCAAGACCATCCCCTCCCCGTCTTTTACCTGTATTTACCTTATACATTCATGTATAAGTCTAGAATTTTTGGTCAATAAATCAAACCTAAAAAATCCTGGTTCAGTGTGAGTACTCTTCTTTCACTCGTATCAAAAGAGGAACCATTCCCTTCTTTGAGTAGAGAGGTGAAAGGAAGCAGCTTAGTTAGGGTTGCCACTTTTTGTTATAGGAAATAAGGGACATTTACCTAAAAATACGGGATTTGTCACAAAAATAACAGACACTTCATAAAAACTTGGAAACGTTAGGCCAGTGTTTCCCAACCTTTTTTGAGCCCCGGCACACTTTTTTACATTTCCAAAATCCTGGGGCACACCACCAACCAAAATGACACAAAATGACACTCTAACACAGTAATACATAGAGTTAATATGTTTTTAAATGTATGTATACACTCAGTGTGAAACCTGGTCCTTTTTCGATGAACACAACATAGATATCCTGGCAGGAATGGCAGAAAGACACAAACTTCCCACACAGAACTCCCATAACCAAGAGAAAATGCTATAAGAGTTTGGTGGACATTGACCTTGAGTTTTGGAGTTGTAGTTCACCTATATCCAGAGAGCACTGTGGACTCAAACAATGTTGGATCAGGACCAAACTTGGCATGAATACTCAATATGCCCAAATATGAACGCAGATAGAGTTCAGGGGAAATAGACCTTGACATTTGGGAGTTGTAGTTGTTGGGATTTATAGTTCCCCTACAATCAAAGAGCATTCTGAACCCCACCAATGATAGAACTGGGCCAAACTTCCCACACAGAAACTTCCCAGGAGGCAAGAGGAGGCCTCTATTTGGGGAAAGGGAGGCGGGCCTTCCCAATGCATGGAGAGGGAGAGACCAAGTAGACAACGGGTGGGGAGGGGGGTGTTTGTAATTTTGTGCCTTTATCGAGGTAGGTTTCTTAGGATTTTAATACTGCAACACACTAGACTCTCCCCCTTCCTGGAGGTTCCAATTTCCCACGGCACACCTGATGATTGCTCATGGCACACTAGTGTGCCCTGGCACACTGGTTGGGAAACACTGCGTTAGGCAACCCTTACTATACTCCCTTTGATGCAACCTTTTCAGCTGCGGCATCACACTGTTGACGGATCTTTAGACTGGGGTCTAACAGAAGCCTCCTTTTGCATGCATGCAGGGCAAGATCATCTACTTGGTCCATTCTAAAAGGAGGCACAACCCAAGCCCTCTCGGCAGATGCCCGTCCGACTCAAAAGCCCTCCAGAGATCCCAACCCGCCCCTCAGCCCCGGTGTGGCTGTGATTTGTGTGCCTGGCAGGAGGTCACCTTCCTTCCTCTCTCAGCGGTTGATGGTGAAGGCGGCCCCGCGGTAGAGGTGGGCGAGGGCGCGGCAGACCTGGCTCTGGGTCTCCATGATCACCAGCTCCATGCGGGCCCGCATTTCCCTGCGCCGCGCCTGCAGCTTCTTCAGCGCCATGAAGACCAGCAGGCCCCCTTCTCCCTCTTCCTTTTGCTCCCCCCCCCCCGGGAGTGAGGGCTCTTGGGAAATGGAGTCCCACCCAAAAGGGCCCCGCACTCCTCTCAATCAAGAGGAGGCAGCCTTGGACTACAATTCCTGGCCGTGCACGGGGAGGCGAAAGGAAACGGGAGGAGCCAAAAGGGGTAGCATGATGGAAGACGAGGAAGAAGGAAGTATGTGTGTATGTACTTGCCCAGTCTCGCCTCCTGCAGACCCTCAATACGGGACAGGAGCTGAAAATAAGGGACACGAAATTTGGGGCCGAAAAACGGGACGTCCCGTACAATACAGGACAAGCTTAGTCCATCATGGGATAACTTAAAATACATGGTTGTGCATCTAGCATTTTTGAATATCTAGATGGAGACATGGTGGCTGGCTCCCTGAAGTGGCCTTGGTGCTTTCCCCTCTCTATGGAATGGCCCTATCATAACAAAATCCATAATTATGTTCCCAGAGCCTGCCCTCAACATATACATGAGGTCAGCTTGTACATGAGTATATAAAGTACTTAGCTGGATCATTTATCATCCAGTAGTTCGCTGGATGTACACCTGTAGTGCCATAACTGGCCAGCAGGGGGAGGAGAGAGGCTTTCGCAGCCCATGGCTCTGGTTTCTGCCCACTTCTACAGTACCATATAACCCAGATTATTAAAGCAGATAATCCACAGTATCTGCGTTGAACTGGATTATGTGAGTCTACACTGCCATATAATCCAGTTCAAATAAGATAATCTGGATTGCATATGGCAGTGTAGAAGGAACCTCAGAAGTTTGATCAGGTAAGGCAACCTCATGAAAGGGTGAATTCTTGTGGAGTCGTGTATTGCAAGTATAATGAGTACAGAACTATAACAGCCCCTTTCCTTCAGTAGAATCAGCCTGTCAGTTATATCCTTGAGATTGGGACTCCTGGGACAGTGTTTTTCAACCTTTTTTGAGCCACGGCACATTTTTTACATTTACAAAATCCTGGGGCACACCGCCAACCAAAATGACACAAAATTACACTCTAACACAGTAATACGTATACCGGTAGTTAATATGTTTTTAAATGTATTTATACTCTCAGTGTGAAACCTGGGCCTGTTTTGATGAACACAACATAGATATGACTTCCTCTCACATATTTATACATGGCTATTATGTCTTCTCTCAGCCTTTTCTTCTTCAGGCTAAACATGCCCAGCTCTTCAAGCCGCTCCTCATAGAGCTTGTTCTCCAGACCTTTGTGAAATTTCACCCTGAGCGAAACTTGCTTCCAGTTAACTATGGATGTCATGAAGCTGTTATAAACAGTTCCTGGGGGGGGGGGGGGACTCTCGAAAAATCCAGTAAAATAGTAAAAAAAACATTTCAAAGCAGAGATTTGTTTCTTTGAAACCTGTGAGGGGGCTGCTAGGAGGGGGGAGAGTGCCAATTTCCCACGGCACACCTGATGATCGCTCATGGCGCACTAGTGTGCCACGGTACACTGGTTGGGAAACACTGTCCTAGGAGACTGTATCTGGAATGGATTAGAGAGACCACAGGGCCACTTCTCCACCTGATGCCTTCCGGGTGTCTTGGGCCCTTTCCATATAAAGTCCAGATTATGTTTTGAACTGGATTATATGTCAGTGTAGACTCATATAATCCAGTTCAAAGCAAATTATGTGTACTGTCTGCTTTGATAATTTGAATTATAAGGTAGTGTAGAAGGGGCCTTAGAATTAAATCCCCATCATCCCTAGCCAAATACCACCCTTGAGACAGAGGAGAATGTTGTGTGTGTTCTCAGGACTGTAGAAGTAAACCATGGCTTGGTAAGAGAAGTGGAGCCTTGGGGTAATTTGTTACTTCAGTACATTGGATTATCTATACCCTGGTCAGCTTTACGCCATCTGTACAAGTACAATATCTTTGTGTATGCAGCTGATGCCAAAAGTACGAGGGCGGGTCAATAAGTCCATGACTTTTTGAATTAAACACAGGTTTTTGGATAAAAAATCATGTTATTTTTCAACGTCGTCTCCTTTGAGCTCTATACACTTTGTCCAACGTTTCTCCAATTTTTTAATCCCTTCCAAAAAATAAGATTTGTTGAGGTCATCTGTAAGGACTCACCTGCCTTAAGCAGGGCCGAGGCCTGCTTAGAAGGGGTTTAGAAATCCTGTTTTGGTCGGGCTGGCATCCATCTTGGAGAGGTGGCTGCAGCCAGCAACCATTAAGGGAAGGGAAGCCAGAGCAAGGGGGCGTGGCCTTGCAGGCTTGTGCCTAGCTACAGTGTAGAGGCTGTGATTGGCTAGAGAAGAAGGGGAGGAGTTGGAGCTGGCAGAGTAGAAATCCTGTCAGAGAAAGTTTCAGTCTGGAAGTTTGGAGCGAGGCTGTGTAGACGCACATCTCCAGCCTCTGCTGTTTAGAGTCAGGCTGTAGATTCAGCATCTACGCCTGAGGCAGTCTTGAGCAAGGTTTCTGGGGGAGTATCACCAGAGCCTTGGCAACAGAGACTGACAGTCTGTCATAAGCAATTCACCACGTATGAATAGGCTGGACTAGTGGGAGTCACGACGTAGTTCTGACCGCCCTTAGGGCCAGTAGTCATTCTAGTGGGAACGCTTGTTGGAAGAGTGCCATTTAGAACTGTTCTTGTGATAGGCAGTTGGGATACCTGGTCATCTCTGGAGATAGAGTGACAGGTAGTTGGACTCTTAGACTGTGTGGGTTACGAGTAACCCAGTAGTAGCCAGACTCAGGGAACGATCTAGGTGATTAGATGTTCCAGAAGTTTAGAACAACAACCATCTAGTGGAACTATTAGGTGGGAGTTGGAAGTCAAGTCCTAGTACTGTCTGTGGAACTGAACGAACCATCTTAAGAAGTAGTAATAGCCTTTTATAGTCAGAAACCTCTACGCTCTAGCACATATATTGATCTTGCAACCATCACGCTGTTCTTAGTTTATCATTGCTGTAACCGTACGCCAATTGCCTCTCAGTAGAACCAATACGATCTGTGCCTATTTAATAGCCTCGTTTGTAGTTAATAAATACTTTTATTTTTAACTTTAAAAGAAGCCTCAGTCATCTTTCGGTCTCCTCAGTTTACATTCTTGGTGGTGGATTGTTGTAAGGCCAAACGCTACAGACACTTCATTTAATTTGAGTTTAGTTAGTAAAGTAAATCCTAATGACCCATTAGGTTGGTGGCAGTCTACCGGGAGTGTCAATTAGTCAATTTTGGTGACCGAGATCGTCACATCATCAAAATAGGTATTTGTTTGTGAGATGATTTCATTGTTGGAGTCAAATCTCTTTCCGCCGAGCCATTTCTTCAGGTTTGGAAATAAGAAATAGTCACTCGGGGCGAAATCCGGAGAATAGGGCGGATGAGGGAGCAATTCGTATCCCAATTCATGGATTGTTGCCATGGCCACTGCATATGTGTGCACCCTTTCATTGTCCTGGTGCAAAAGTACTTTTTTCTTGGCCAAATGTGGTCTTTCCCCCCCAAATCCTCATTAAATCGCTCCAATAAGTTGGCATAATATTCGGCATTGATTGTTTTACCCTTTTGAAGGGAGTCAATGTGGATTATACCGCATGCATCCCAAAAAACGGTCGCCATGACTTTATTGGCTGACAAACCCACCTTGGCCTTCTTTGGCGCTGATTCACCTCGAGAAACCCACTGTTTTGCCTGCTGTTTGGTCTCTGGTGTATTGTGGTGGATCCACGTTTCGTCCACGGTTACGAAACGGCGCAAAAACCCATCCATATTGCAGTTGAGCAACACCAAACACTCCTGCGAAATTGTTACACGACTGCATTTGTGGTCGATTGTGAGCAAATGTGGCACCCATCTTGCGAAAAGCTTTCTCATCCCCAAGTGATCATTTAAAATTGAAGCCACTGAGCCACGTGAGATGCCTATGGCTCCCACAATCTCTTGCACTTTCAATCTCCGATCGGCCAACACCATATCATGAATGTTTTCAATTGTGTAGAGACCTCACCTGGGCGTCCAGAACGTTCGGCATCTTCCGTGCTTGTACGGCCACAACGAAATTCAGTAAACCACTTTTTCACCATTGAAATTGATGGTGCAGAGTCCCTATAGTTTTTATCACGCTTAGCCTTAGTTTGAGTGATGGTTTCTTTCCCAAAAAAATAATGCTTAATGAGCACACAAAATTCACTTTTTCCCATTTTCTCCTCAAATCATGCGGTAGTCCACTATCAATGGCTGTCAAACACAAACTAAATGATGCAGCTTGTTCAAATTTTGACAAGAGTCAACTGACAGATGCCTGTCAACAGGAGCAGTGTTGCCTTTTCAGTTAAGAGGCGGGAAATTCAAAAAGTCACGGACTTACTGACCCGCCCTCGTAGCAACTTGTAGGTCATGTTGCTTACCTGCTTGTTTAACTCAGGGTATCCACTACCTCAGTGTTTTGGTCACTATAGTCAGAAATTCTCGAAACTGAAGTCTGAAACACTTGGAAGACCAGAGTTTGGGACAAAGCGAGCTAGCACATGCCCGCTACTTGAAGATCTCCAGAAAGAGGAATATGATCGTAATACACCTCCAATGTGATGGGAACAGTGTGGTGACGTAAAATCGGCAAAAATGTACCTCCTTGGTAAAGTTGGCAGCCTATTCCAAATTCCGAGTGATGTTATTTACTTCCAATTGAGCGTCTTAAGGGTACCCTAAATATTATGTTGACAGACAATCCTGTGGCACATTGGAATATCAGAAGGGAACTGATAGCAAGCTGTAGCTTAGCTGGCAAACTTCTGCCGTTCCCATATGTCGGAAGAAAATTAATCTCCTTGTGTGTTCAGGTTTTCAGTTTCCATTAAAGTGGGACCCTAGAGAGCAGGGCAGCCGGCTGATCCTCCCCGTGTATTTCCTCAGAAAGCCTTTCCTAATATATCACACTCTCGAGGAGCTGAATATTCATAGCTAAAGAAACTGGTAAGTGCTTAGCAGAGCAAGGCTTGGAATAAAATTGTTGCTACAGACAAGTCTAGCGATAAGAACGACCGCGTCTGGCTGATCTTTTATGCGCTCTTAATATGGAAACCAGTAGTCTGCTTGGATCTTAATTTAGCTAGGCAGAGCAAGTCTTCCAGTCGGCAGGAGCCAACTGTTGGATCTGGCACTGAGGTGGCAGCAAATACACTGGTTAATTTAACAGTTATGCACGTAATCCCTGTTGATTTAGGCATGCCTTGCTCGGTTGCACCTGGCCTTGGTGGGGACAAGGAAGCACATCAGAAGCAAGGTAATGATTTGCATTATTGGCAAGCTGCTCCAGAGTCTGTGTGTGCTAAGAATGTAGATAGATGGCTGGTGTTTAGTTAGTTAGTTTGTTTGCTTGCAGAGAGCTGAAGGTGATACATGAGAGGCATAGGCCAGGTTCCAATTGTGTACTTCTGCTGATGGAATCAGTTCTGTTTGTAGAACTGGGAGCAATGGTGGTTTTTTTAAATCATCTGATGGCAGAACCAAGACGCAGCCCGGTGAGTAGCAAGGAAGGAAAACCACAAAACAGCGAGTCTGCGAAAAGCGAACCACGAAGTAATGAGGGAGCACTATACTTGAAGATCAAAAGAGCACAACACGACACTGGTGTAGACAAAAGCATTGAAACAGTTCTAGATTTCATTTCATTAAAGTCTTGTTTAGATCTGTGGATTTTAATTCTCCTTAACGGTTTCTGTCCAGATTCACATCTATAGTTTCTTCAGTGCTATGAAACTGTATGGATTATAGATTACTGATTCTTTGGGCGACACAGATCTTATATTCCTTTTTTCTTTCCCCCCCTTTCCCCTCCCTCGCTTTCTTCTGTCCATCCATCCATCTTTTGATGAAGATGCTCCAAATGTCTATGCTAATGTTTGCACACTCCATTTAGTGGCAATAGTTAACTGTTGTTAATCTCATCTTTACTTGATTTGCTCCATTAATGCAATCTATATATATAAAAAAGGAATGGTCATGTGATGTCGGGTATAGGCAGGAAAACTAGAACCCCCAGAACCATAACAACCACCGAACACATTCCCACATACCATGAGGTACATACAGAGCACAAAAACCCCCACCTACATACCTCGCAAGACCCCTAAATACGACCCCCCAAAAACCGCCATTCACACCAAGCATCGCGGCGCTTGGTGAATGGCAATGCCCAACGGAGCCAGCAAGGAGAAAGAGGACAAGGCAGAGGAGGAGGAAAGAGCAGCGAGGGGGGAAGGATCGTAGCCTTACCTCCTCCGCATCCCTTTGCCTCCATCGCTGACGGAACCCCCAGCCAATCGCCGCCGCTTCGGTCGCTTCTATGACTCTCCGGGGGGGCAGCACTGGACCACGGGGAAAAAACCCAAAAAAACTACAACAAAAATGGCCGCCGAACCACTTCTGGCCTGGCCGAAAAGGCTCCGCCGGAAGTCGGTCCGCCACTGCCACCCAAACACTAGCAACCGGAAGTCACGCCCACCTCCCAGCCAGAAGTGATGCCATAAAAGATGGCGCCCGCCACGGAGACACCCTAAACAAAAAAAAACAACAGGCAAATTTTCGCAAGGCCCCGGACAAGCGCAACCCGACATAGTGATTGACTTATCCAAGTACCTATTATTGCCCTTGGAACGTAAAGTTCTTAATAAGGGCCTCTCCTTTGTACCTACCCCTATGTCTGATACCCTTAACATCCGAACTGATTTAGCGACACTCTTCCACACCATTAGACTCAAAGAGCATTTTGGGGTTTCCCCCAATAACCCGGGTCCCAGTACATCCAAATTCAAACCCAAGAGCACCTTTGTACCCACTATGGTTTCCTCTGCTGTTAGAACTTTTGAGAACACCATAATTAGAGAGTCGAATAAAATCAATCACTCCCATGACAGATATAAATCTAATATGTCTAAAGAAGAATGGCTTACTGCCAAATCTCTAGGCTCTAACCCTGACATCATCATCAAGAACTCTGACAAAGGTGGCTCACTGGTCATTTTGGACCGGGAGATCTATGTCAATGAGTGCCTTCGTCAACTCCAGGACTCCAAATTTTACAAGAAACTGGATTCTGACCCTACTACCAAATTTGCTACAGTAATTAGAAATACTATCGAGGAAGCCACGGCCACCGGGATTATTGAGGAAAAAGTGGGGCAATATCTCTTTGTTAAATTTCCAAAAACGCCGGTGTTCTACATCCTCCCAAAGGTGCATAAACAAATTTTTCCTCCTCCAGGAAGACCAATTGTAAGTTGCTGCGGTGGACTCCTGGAAACGCTTTCCCGCTTCCTGGACGCCCACCTGCAACCGATAGTCCAACAAACGAAGGCCTTTGTTAAGGACACCACTCATGTTATCAATTGTTTTGAAAATGTACCTGTTGCGCCTAATCAAACCATTGTATGTGCTGATATTACCTCTTTGTACACGTGTATTCCGCTGAACTCAGGATGGTAATTTTTGACCGCCTTAAGGAAAATGTGGATGATGCCCAACTTGTAAACTTTCTGATCCAATTATTGGATATTATTTTGGATTACAATTATTTTGCTTTTGAAAAAGATATATATTTACAAGTCTCCGGGGTGAGAATGGGGCAGGCCGCCTCCCCTTCCCTCGCCATATTGTTTATGGCCTATTTAGAAGACATACACATTTTCCCTGACACACCCAACAGATTTGCTGCAGCTATCTCACAGTATCACAGGTACATTGATGACGTAATCTTCCTGGCTGATGATTCGGTCCATCTGGAGGAACTATTCTCCTGGATGAACTCCTGGAATGATAACATTTCTTTTACGTTTAATGCGGACCACAACCAGGTCAACTTTCTAGACCTATCCATTTATAGACAGGACAACCACCTATACACCAAGAATTATAGCAAACCAGTGAAGCGTAATTCGTACCTTCACTACAGGAATTTTCACTCCTACCCCCTTAAGAACAATTTACCGTTTAACCAATTTGCCAGAATTAAGCGGAACTCCTCCCGGCCTCATGATTTCGAACATGAGGCCCGTGGTATGCACCGGGACTTCCTCCAACGAGGCTACCCCGAACCCTTAGGCAACAGAGCTCTTGCTAAAGCCAGAGGTCTGGATAGACGGACGCTTCTCAAACAACGCACTAAACCAGCCAGTAACTCCAATGTATGGCCTTTGACTTTAACCCCGCACTCGAAATCTCTGATCAACCTGGTTCGGACTTATTGGCCAGTCATTTCACACATTCCGGGTCTAGAATCCCCGCCTTTAATAGCGTACAAAAGAACACGTAATCTAGGAGATACACTCACACACTCTAATCATTTCCAGACGCATTCCACCCGCCCCACGGGCATTTTTGGCAAGGGGACCAAAATTTGTGGGCATTGCTCGGTTTGTGACAATATTAGTACAGACAAGACTATTTACAGCCCAGCACGTAATAAGGAGTTTGAGGTCCGGTGCTTTGCGACGTGCGCGTCCACACACGTAACGTACGCTATCACGTGCGCGTGCCCATTGATTTACGTGGGTATTACATCAAGACAATTACGCCAAAGATTCATTGAACACCGCAGCCGGATTAATACCGGTAGCACTGACCTCCCTCTTTACACTCATTGCCACCAGATGAAACATGACCCAAAATCCCTTCGCATCAGGGTCTTAGATAAAGTGGATCCCCGCCCTCATACAGACCTTGACAAAACCCTTCGGAGACTTGAAAGATCCTGGATTTTCCGTTTGGGCACAGAATACCCGCAAGGGTTAAACGAAATGTGTAGTGTGCAATCCCTAATTAACTAACTCTTAACACCTGTCTTGCTACTACTTATTCCCAGTACTTTCATCCACATTCACCTTTTGGTCACCTGACTCGGCTGAGTTAGGTTATGTCTCGCTTCTTCTCATCATTGGTATGTATACCTCTAATTGTGATATGTTTTATGGGTTTTTACGCGTGTGTACCTTGATCTAATATGTATCCCCCCCTCCCCTTTATAGCCAAGGACCACGGCGACAACTAACATGGCCTTGACAAAGCCCCACCCGGGGGCGAAACGGGGAAGTGGCCCCCTTAACTCTGGCACCGCCAGCCCGTTGGCCTTTTTCCAACTCTCATACTAGGAGCAGGATTGCGGCTCCTTTATGTCCTTGCCTTGGTGATTCTTATCGGACTAGTTGCTTGATACTACATTTGTGAACTACCCTGGTGACTTTGGCATACTCCAAGACTCAGATATTTGTCTGTGGGGTTACAGGATATCGATCCGTAGTAACTCCCTCTTGGGACCTGCTGTCACACACTGTATTACTGTGATTTGGGTTGCTCTGTATATGCTTTTATATTGTTGCTCTAGCCCGACAATAATAACTCTCATTGTTATATATGACATACTTTGCACTGTGTTTTGTTGCGCCCGCCACGGAGCAGCAGCGGCAACGGGCTCCCACCCGCCGCTGCACTCCCATGGAGAGAGAGCCTTCCCCGCCGCTGAGGCTACCCTCCGGAGGACAGAGGGTCAAGAAGAAGGAGGCGTGGGGGCGCTGGCCTCACCTCTACTACCCTCCGGATGGCACAGGGTGAAGAGAGAAGGAACGGGGTCGCTGCTACCACCTTGCCACTCCCTTCGGCCCAGCCAAACATACCCACAACAACATACACTCACTTAACAACGACCAAACCCACAACATTACAACCAAACAACTCGCCATACTTACCTCTACAGACCCACAACACAACAGACACACACACAACACATACATAACACTGCTAAAAAGAAAAAACACAGTACAACCAAGCAATACACCCCACATACACACCGTATATCCACAACACACTACCACTACACACTCACAACAACAACCTACACACTCAACACCACACACTCTTCTGCAACCACCATCCCAAACACACACCACAAATCCTCCACTTGACAAATACCACCCCCACAACATGACAGCCACAACACTTCTACATCCCACCTATCACAAGAACCCACAACGACACATCCATGACCCCACCAAGAACGTAAGTCACATCATTTCAAACCCTTACGTACACAAACTTTCTCTCATCTCCTGAATAGGGCACAGCAACGTGTGCCGGGTACAGCTAGTATGATGTTAAAAGAGTAGGAAACCAAGATATTTTTGCCTCAAAGGGCATTGGGCAGAGAGAATGTAACCAGTGTTCAGTTATTTACCAAGATTTTAAGAGTCGAAGCAGTTCTGCACTGGGATTCAAGTCCATAATTTTTATTTATTTATTTTTTTATTTATTATTTGAACTTATCAGTCGCCACTCCCGTTCGGCTCGGGATGACTCACAGCAAACAAAATCACAGTAAAACAGAATAAAAACACCACGTAGCAGTAAAAACCCAATAAATACACAATAAAATACAGAATTAAAACAACAATATTGGCCATTAAAATATAATAGGAGGTGGTAACACAGAAGGTTGCTAGATTTTAACAGCCAAATGCTTGTTGGAACAGGAGTGTTTTGCATGCCTTCCGGAATGCCAGTAAATCTGGAAGGGCGCGTATCTCGGAAGGCAATGCGTTCCACAAAGTGGGGGCTATAACTGAAAAGGCCCTCCTCTGAGTAGCCGTAAGATGGTACTTCTTCGCATTTGGGATCTCCAGAAGGTTTCCTGTCTCTGATCGCAGCGGCCTAGTGGGACAGTATGGGATGAGGTGGTCCCTGAGGTATACTGGCCCCAGACCATTCAAGGCCTTGAAGGTCAAAACCAGCACCTTGAAGGTGATCTGGCATTCTACCGGCAACCAGTGCAGCTCGCGCAAGATAGGTGTTACATGGCTGCTCATAGAGACACCTGCCAACAGCCGCGCCGCTGCGTTCTGCACCAGTTTCAGTTTCCGGATCACCGACAAAGGCAGGCCAATGTACAGAGTGTTACAGTAGTCTAATCTTGAGATGACCGTGTCTTGGATCACTGTGGCCAAGTTGCGACGGGACAAGTAGGGGGCCAACTTCCTCGCCTGGCGTAGATGGAGAAATGTTCCTCTACTGACGATGGAGATGTGTGTCTCCATCATCAGTTGAGAGTCCAGGGTGACTCCCAAGACTTTTAACGGAACGTTGCGCCGTCCAGGGTTGGAAGTTGGATCTCTCTACTGCCCGGATGACCGAGCCACAGGATCTCCGTCTTAGCTGGATTCACCTTCAACCTACTGGCTCGCAGCCATCCAGTACCGGCCTCAAGGCAATGGTGGAAATTATCGGGTACGGATTCGGGTCAGCCCTCCATTCCCAGAATGAGCTGGATGTCATCAGCATACTGGTGGCACTCCAGCCCAAAGCTACGAACCAGCCTAGCAAGTGGTTGGACATAGATATTAAATAACAGAGGGGAGAGAATTGCCCCCTGGGGAACCCCACATAGTAGAGGGGAACCCCCGGAGACAATCTTGCCCCTCCTCACTCGCTGTACTCTGTTCCGGAGGAAGGAAGACAGCCAATTAAGGACTGCCCCCCTTACCCCGGCCTCGGCAAGACGGTGAGTCAAAAGATCATAATCGACGGTAACGAACGCTGCTGTGAGGTCCAATAACACAAGCAGCGTCGAACCGCCTTGATCTAGCTGGCACCGCAGCTTGTCTGTGATGGAGACCAGAACCGTCTCTGTCCCATGCCCCGATCGGAAGCCGGACTGGAAGGGATCTAGCCAATAATGACTTTTTAATTGGCGACCTTAGAATTCTTGGGTGTGAACTGTCGCCTCCATGTCACTCAGCTGTGCTTAAAGAGAGATACTGCAGAGAAATCAAACAAGGAATCTGCTGCTATCCTTATGCCTCCGAGGGGGTCAAATCATATTCCTTAATCCATATAAAAAGAACTAGGTCAGGCTCTGTGCTGGTCTGGCCAATTAAGAGACCTATTCTCGCTGGCTGTGGACGGTCTCCTTTGCCATATGTCTTGGCCATTTTCAAAATGGCATTTGTGTGCATTTTTAGGGAGAAAAGACTTTAGAAAGAGCCCTCGGTGTAGATCTTTACTCCCTAAGCTTTGTAACAAAGCAGGGTAGTTGAACCTTTAAAGTCATATAATTTCAGCTAAGCTACATGGCATAATCCTTCCCTAATCATAAATATCCTCTCAGCTATTCTCAAAAGTGAAATGAAAATTTCCAGATATATATATATATATATAAAAATAGCTTGACTGAGTGGATTTTTCTGATTACAAAAGTTATATATCTGTGACGTCTTTGGAAAGAGGAAAATGTAATATCCTGAGAAAATAATGTTCAGTCTCCCCAAGCCTTCATGGAGATGCAACAGAAATGCAAATTGGTATTGTTAATTGTCATCTGGTTGGCTTTGAAGGAGAGAGCCTACAAGAGACCCTGACATGATCAGCTCGGGTCTTGCAGACTCAGGTCTGTGGCTTCCTTAGTTTTCCCACCTTGTCTAGTCTTTCTCTTTTTCTACTGCTTTCTGCCTTTCCAAGTAATGTCACATTTTTGAATGAGTCATGTCATCTTGTGATATGTCTCAAGTACAGTTTAGTTTATAATCGATAGAGGTATGTGGTTAGATGGGAAGAAATAGTCATCAACAAAGCTGGAGAACTGAGGCGGCAATCATTTTTAATTGTTGTATGCATTTTATTTATTTATTTTTTCGGCTTCTTAGCCGCCACTCCCGGGTGGCTCGAGGTGGCCTACAATCCAAGAGCAGCAAACAAACAGTAACATTAAGCACTAAAAACACAATAGCAATAAAACAATAAAATATTACGTTAAAACAACAGTATTCACTAAACTAACATATGTGACTAGACGGACTCAACATTAAAGGCCTGCCGAAATAGCCAGGTCTTACAGGCTTTCCGGAAAGTCAGAAGGTCACAAAGTGACCTGTCCTCCGCCGGTAAGGAATTCCAAACCTTAGGGGCAATGATGGAGAATGCCCTTCTTCTCGTCGATGTAAGACGATAGGCTTTGGCACTCGGGATAAGGAGAAGATCCTGATCCTATGATCTCAGTGATCTCATGGGACAGTATGGGGTAAGGCGGTCCCTCAAGTACACTGGCCCCAGACCATACAAGGCCTTGAAAGTCATAACCAGCACTTTGAAGGTGATCCAGAATTCAATAGGCAGCCAGTGCATTTCCTGCAATACAAGTGTAATGCGGTGGCCCACAGGGCTGCCTGTGAGCACACGGGCTGCAGCGTTCTGCTCTAGCTTAAGTTTCCGGGTCACCGCCAGAGGTACACCAATGTAAAGAGCGTTACAGTAGTCTAATCTTGAGATGACCGTCGCTTTCTGAATTATGATCCTAAAATGAACCTATCATGGGCTTTTTCTGGAGAGATGTGTTGAGAGGGGGCTTATCTTTGCTTTCTTGTGAGGCTGAGAAAGAGTGACATTATCCAAGGTTATCTATGGGTTTCCATTGCCAGGTGGGGTTTTGAACCCTTGTCTCTAGAGCAGGGATCGGGAACCTTTTTGACTCATCCATAAAAGCAAAATATTTGGAAATTTATTTCAGTGAGAACCATATTATATAGATAGATAGATAGATAGATAGATAGATAGAGCCTGGGCAAACTTGGGCCCTCCGGAGGTTTTGGACTCCAACTCCCACAATTCCTAACAGCCGGAATTGTGGGAGTTGAAGTCCAAAATACCTGGAGGGCCCAAGTTTGCCCAGGCCTGATATCTAACCATGTGCTACAAATACATATCTATAACCATGTGCTAAAAATACAGTGAAAGTGGGAGAAAGGGAGGAATAAACGCCCTCTTCCTTTCAGACCGGGACAGGGGCTTGTGGAAACGCCGCTGACATTAGAGAGGGCCGCACGCGTGATGTAACGGTGCATCACTGGCCTGTGAGGGAGTGAAGGGCCTGGCCTGCCTCCTGTCCCGCTCTCTCACCTTGCTGGCTACTCGGCCCAGCCACATGATGCCCAGCTTGAAGTTGGTCATGGCCGTGGCTGGCCCCCGGGAGAGAGCGCGGGTGGGCCGGGTGGCCGAGGTGGTTGGAGGAGGTGGTGGCGGGGGCCTCTTTTCTCCCCAGAGTGCCGCCGCCCTGACACAGGTACATCCACACCGCTCCCCTCTCTCTCCTGCCTTGGCGCACGAACGGTCGCCTCTCCTGCGGATCGGGGGCTCGGGCGGCGGTGCATCCTGATTTGCTCCCTCTGAGGCCCCTCGCGGGGAGAAGGAAAGAGGCGAGAGGCGACGGAGGCACGGCAGCAGCACCACGCAGCAGCAATGCCGCTGCCGCCTCCTCTGCCCGCCAGCGCCTCCGACACCCCTTTTGAGGCTGCGGCCAATCAGTGTCCAAGCCGCACACTCATGTCATTGCCGTCCGCAGTGGCAGCCAATCGGCACCCGAGCCAGATGCAGTCACCAAAAGAGCCACATGTGGTTCGCGAGCCATAGGTTCCTGGCCCCTGCTCTAGAGTCATATTCCAATGATCAAATCCTTACTACCACTCTGGGTCTGAATTAATTTAGTACCTTACACTTTGAAACTGTCCAAAACAATCAGGATATCATTAAATGTGCAAAGGTTACTTGAACATATGTTCATTACCTTGAAAACAAGCAAGTGCCTCAAATGGCTGAGGAAAGTTAGAAGGAAATGTTTCAACTGAGCTTCAAACATTGCACCTGGGTTTTTTTTTAATCATTTGTATCTACAAGACACAGTTTCAAAAATAACTTGATTAAGAAAAGAAAACAGTTGAACAACAGCTGTGGTCTGTTTTTCTTGCAAGTTCTGCGAGTCCATGATTATTTGTAATTACAGAGAATCAGGAGTAATGGCATCAGTGTGTCTGATCCTATCCTAATAAACAACATCCAGTCTTCATTGACCTTGAAAGAAATATACCATAGTTTGTTACGGTACAAGACATTGTACAGATGGTATAAGGGAGAGGGTCCTACTGAAATAATATTTCCTTCTGACATTTACTTACCATTTTGCTTATGAGAACTAAGTTGTGCAATAAATAACGTAGCCTTTATGGTGTGGCTGGCGTTCCATCACTTTTTTGTGATTTTATTCTGTAGAGCAGTGTTTCCCAACCAGTGTGCCGTGGCACACTAGTGTGCCGTGAGAGATCATCAGGTGTGCCTTGGGAAATTACAGTGAAGAGAGAGAGAGAGAGAGAGAGAGAGCCTAGCAGGAAACTTTAGGCAGGGGAAACGAGGCTTTCCTGGCCGAAGCAGCAATGCCAGCCAGCCTGGCTGCAGTCAGGGAGAGCCCTCGACGTCCAGAACTTTCCTCCTTCCCTCCTCTCTCTCTCTCCTTCTCTTCCTTCTTCCCTCCCTCTGCGCACCAAGGGCTACCTGGCCGGGCTGAGGCTCCTCCTGCTTCCTGGCTCCTGGGCGCTCTTCTGCCCTCCTCCCCTCTGGCAGCAAGGAGGAGGAGAGGGAGGAGGAATCCACGGAAGCTGCCCCCGTCCGACCCCGCTTCCGGAGGCTCGAGGCGAGGCTTTCTGCCCTCTAGCCCCTCTGTGCCAGGGAAAGGGAGAAACCTCTCATCTCCTGGCCTCTCCTGGCTGGGCTCTGGGTTCACTGCAGAGCAGAGGCCAGGATGCGCAGCTCCATAGCCCAGCTTGGTTCCTTTCCGAACTGGCCCCAAGGCGACAGCAGGGAAGCCGAATGGACGCGAGGGGGTGAGGCACTCCTGGGGGGCTGAACCCCTTTGGGAAGGAGAGCTGGGGGTGGCGACAGCTGCGAGCCTCCGTCGCAGTTTGTTCCGAGGCTCGGAGCCACCCTTATTCGTCCTGCTTAGCCGAGCCCGCGTGCGCTTCGGCCACTCAGCGCAGCCCTCCCCCACGGGATGGTGACGGGCCTCCTGCACGTGGGCCTCCCCGGGGGGGGGGGAGGTTTGGCGGAAGCAGCGGCATCACGAGGGGGGAGGGTGACAGTAAAATGACAGAGTGTCATTTTATGTCATTTTGGTTGGTGGTGTGCCCCAGTATTTTGTAAATGTAAAAAATGTGCCACGGCTCAAAAAAGGTTGAAAATCAATGCTGTAGAGTGTCTGTAGAATTCATATAGATCAGGGGTAGGGAACCTATGGCTCGGGAGCCAGATGTGGCTCTTCTCATGATTGCATCTGGCTCTCCAGAGCATCCCGGGCCTCAGTTTCCCAGCATGCAGCGCGGAGGAGTGGCGCAAATGCATCGCAAATGCTGCTTCCACGCCACCATCGCCGCCTCTTTTTCCTCACTCTCTCCCTACCTTCTTTCCTCCCTCTTCATTCCTTCCTTCCTCTTCCATTCTTTCCTTCCTTTTCCCTCTCCCCCTTCCTTCTTTCCTCCATTCTCCCTCTTCCTTCCTCTTCCTTCCTCTTCCTTCCTTCCTTCCTTCCTTCCCTTCACTCTTTCCTTCTCTTCTCTCTTGCCAATGTCCTTGCAGTCGGCCAATTCTCTCACACCAGAAGTGACTTGCAGTTTCTCAAGTCGCTGCTGACACGGAAAAAAAAAACTGCCATAAATTCCAGTTCAAAGCAGATTTATTCATCTTAACTAATTAACCCGTTTTTTCTTCTTCTCATACAACAGGCTACTTGAATTTAGATTACAAGAGGGTAAGATGAATATAAAAATAAATACTCTGATGACAAGAGTATTTAATAGTAGAATTAGTTAACTAGAGTGGTAGTTTTCCTTCTCAAAAGATCTTCAGATTGGTGGCCAAAAGTTGAGGATGCTGTGTCTCTGCATTGAGCCGTAGGGGATTGGAGATGCATTCATTCAGGGGTGTGCTGTTTAATTGTCATTGATTCCTCTGCTACCATTTTGAATCTAATTCAAATTGTTGGATCTTAGAGTTGGCACAAACAACAGTGTGAGGGTGCCAAATGGTCATCAGACTGTATCCCCTGAAAGTTAAATGAAAACACAACCCCAAAGTATGCAAAATATAGCTATCTGTAATAGTGGGAAGTATCAAACACATACATTGAAAAAGATACAATATCTCAATGCAATTGAGAGGCGCGAGTGTCTCCCCCCCAAAAATCAAACAAAACAGTACTTGCAATGGAGCTGTGAATCTGCTGGTAAGAATCCAATCCTTGCTGTGTGTAAACAGCAAGGCCGTCACGGCTCGGCGTGAGCCGGCGTGAGTGAGGGCGGCGCCGGGTGATGACGTCGAGCGGCGCTGGCAACACCGTCGTGCGCGCTGTGTTGTTGTGATGACGACGATGCGTAGTGGGCGGGGAGGAGGATAGCCCGAGCAGAGCAAATAGCAATAACGGGGAAATCCCTGAAGTGGGGATCCCGGGGAATCCTCAGCGTCCTTCTCTATAGTAGCCAGTAATCTCGGACCCCTCCCTTGCCGGGTGAGCGGCAAGGCACGTCAGTGGGGCTCCTCAGGAGGGAATCCCGGGAACCAAGACGCGGAAGGGGGTGGTGGGATATCTGGTAGGGTGGGTTGGATTCACAAAACATTCAGTAGTCTAATAAAGAGCGCCAATGCTCCGTGAAGGGGAAATCCCCCAGGACTGGTGTATGAGAAGAGGCGGTGTGGCTCCTTCTTCATACAAAAGCTCGGTGGTTAGCAGAGCCGACGGCCAGCATGATGCTAATTATATCCGCGGCTTTGTTCAACCGTTTCGGGCTTATTTTGTAGGCTCCTTTATCAAGGCTCTATGGCTAGTACCAAGCAGTAGTCTCTATAATGTAACAATAAATGGAATCAATATCCACAAAATACATGTGAAAACACTAAAACACAGCCATTAGAAGTGATTAAAGGTCAATACATACCATATCAGGTGTTGGATAACACATAACCCCGCTCTATGTGGAGTAGGGTGACCCAGAGGTAATGACATTGGGGAACATGTTAATTTATAGTAAAATGGAGCTGATACAGATGGGGTCATTGAGGCCAGCTGGCCATTCTGTGTTTAATCGTAGGATCCATAAATTTTCTAACCTCAGTAATTGCTCACTTGTATCCTTTTGAGTACAAGAGGTGACCTTTTCTAGTACCCTTACTCTTAAGGAGGCCGCAGTGTGTTTCAATTGGGTGCAATGGGAGTAGAAGGCTGAATCCAAGCTTTTTTTATTTATTTTGGAGCGATGTTCCACAAATCTCGTTTTAAGTTCTCTTTTGGACTGGCCCACATAAATTAAATCACAGCTGCACTGGATGGCATACACAATCATCTTGGTACTGCAGGTGCCAAAGGATTTGACCCAAAAGTGTTTGTTTTTTGCAGGACTAAAAATCTGTTTATCAGAACATATGTTTCCACATATGGAACAATGGGTACACGCCACTGTACCCGGGGATAGAGTGCTTCTGATGTTAGGCTGTCTCTGTTCTGTGTGGACCAAATAGTTTTTAAGGTTCTTCGTCCTTCTGTAGGCAACCATGGGTCTGTTGGCAAGGCCTTCAATGTTATCTAATAGTGGCCAGTACTTATTGACTATAGATTTGAGTGTGTTGCTGTGAGGCGAGTAAGTAAGGGGCCAAATAATCCTATCTGGTCTGTCCCTGGTTTTTTGGGTGAATAGACCCTGTCTATTGATTGTTTCGGCCTTTCTCCTGGCATTCCTAATTATGTTCTGTGGGTAGCCTCTCAGGGCAAAATCAAAATAAGTGTCTAAATATACACTGTCTGCAAAGGAAGTTTCCCTCTTGAATAAAGGATTATCATTTGTGCATACCCCAAAATACCTACCTTCACTATCACAGCTTCCACACTCATAATCTTAAAAGAAACCTTCCTTACTCACAATTCCTGAGACTCAGGAGAAATTCCTCCTCTTATTTTGATTTCAAAAAAGATGCAGACCAAATGGCTCAGGATTTTGCCCTGAGAGGCTACCCACAGAACATAATTAGGATGATGTATGTGTTTGATACTTCCCACTATTACAGATAGCTATATTTTGCATACTTTGGGGTTGTGTTTTCATTTAACTTTCAGGGGATACAGTCTGATGACCATTTGGCACCCTCACACTGTTGTTTGTGCTAGTTTTTAGACCAGCCTGCTCGTTTTTTCACTGTTGGTTTAGTTCCCTTGAGCAAATATGGATGTAGTGACATCCTTCGAAGCCCAAGAAAGGGCAGATATAATTCAAAGATATAAAATATTTAATAGAGAGGAGACACAGGACCCAGAAGTGGAGACACAGGAGGAACTTACTGCGGATGATTTGTTAACCAAGGAATGTAGACTTATCAATGTGGAACTTAATGCTGCCTCCCTAGCTGAATATGTGAGGAAATCCATGATCCCTAGGGGAATGAGAATGAGAATCCCCCAGGGTATATATTTATCTGATGAAAACTTTACCAAGAGCTGGGATGGAATAATTCAGAAGTGTTCTTTGGATTTGATGACTTTGATTGTAAAACGTGCGACTCAAGAATGTGAGGTCCTTAGGACCGAGATTGCAGATCTTAAGGAGGCCCTTAAAGACAAAATTCAACCTGTTGACCTAGAAAAAATTAAAAAAGAATGTGACGCCCTTTACAATGATATCAAAAAGCGTAAAATCTCTAAGTTAAAAAGGGATGAAAAGGATTATAAAGAGGGGAACATTTACAAATGGGCCCCAAGGACATCTGGCTTTGGCCACAGAAGGATTACCTTCTCCAATGAGTCTTTGGACTCAAATGGGTCACAGGGCAACAGATCCAATCCCCCTGAAGAGAACCCTCAACCAGGTACATCTTCATCCTATTCCTTAAGAGACCGCAAAAATCAACCCAATAGAAATTCCAAAAATGGTCAAAATTTTCCCAGGGGCCGGGGAAAACGCAACAAAAGATAGTACTCAACCTGTCTAAATATACACTGTCTGCAAAGGAAGTTTCCCTCTTGAATAAAGGATTATCATTTGTGCATACCCCAAGGTGTGATGACTTTGATATTAGGAGGGATCTTTCTACATTATTCAGAACTATTAGACTTAAACATCATTTCGCTGGTAGCACTACCTCCACCTTCAGGAACAAATTTGCCCTTAAGAGTAGATTCACACCCATTAACCCCCCACATAATATCAAAACTTTTGAGGAAATGGTTTTAAAGGAAGCAGGACAGATTGACCACACACAGGATAAAAAATTCTCCAACATGCCTTATGATGATGTTAAAATATTACAACAATTAGGGAGCAATCCCAACATTGTCATCAAGGAAGCGGACAAAGGAGGTTCCATAGTCATTTTGGATTCGGATACATATAACAAGGAATGCTACAGACAATTTAATGACTCCAGATATTATAAAAAACTTCCTATGGACCCCTCTAGACAATACCTCCGCATTATTAATTTGACAATTGAAGAGGCCATAGCTCAAGGAGACATTGATAATGTCACCGGACAATTTTTGTCCAAGGAACACTACAGAATTCCAAAATTCTACTGTTTACCGAAGATACACAAGAATGTCTTCCCTCCTCCAGGGAGACCAATTGTCTCGGGGTGTGATGGCATGCTCCAACCCCTCTCCATCTTTTTGGATGAATTCCTCCAACCTGCTGTTAAATCTACTAGGGCCTACATACAGGACACGACTGATTTTATCAAAAAGGTAGAGAATTTTGTGTTATCCCCAGGAGACACCCTGTTCACTGCGGATGTCTCGTCCTTATAGTCCAACATCCCTTTACCTGAATTAAGGGATGTTGTTGAGCTTACGCTTAACAATAGAAGTAATAATCAGGATCCATCTACAGGCTTCTTGTTGAGTCTATTGGACATTGTTTTGGACTATAATTATTTTCAATTCAAAGAAGACTTTTTCCTACAGATCCATGGAATTTCCATGGGTACCACGGCAGCACCATCCTTGGCAAACATCTTCATGAATAATTTAGAGACTAGATACATCTTCCCCAGGATCCCCAACATCTTTTCGAGTGCAGTGAAACTATACACCAGGTACATTGACGATATTTTTCTGATCATTAATAATTCGATATCAGCCACCAATTTTGGACAGTGGCTCAACAGTTGGCATCCCTGTATTGAATTTACCTCCAATTACAGCCTAGAACAGGTGAACCTTTTGGATGTCACTGTTTACAACAATAATGGTCATCTACAGATTAGAAATTATCAGAAACCCACCAACCAAAATACCTACCTTCACTATCACAGCTTCCACACTCATAATCTTAAAAGAAACCTTCCTTACTCACAATTCCTGAGACTCAGGAGAAATTCCTCCTCTTATTTTGATTTCAAAAAAGATGCAGACCAAATGGCTCAGGATTTTGCCCTGAGAGGCTACCCACAGAACATAATTAGGAATGCCAGGAGAAAGGCCGAAACAATCAATAGACAGGGTCTATTCACCCAAAAAACCAGGGACAGACCAGATAGGATTATTTGGCCCCTTACTTACTCGCCTCACAGCAACACACTCAAATCTATAGTCAATAAGTACTGGCCACTATTAGATAACATTGAAGGCCTTGCCAACAGACCCATGGTTGCCTACAGTAGGACGAAGAACCTTAAAAACTATTTGGTCCACACAGAACAGAGACAGCCTAACATCAGAAGCACTCTATCCCCGGGTACAGTGGCGTGTACCCATTGTTCCATATGTGGAAACATATGTTCTGATAAACAGATTTTTAGTCCTGCAAAAAACAAACACTTTTGGGTCAAATCCTTTGGCACCTGCAGTACCAAGATGATTGTGTATGCCATCCAGTGCAGCTGTGATTTAATTTATGTGGGCCAGTCCAAAAGAGAACTTAAACGAGATTTGTGGAACATCGCTCCAAAATAAATAAAAAGCTTGATTCAGCCTTCTACTCCCATTGCACCCAATTGAAACACACTGCGGCCTCCTTAAGAGTAAGGGTACTAGAAAAGGTCACCTCTTGTACTCAAAAGGATACAAGTGAGCAATTACTGAGGTTAGAAAATTTATGGATCCTACGATTAAACACAGAATGGCCAGCTGGCCTCAATGACCCCATCTGTATCAGCTCCATTTTACTATAAATTAACATGTTCCCCAATGTCATTACCTCTGGGTCACCCTACTCCACATAGAGCGGGTTATGTGTTATCCAACACCTGATATGGTATGTATTGACCTTTAATCACTTCTAATGGCTGTGTTTTAGTGTTTTCACATGTATTTTGTGGATATTGATTCCATTTATTGTTACATTATAGAGACTACTGCTTGGTACTAGCCATAGAGCCTTGATAAAGGAGCCTACAAAATAAGCCCGAAACGGTTGAACAAAGCCGCGGATATAATTAGCATCATGCTGGCCGTCGGCTCTGCTAACCACCGAGCCTTTGTATGAAGAAGGAGCCACACCGCCTCTTCTCATACACCAGTCCTGGGGGATTTCCCCTTCACGGAGCATTGGCGCTCTTTATTAGACTACTGAATGTTTTGTGAATCCAACCCACCCTACCAGATATCCCACCACCCCCTTCCGCGTCTTGGTTCCCGGGATTCCCTCCTGAGGAGCCCCACTGACGTGCCTTGCCGCTCACCCGGCAAGGGAGGGGTCCGAGATTACTGGCTACTATAGAGAAGGACGCTGAGGATTCCCCGGGATCCCCACTTCAGGGATTTCCCCGTTATTGCTATTTGCTCTGCTCGGGCTATCCTCCTCCCGCCCACTACGCATCGTCGTCATCACAACAACACAGCGCGCGACGACGGTGTTGCCAGCGCCGCTCGACGTCATCACCCGGCGCCGCCCTCACTCACGCCGGCTCACGCCGAGCCGTGACGGCCTTGCTGTTTACACACAGCAAGGATTGGATTCTTACCAGCAGATTCACAGCTCCATTGCAAGTACTGTTTTGTTTGATTTTTGGGGGGGAGACACTCGCGCCTCTCAATTGCATTGAGATATTGTATCTTTTTCAATGTATGTGTTTGATACTTCCCACTATTACAGATAGCTATATTTTGCATACTTTGGGGTTGTGTTTTCATTTAACTTTCAGGCGATACAGTCTGATGACCATTTGGCACCCTCACACTGTTGTTTGTGCTAGTTTTTAGACCAGCCTGCTCGTTTTTTCACTGTTGGATCTTAGAGTTGTCATCAAACCAGATGATTCTGGCCCCTTCTCCCCAGTTTGTATAAATTCCAGATTATTTGCTTTGAACTGGATTATATGGCGGTATAGACTCAGATAATCCAGTTCAAAGTAGATAATGTGGATTATCTGTCTTGGTCTTCTGGATTATATGGTAGTTTAGAACAGTGTTTTCCAACCAGTGTGCCGTGGGAAATTGGAGATAAGAGAGAGAGAGAGAGAGAGCCCCCCTGTCCTACCGGGAAGCCCTAGCCGGGGCTCGATCCCTTGCCTGAGTCCCGCAAACACAGCCTCTACTCACCACTTACCTTCTTGGGCTTCCTCCTCCCCTCCGCTCCTTCCTCAGCCTCGGAAGGGTTTGAGCCAAAAGGCGGGGACTGCGTTAGGCAGAAAGAGCCACGCGGAGAGAGAGAAGATCCTGGGATGGGACTTCCCCGGGTCCCCCGGCTGCCTGGGGGTGGATCTACACCGGAGCATTCATGCAGTGAGGCACCCCTTGGTCTTCCAGGGCTCAAGGCTGGGGAATCCCGGGATTTGTAGTTTGGGGAGGCTCAGGATGGTGTCAAACTACCACTCCCGTGATTCCCTCGCACTCAGCCAAGGCAGGTCAAGGGGCGTTCGGGACACAGGGCTGAGGCACCTTTAAGCAGGGTCCAAAAACTAACAGGGTTTGTTCACTTAAGGCAGGCGTGGGCCAACTTGGGCCTTCCCTCCAGGTGTTTTGGCCTAAGACTCCCACCATTCATATATATATATATATATATATATATATATATATATATATATATATATATATAAAAGCTGTATAAATTTATTAGCTGTACCCACCACACATTGCTGTGGCCAACCTTCCCTCTGTCTTTCTCTCCTCTCACTCTTTCCTTCCTTCCCTCTTTTTCTTTTCCTTCTTTCCCTTCTCTACCTGTTTCTTTCCTCCCTTTCTTTGCTCTTTGGTTCCATTCTTCCTTCTCTCTTCCCTTCCTTCCTTCCTTCCTTCCTTCCTTCCTTCCTTCCTTCCTTCCTTCCTTCCTTCCTTCCTTCCTTCCTTCCTTATTGATGCATAAGAACAGAGAGAGAGACTGACAGCTGTTGAGCAAGACCTTCGTGTGCGTCTTTCTGCCATTCCTGCCAGGATATCTATGTTGTGTTCATCGAAACAGGCCCAGGTTTCACGCTGAGTATATAAATACATTTAAAAACATATTAACTATATGTATTACTATGTTAGAGTGTCATTTTGGTTGGTGGTGTGCCCCAGGATTTTGTAAATGTAAAAAATGTGCCGCGGCTCAAAAAAAGGTTGAAAAACACTGGTTTAGAAGAGCCAGTGAAGTAGAAATTCTGTATTGCCCTTTCCTCCCTTTGTTCTGAACCCACAACTGTATTTTCCCTTTCCTTGTGTCTGTCTGTCAGCCTGTCTCTCATGGCAATCATGTCAAAGCTTCCTTTCTGTGTCTATGTTTTTTAAAATCTCTTCATCAACCTTGGGATCTTACATGGAGTCTGGGTATTTTGGTACTTCAAGGGGAAGATGTTTCCTATTACTAACTCCCAAAAGACACTATACAGCCCTTTTGTTAGTTTCTTGAAATTTCCTTCGAAAGAAAAGGCCAAAATAGGAGGTGCAGTGAGAAAAATATGATGTAGAAGAGTGGTTCTCAACCTTTGGTACTCCGGCATTTCTAACAGTTGGCTGAGGCTTCTAGGAGTTGAAGTCCCAAACACCTGGAGGACCAAAGGTTGGGAACCACTGATGTAGAAGACCATAACACCTGGGCTCTGTGTAAAAATCTGTGACTGAAGGAGGATAATTGGCGCAGCAAAAGCCTCGCTTGGAAGTGTCACTGACCTCGGCTGGACAGAGATGAAGGCTGTTCTTCCAACATGGTCATCAGTGCTGCGGCTGATATATTCTTGGCACATGGTTTTGGTGACATGCTGACTCCTGCCATTTGCTATAGTGCGGTAATCTCTTCTCTTGAGTATTATAGACACTTTCGTCGTAGCTTCTCATTCCTGCCATTTCTTTCCTTTTCAGCTCATTTGTAATGCTGTTCCTTTTTTGAGTGATCTTTATCGTCAACTTTTGCAAACAACGTAAGCTTCCTGTTCTGAAGATTTTGAAAGAGAAAATATCTCCCCATCAGCTACATATCCCTTAAAGTTCACAGGGAAGATGTTTTTGAAGTGTTCAGTCGAAGATTCTAAATCATAACTCATCTTTTTGCTTCTTCTCTTTCCATTTGCTTTCCTTTTTTGTGGGAGTATTTTTGGTTCAGATGTAGGATTTATAGGCATTATTCCCACTCAGGCCCGGATTAACACCTTTTTGCGCCCTAGGCCACACTTTGGAATTACGCCCCCTTTAAGCCAACCTCTACCGTGTCAGATTATTGCATTTTTAATAGCAATTCATGAGTCAGCACAAGATAGATTTTCGCAGTTTGAGATGACCTGCAGTGTGACATGTTTGACACCAGATGGCGCTGTCTCAAGACTGCTAAATGGAACCTTGAGGAATGTCAGTTACAAAGTGACAGTTGGGATTTGTCAGTTGGGATTCAATATCTGTGAGGAAAGGATGTTTAGAAAGGTAGCTGTGATGGCTGTTGTTTTTTGATGTTTTGCCAGTTATTGTTAAATACAATTCAATACAAAGTTATATATTTACCTTGTGAATTGAATGAGAGTTTCATTATTCACTCGAACAGAGACTGGAGTTTTTGGGCCGATGGGGAATTAAACTTCTATTTTTCTGTTGCCTATCTGCTGTGACATAAATACTCAACGCCGAAGATACCGCACCCCCCCCCCATCCTTTCATCCGTTCGTCCCCCTTAGGGCCCCACATCCAGCTCTCCCAGTGTGGCCCCACTAGGTCCACCACAGGAGTTTCCCTCTCGGCAGACACTATGGATGCAGGCATGGGGGGAGGAGCCTCCTCCCCGATGCCGGGGCTTGAGGCACTTGGCTCCTACCCGGTATCGGGGATTGCGCATGTGTTGTAGTCAGCAGCTGTACCGATGCCGCGCTTCTCCCCAATACCGGGCCTTGTTGCGTTGGGCTTCTCTCCTGTACTGGGGTTTGCGCATGTGCCGTAGCCGGCAGTTGCGCTTCTCTCTCCAGTAAGGAGGAGTCTCCTCCTTGTGTTGGAGGAGGAATACCAGTTTTCATGGTGTTAGGGCCAGTCCCGGATTACCCATAAGGCCACCCTAGGCCATGGCCTCGGGTGACACTTTTAGGGGGGCAGCAGATCCGGACCCCAAAATCTTAAAAAAAAATTCCCCCAAAAAATTCGAAAAAATTTTTTTTTAAAGGGCGCACGCGCGGGGCGGCGCAAGCACCATCCACGCCACCCCCTCCCTTTGCTCTGCTGCCCTCGGCTCTGCTTTAGGAGGGAGGGAGGATCGGCTCCACCCCTGACTCCGCCCCTCCTCGCCCCCGGCTCCGCCCCCACCTCCTCGCCGGCGCGGAGCCGATCCTCCCTCCCTCCTAAAGCCGGCCTGAAAAGGGCGATTTCCATCGCATGGCGGCTTTAGGAGGGAGGGAGGGAGGAGCAGCCGTGGGGAGGCCCTGCATCGGCTCCAGGGGTAGGGCTTTCCTTCCTCACGCCGGCGAGGAGGCGGGGGCAGAGTGGGGCAGAGCCGGGGGTGGGGAGGGGCGGAGCTGTGGCGGGGAGGGGCGGAGGCAGACCCTTTGGCCTTGGGCGGCAAAAGGGCCTGATCTGGGCCTGGTTAGGGCATGCGCAGACTGCGCATGGAGTTTCCTGTACTTGCACTGAAGGAGCCAGCAAGTGGATGCTGTCAGCATCGAGGGAGTTAATTGTTCCTCCTGTCGACGTCGACGGCAGTGTCAAGAGCCCCTGCGCATACGCTGTTTGTGCAACAATAGCAGAGGCAGGAGCTGGTATTCAGGAAGGGGAAGGGGGGCCCCGAAAAGGAGGACCTCCGGTATCCTTCCTTCCTCATCTCCATGCATAATTAAACAACAGTTAAAACCAAGGAGCCACTACTGAGAAGGCCCTGTCTCCTGTTCCTACCACTCACACTTGCGAGGGTGGTGGGACGAAGAGCAGGACCTCCCCCGATGATGATTCGTAGAGGGAGATACGTCCAGACAAGTCAACTCACTGGAATGGCTTTATTGTTTGTGATGAGTTTATTTTCTTATCAACTGTCCTTCTGTTGTGGAGAGCATATTGCATTTCTCGGGTTATGGCCAGATAAGGCACTTGAGAGAAACATGGGATTGAGCTGGACTGCCGTAGACATAGATCAATGGGATCCTATAACACCTGCAGCCAATAGGTTAATTAAGGGCATAAGCTGGTAGTGATTCATTTAAAAGCAGGGGTTAATGAGCAGTTCCTGGCCTGTTAATCATCTCCTCTTTGCAACAAGTGCGGATTCCTTACAGATTTCTGAAGGTAGAAATAACTCTGTATATGGTCAATGAGCTAATGTTAGAGAACAGAGCTTCTTTAACTTTTTCCATTCATGAATCCATTCTGACTGAGTTTTTTCACGATTCCTTTCCACCTGAGAAAGGGTATATGGGTATATAAGATAGATAGATAGATAACATTTACTGATAATAAATCAGCATTTGTATGAATGTACTAAACAGCCTGATTTTCCTTTTTATTAAGTACAACTTAAGCATTTTCTGCAGAGTTCACTGTGAATAATAATAATAATAATATAGTTATATTATATTTATACCCCACTTTATCTCTCCCAAAGGAGACTGAAAGCTGTTCAACACATTGTTGCTAACGGATTTGTGCAAATGTCTATGTCAGGGGTGGGCAATTATTTTTCCCAAGGGGCCACGCAAGAGCCAAAAAATATTATGGAGGGCCGCACCTAAAGGCTGAACTACACTCTAATCTACATTATTTATTTATTTATTTATTTACTATATTTACTATATATTACACATCATTAATATTAACATATTAATATATCAAGAAATATTCATATATTATTAGTATTAATATCATAACTATTATAGTATAGTATATATATTGACATTATAATATATTGAAATTATAATATAATCTTATTATATTATAATATTATTATCATAAAATTATTATAAAATAATAATAAAAACCACTTAAATTAAATTAAATTCAAGAAGACAAGGTGCGAACCAAGATGGAATGGCCCAATGGGCCCAGCCCAGAGGATGGCAAAGCGGACCCAGTTGCTGCCGCAGCAGAGGAGAGCAGAGCAGCAAGCGATCGGAGGCTGCAGGCCTCCGCCCGCTCTCGCCCCCAGCCGTTCCCCAGCTGATTGCCCTGCTATGGAGTGCCTGCCGTCCCTGGGGGTGATCCGGGCCTGCAGGGGGAGCAGTCGGCGATCTGAGGCGGCTGATCACACTGGCGACCCGGAAGACAATCAAGTCTTCCGGGTTGCATGGGCGATCAGCCGTCACAGATCGCCGACTGCTCCCGCTGCAGGCCCGGATCGCCTCCAGGGATGTCAGGCACTCCAAAGCCGCCGCTCCTCCGGCCTGTCTGCCGACACAGGCCCCACAGAGCCCATGATGGGATGGCGGCAGCGGCACCCCTTCCTCTTGGCCCCGCCCCCACCCCCCTTCTCCCCGGGCCGGACAGAATCGGCTGCCGGGCCGCAGGTTGCCCGGCCCTGGTCTAAGTGGTATTCAGAATTTTTTTTACAGTTGCTGAATTTTTTGTGATGCCAACATTGAGCTAAGGAGACCCTATTTGGAATCAGGACCCACAGTTTAAGGAGCACTGTTATAAACAACCTTCTAGAGTGGTTTAAGGGCTCTTTAAAATATTGCATGCTTATATAAGTATCCTATGAATCTTTGTTCCCCAGAGAAACATTGTGGTCCAGATCTGACCTTGGCTTATAGCTCTGTATGGGCAGATACATGTTCTCCCACCACTTGGGATCTCTTAAGCCAGGGCTGTCCAACTGGCGGCCCGGGGACCGTATACGGCCCCCAGCCCTTTCCCTACGGCCCCCTAAGCTTTTTAATAAAAATAAAATTGAAAAATAAAATAAATAATAAAAATTAAAAAAAATACCCACTTCCGGGTTTGGAGCAAGTATCACGAGAATACGCAATCTACACGGGATTTCGCTGTCAATGCGAGATCACGCCGGCGTTGACAGCGAAATCCCGTGTGGATTGCGTATTCTCGCGATACTCTTCGGCTACTCTACTACTGGATCGCTGAGGCCCACAGACGTGATTAGGACCTTCTTCGACTCAGTCGGTGGTCGCCTCTCTTGTCGTCCGGGTACTCTTGGATCCTGCGCGTTTGGAAAAGGTAGGCCGAAGCAGGGGGCTCCTCAGGGGGCTCCGCATTCCCTCCCCGCATCTCCCTTCATGTATTAAATATAAAATTAAATATATTTAAAGATGAAATAAGGGGAGATGGGATACATTAAAATAAGGGGAGAGGGGAGGATGGAATTAAATATATTTAATATTAAATAAACATAAGGGGAGAGGGGAGGATGGAATTAAATATATTTAATATTAAATAAAAATAAGGGGAGAGGGCGCTGGGGAGAGGGCGGAGCCGGGGGCGGAGAGGGGGCGGAGCCAGGGCAGAGCCGGGGGCGGGGCAGACCCTACGGCCCCCCAGGTCATCAGTGACCGGAATTCAGGCCCCTGGGCCGGTAGAAGTTGGACAGCCCTGTCTTAAGCCATGAGAGTGGGTGGCCCCTCTATTGTAATTACCATTGTAATTCGTGACCGAATCTCCCTCCATGAACCAGCTCGAACCCTCTGCACTTTCCGGGGAGGCCCTCCTCTCGCTCTTGCCAGTCTCACAGACTCAGGACCACCTTCCATCTAGAAATGTATGTCCACTTATGGGCCCACGATCAAGACTCTTATCTTTGGAAGACAATCATACTCAGCCACGAGTAATAGCCTATTATGTTGATGATGATGGCATGTTTGAAATGTCTTGATGTTATATGTGTTGGTAAATTGAGATAAATCACCTTCCTTATCCTCCAGCCTCTTATAAAATATTTACATGAGGTTATTGAAAATACTGCAGTATTGAAAGGGAAGGATATACGAGTATAATAGATGCCGTGTTGTGGAAAGGACTCAAATCAGAATATGAAGGCAGTAGTCTAGCATAGTTGGGCAGAAAAATACATGTGTCGTTCTCTCTCGATCTTCATTTCGATCTAGAAGGACTTCAATATTTTTGTTTCTCCAGTAAGGTAGGAAATAAGAAGCCCTTTGTAATGTGACAAGGAGGATTAGCATAGTATTGATTTAAAGGGCAGCAAATAGAAATGGATGTAAGGGGGAAAGGCTTTCACTAACCTCATACCAAAAAGGCCTCGAAGGTGATGGAGAGGCTCCATTAAGTGTTTAAAAGGCTAACTGACAAGAAAGCAGTCTGTGAAATGAAAGCTGAAAGTAGACTGATAAGAAACCCATTTTCTATTAAAATCAGCCTCATAGGTTTTCAGCTCCAGTGCAGAGTTTACTTCTGTAGCACTGATGCATCAACTTTTTAAGGGCAATGTGCCCCTCCAGCTCTATCCAGAGAAGCATGCCCAATAGATGGGAGTCAATATCTTAAATGGAGTTGAGAGTACTTTTTAATAATTTTCATGGTGTTTGAAAAGTCAGATATGGGAAATCATGATTCTTATTCAAACTCAAGATGGGGGGGGGGGGGGAGGTCCTAGTGCTCATTAAGTTATATAAACATATTTCTCTACAATCTTTTGGGAAAGCTACCTAACTTAGAAATATGTGGCATGCTGATGGCCTAAAGAGGAGACGCCTGTGTGATATCTCCTTAATTAGTAATTTATCCAAAAAACCTCAAATTAAGTTACTGTCTAGTGCAGGGGTGCCCACACTTTTTCAGCATGCGAGCTACTTATAAAACAACCAAGTCAAAATGATCTACCTCCCCACTACTCAGAGAGCCATAAAAGCAAAATATTTGGAAATTTATTTCAGTGAGAGCCATATAATATATTTAAGACTGAATTCAACTAAATGTGAGTAAAATAAGCGCCTGAATTTATTCATAATAATAATGATGATAATATTCATTCAGCCTCTGCTGCTGCTGCTCTTACTACTACTACTAATAACTAGCTGTACCTGTGCACGCATTGCTGTGCCATGTCTCTCTCCCTCTCTCTCTGTCTCTCTCTCTCTGTCTCTCTCTCTGTCTATCTCTCTCTATTTCTCTCCCTTTGTATCCCTCTCTCTCTCACTCTGTCTCTCTCTCTGTCTGTCTTTCTTTCTTTCTCTCTGTCTCTCTCTCTGTCTCTCTCTCTATCTCTCTCTATCTCTTTCTCTCTCTTTCTTTCTCTCTCTCTTCCTCCCTCCCCGGCGCCCCCTGCCGTTCTGGATCGGAGCGGCGACGGGGCGGCGGAAGGAGGAAGCGGAGGAGGAGGAAGGGAGCCAGCTCCTCCTCCCTGCCCGGGCCCCTCCCTCCCCCCCCGCCGTTCTGGATCAGAGCGGCAACGGGGCGGCGGAAGGAGGAAGCGGAGGAGGAGGGCCTAAGGAGGAGAAAGGGAGCCGGCTCCTCCTCCCTGCCCGGCCCCCTCCCTCCCTCTGTCCCCGGCGCCCCCGCCGCTGTTCCGGATCGGAGGCCATGCGCGAACGTTCTAAACGCGTGCTGGCAGCGAAGAGGCCGGGATGCCAGTTCCGTTGGGTAATTTGTGGTGCTTGTGTTTGGGGGTGTTGGGAGGTATGTAGGGCCGTTTTTTTGGGCCGTATAGGTACCTTGGAGTATGGTGGTATGGGTTGTCGATTTTCGTGCTTCTGCGATGTATAGTTTCGTTGTCTATGAGTGTCATTACACGACCGTTCAATATATATATATATATATATATATATATATATATATATATATATATAATAACAACAACAGGTTCCTAGAGTAGAAGGAGACCTCCAAGGGCTTCCAGTCCAACCTCCTTCTGCCATAAGGGAAAAACACAAAGCATTCCTCACAGATGGCCATTCAGCCTCTGATAATAATAATAACAACAACAGGTTCCTAGAATAGGAGGAGACCGCCAAGGGCCATCCAGTCCAACCTCCTCCTGCACCTGGGCGGTGTCGGGACTGAGCCTTCCTACCGCCCTGCCTGCGATCTACCAGGACGCCCTACACGATCTACCAGTAGATTGCGATCTACCTAATGAGCACCCTTGGTCTATAGCCAATTGGAAAGGGGAAGGCTTTACTATGAAAGATGTCTCATTGGTTGACCTGTGAGTGAGATTGCATTGTATCAGTTTGGTCTGCTTGGTGCAGAGAAGGTTTCCAGATAGACAGTTTGGGTAGTTGTTGTTTAAAAAAAAAGAGAGAGGGAGGATATAAACAGTGCAAACAGTTAGCAAACAGCTAAACCATTTCTTATATCATCCCAAGCCAGAAGATGTGTTGCTGCATTGTTGTTGATGTTGTTTATTAGTTCAGTTGCTTCCAACTCTTCGTGACCTCATGGACCAGCCCACACCAGAGCTCCCTGCCAGCCGTCACCTCCCCCAGCTACTTCAAGGTCAAGCCAGTCACTTTGAGGATACCTGTCACGATGCATGGACTTGACCGGCCCCTTAATCACACACACAGAGACGGACTGAAGGCTAACTAGTTTATTGAATATATCAAAACAGTTCAAAAGGTATATGGTCCATAAAAATAGCAAAAGCAAATCCAAAGGCAAAAGGCAATCAAATGTCCAAAACAACTTGGTAAAGTATCCAAAAGACTTGGCAAGGCTCCGCACAGCAATGCGGATTCAGGAACAGGGCAAGGTACAAGATGCAAAACAAGACTTGATAAGCCACTAGCCAACCTAGCTCCGTGGACCAGCTTCGCTTCACGTCTGCTCAGATGAGACGTGGCCGAAGTACTGAGGATCCGTTCCCATGGATCCTATACTTAATCTTTCTGCCGAGGTCCCCAACGGTCTAGGCTTCGTCGTGTCCAATCTCCGGTCACGGACCTCGGCTTGTCTAGGCTATGGTACCAGCCCCTCCTGCTAGTCTCGATGTCCCGTCTCCTATCGAAAGTACGGCCTTGCCTCCCAACATCTGCTGCCCTATCTCCGTGAGAGCTCTCCTCCCTAGATTCTTCCCAGCCGCTCTCTTCCATGTTTTCACTCAAAGGATCCTGTGAACCTCTCCCCCCTGGCCGTTCATAAGTTTCGCTATCACTGCTTTCCATTTGTACCTGGTTATCTGTCTCGTCGTAAGGGTCAGGCCAACCTTCATCCCAAGCCAAGCTTTCTGTGGGAGAAGGAGGCCCAGTGATGGGAAACTCTCCTTCTGCTAACCCTTCTAAATCCTCTTCAGAATCCATCTCCGCTGCTGCAGGCCCCAATGCCAATGGGACCCCCGGTCCTGTCTCCTGCCCCCCAGGCACGAACGAGAACTGCTGTGCTACAATACCATCCATCCATCCATCTTGCCCTTGGTCGGCCCCTCTTCCTTTTTCCTTTCCATCTTCTCTAAGCTTTCTAGTCTTCTCATTATGTGGCCAAAGTATTTCATCTTTGCCTCTACTATCCTTCCCTCCAATGAGGAGTCGGGCTTTATTTCCGGAAGTATGGACTGGTTGGATCTTCTCGCGGTCCAAGGCACTCTCAGAACTTTCCTCCAACACCACAGTTCAAAAGCACCTATCTTCCTTCGCTCAGCCTTCCTTATGGTCCAGCTCTCACATCCGTAGGTTACTACAGGGAATACCATTGCTTTTACTTTGCGGATCTTTGTTGCCAGTGTGATGTTTCTACTTTTCACTATTTTATTGAGATTGGTCATTGCTCTCCTCCCAAAAAGTAAGCGTATTCTGATTTCCTGGCTGCAGTCTGTGTCTGCAGTAATCTTTGCGCCTAGGAATACAAAGTCTGTCACTGCCTCCACGTTTTCTCCCTCTATTTGCCAGTTATCAATCATTCTTGTTGCCATAATCTTGGCTTTTAATCTTGCCATAATGTTGAGCTGCAGCCCAGCTTTTGCCCTTTCTTCTTTCACCTTGATTAGAAGGCTCCTCAGTTCCTCGCTTTCAGCCATCAAAGTGGTATCATCTGCATATCTAAGGTTGTTTATGTTTCTTTCAGCAATTTTAACAACAGGCTTTTATTTGTCAAACCCCACACATTGCATGATGTGTTCTGCATACGAATAGGTTGGGTGAGAGTATACAACCCTGCCATATGCCTTTCCCAATCCTGAACCAGTTTGTTGTTCTTTGGCCAGTTCTTACTGTTGTTACTTGGTCCTTAGACAGATTCCTCAGGAGAGAGACAAGGTGGCTTGGTATCCCCATACCACCAAGTACTTGCCACAATTTATTATGATCCACATACCGTAGTCAAAGGCTTTAGAATAGTCAATAAAACAGAAACACGTGTTTGTTTTCAGTTTAGTTCATGTTGAGCATCCTTTATCCAAATGCTTGAGCCAAGGTGTTCCATATTTTGGATTTTTTTTCTTCATATTTTGGAATACTTACGTATGCATAATGAGAGATCTTGGGGATGAGACCCAAGTATAAACATGAAATTCATTTATGTTTCATATATATATATATCTCTTGGAAGTTCTCTACCAGCCTGCATCACCGGAAGAACACCATCAACCCCACGTCATCAAAGGCAAATCTGTGCTTAAGTCAGTTCAGCAGTTCGCCTACCTGCGAAGCATCATCTCTTCAGAAGCCAAGGTTGATAAAGGGATCGATCACAGATTAGCAAAGGCATATGGTGCATTCGGAAGGCTTCACAAAAGAGTCTGGAGCAACAAGCACCTGAGGCAAAGCACGAAAATCAGTGTGTACAGAGCTATCGTACTGTGTATTCTTCTCTATGGGTCTGAAACATGGGTCACCTATCGCCAACACCTACGACTCCTCGAACGCTTTAATCAGCGCTGTCTTTGCACAATCCTAAATACACACTGGATCGACTATGTGATGAATGTTGCTGTCTTTGAGCAAGCAGGGATCACCAGCGTTGAGGCCATGCTATTGAGAACACTGCTGTGCTGGGCAGGACACGTCTCTAGGATGGAGGACCACTGTCTCCCAAAAATACTACTGTATGGTGAACTCACCATGGATCAGTGCAAAAGAGGCGCCCCCCCCCAAAAAAGATATAAGGATTCCCTGACACAATATCTCAGGCTCGGCCAAATTGATCACCAACAATGGTCCACCCTGGCCTCACATCGGGAGGCATGAAGACGCACTATCCACAATGCTGCGGCCTCTTTCGAGAAGTCACGCCAAAGGAGTCTCGAAGAGAAATGACAACGCAGGAAGAACCGCAACTTGGAAACAACATCACCCAAGGAGACTTTCTGCTGTGCTTTCTGCAACCGGACTTGCCTATCTCAGATTGGCCTTTTTAGTCATCAGCGCGCTTGTAAAAAGCGTAGGATGAGTCCTTCCTAAGAATCTTCATTCGCGAAGTAATGCAGAGAGACATGTAGTCTAAAGGTAATTTTTAAAAAATATTTGAATTTTTTTTTTGCATATGACAAAGTATGGGTACTCAGAACCATCAGAAAGCAAAGGTGTTACTATCTAAGTCACTCATGAGGACAGTTTTAAATTTTGGAGTAGGCATGAGAAAAATGAAACGGAAATTAAAAGGATTCGTAAGAGATTTGTATGTAATGGGACTTTTGAGCTTTTACGGATCGCTGCTGCGAACCCGGAAGTAGACTTCCTTTTATGGTCCTTGAGGCCAACAATTTGCGTTAGGATCGTAATAAATTCTTAATTATTAATTAATTAATTATTGTACTACGTACTCACTTCCCCCTCATTTCCTTCCCGCCTTCATTCAGCTTCTTCTTTTTCCCGCATTTCTATGGGGAACTGGAAGTGATGCTGCTGCTAGGTAGGCAATGCATTCTGGAAAATGTAGTCCTCCACGCTTCCCCCCCCCCTTCTCTTCCCCATTGCTCTGCTGCCATGCCCCATCGCAGGGGCCAGCTTCACACACACACACACACGCGCGCGCGCGCTTCTCCTCCTCTCTCTCCCTGCGCTCTCTCAGATGCTTCTCTTCCCCGTTGCTCTGCCTTGCCCCATCGCAGGGGCCAACTTCAGCCCTCCAGGTACGTGTTTTGGACTTCAACTCCCACCATTCCTCACAGCCTCAGGCCTCTTCCTTTTCCTCTCAGCCTGGGCAAACTTGGGCCCTCGCTCCCTCAGGATCGGGGTGAGAGAGAGGCAGCGAGGAGCAAGGGGGCCCTCCTTTTTTTTTTGCTGCTTCCAAGAATAGAATACCCCCCCTCCCTCACTCCCTCCTTCCCTCCCTCCTTCCGATTTGGAGAGTCCCATCTAGAATTCAGTGTGGTTTATTCAAGTTTTGGCCTACAACTCCCAGAAATCCCAGCCAATTTACCAGCTGTTAGGATTTCTGGGAGTTGTAGGCCAAAACCATCTGGAATGCGCATGCTCTGGCATACGAATTACTAACGAATTTCGTTAGTACTTAAGTTACATTTTAGAAATTTTTGGAAATTTTTTTGTAAGTCTTTGATATACTAATCAAAAAAAATCCCCCCCCCCATTTGATTTAAGAATCGCCATTTTTGGGTTCTAAACCATGCCTACTTTGGAGTATTTCGAAATTCTGGATAAAGGATGCTCAACCTGTAGTAAGTTAGCCTGTTAGTTATTTTTACTTGTTGCTGAAGTTGATGAGAGCATTTGCAATGCCCTATGAATACTGGTGGGAGGAGAGGTACAGCTGTTTCAACTGTTGAGGGGGGAATAACAGCTGGATGTGGAAAGTATCATGCAGTAAAGATCCAATGAATTTGAAATTCCAAAGAGAATGCATTCAGGCAAGGGATCATCAAAGCTTCCATGCTGCTCTTTGAATGAGTTATTAAACAGTAAATGGTCTGGGGAAAGGAAGCAGAAAAAAACAGACACATAAATGGAGGTTGTTGTAAGACTGGCTGTGCAGCACTCACCCTCTGCTGTTGCTTAGACTAATTCTAAATTTCTCCCTCATCCTTCTTCTTATTTGTATCCTCGCCACTGCAGGTTCCAGGCGCCTATTAATTTGTGGTAGGAACCTTTTTAATTAACTTGTGATATGTAATAAAGTATAAGAAGTGTTGGAGTCTCCAGAATAGTGTTTATCTGAATTTTTGGTTTCTCCAATTATTTAATATTATTACTTTATGTTAAGTTATCCTTTAAGCCAGTGTTTCCCAACCTTTTTTGAGCCGCGGCATATTTTTTACATTTACAAAATCCTGGGGCACACCACCAACCAAAATGACACAAAATGACACGCTAACACAGTAATACATATAGTTAATACGTTTTTGAATGTATTTATACACTCAGTATAAGTGTATTATACACTCAGTGTGAAACCTGGGCCTGTTTCGATGAACACAACACAGATATCCTGGCAGGAATGGCAGAAAGACACACACGAAGGTCTTGCTCAACAGCTGGGAGTTATAGTTCACCCGCAATCAAAGAGCATTCTGAACTCCACCAATGATGGAATGGAATCAAACTTCCCACACAGAACTCCCATAACCAAGAGGCAATACTATAAGAGTTTGGTGGGCATTGACCTTGGGTTTTGGAGTTGTAGTTCACCTATATCCAGAGAGCACTGCGGAGGGGAGGGAGGAAGACATGGGGCGAGTCTGCGCAGTAGCGCCTGCATGGGTCACGTCTTCCTCTCTCCCCCATCCCACAGAAGCGGCAGCTCCCAAATGTCAAGGTCTATTTCCCCTGAACTCCATCTGTGTTCACATTTGGGCATATTGAGTATTCATGCCAAGTTTGGTCCTGATCCAACATTGTTTGAGTCCACAGTGCCCTCTGGATATAGGTGAACTACAACTCTAAAACTCAAGGTCAATGCCCACCAAACTCTTATAGTATTTTCTCTTGGTTATGGGAGTTTTGTGTGGGAAGTTTGCGTCTTTCTGCCTTTCCTGCCAGGATATCTATGTTGTGTAAATTGAACCAGGCCCAGGTTTCACACTGAGTGTATAAATACATTTAAAAACATATTAACTATATGTATTATTGTGTTAGAGTGTCGATTTGTGTTATTTTGTGTCATTTTGGTTGGTGGTGTGCCCCAGGATTTTGTAAATGTAAAAAATGTGCCGCGGCTCAAAATAAAGTTGAAAAGCACTGTTCTAGGGGAGCGCTGAGTAATTTTTTTTTTGGAAAGGGGGCGGTAGGCCAAAAAGTTTGGGAACCACTCGTATAGGCACTAGTTCTGCCCCCCCCCCTGCTCCCAGTTATAGTCTTTCGGTAACATAAGCAAAACTAGCCCCTGAATGGCCTTTATATTGAATCTTAGAATATATCACCTTGTAGCCTGTTGCGTTTGCTTCCTGCCATGCTGCCAATATAATTGGAATGATGACTTTATAATTACACCATTTTGCAAACAGGCGCTGTTCAGCTCCTAGCATTGAATGCTTCTTCAGAGCTGTTACAGATCATCAACAAAATACGTATTTGGGCAGCTTGTCTTTGAAAAAAGTGCATTGAACTAATGGAGCGTGGTTGCTTGTCAGCCTGTGTGATGGGCCTGATTTGTAGCAGTTGGGAAGGCTAGACCGTGACTTCAGGCTCCTCATTTGAAAAGGCAAATCAGATTCACAATAGCGCTTGGATTTCTAGGTCTGAGGAGAACGCAAACAGCCAAGCCATCTGGAGCCTCCATTAATAGGAAATTGTGTCTCCTATAGACATATACACACATATTTCTCCTGCTAATGATATGTTTTTATTGGTCAGATTTTTTTTTTAAAAAGAGACAAGGCATTTTAAAAATAGCCAAGTGGGTCTCCAAAAGCTAAGGGGAGAGAGCCCCCCTGTCCTACCGGGAAGCCCTAGCCGGGGCTCGATCCCTTGCCTGAGTCCCGCAAACACAGCCTCTACTCACCACTTGCCTTCTTGGGCTTCCTCCTCCCCTCCGCTCCTTCCTCGGCCTCGGAAGGGTTTGAGCCAAAAGGCCGGGACTGCGTCAGGAAGAAAGCGCCGTGCGGAGAGAGAGAAGGTCTTGGGATGGGATTTCCCTGGGTCCCCCGGCTGCTTGGGGCAGACCTACACCGTAGCATTCATGCAGTGAGGCACCCCTTGGTCTTCCAGGGCTCAAGGCTGGGGAATCCCAGGATTGGTAGTTTGGGGAGGCTCAGGATGGTGTCAAACTACCACTCCCGTGATTCCCTCGCACTCAGCCAAGGCGGGTCAAGGGGTGTTCGGGACGCAGGGTTGAGGCACCTTTAAGCAGGGGCTGAAAACTAACAGGGTTTGCTCACTTAAGGCAGGGCCCTCCCTCCAGGTGTTTTGGCCTACAACTCCCACCATTCATATATATATATATATATATATATATATATATATATATACACACACACACACACACACACACACACACACACACACACACACACAGTGTATATATACATATATACATATATATACATATATATATATTCAGTATACATTTATTAGCTGTACCCACCACGCGTTGCTGTGGCCTCCTTCCTTCCTTCCTTCCTTCCTTCCTTCCTTCCTTCCTTCCTTCCTTCCTTCCTTCCTTCCTTCCTTCCCTCCCTCCCTCCCTCCCTCCCTCCCTCTTTCCTTTCTTCCCTCTTTTTCTATTCCTTCTTCTCTCCCTTTTTCTTTCTTCCTTCTCTACCTGTTTCTTTCTTCCCTTTCTTTGCTCTTTGGTACCATTCTTCCTTCTCTCTTCCCTTCCTTCCTTCCTTCCTTCCTTATTGATGCATAAGAACACATAGAGAGACTGACAGCTGTTGCGCAAGACCTTCGTGTGTGTCTTTCTGCCATTCCTGCCAGGATATCTATGTTGTGTTCATCGAAACAGACCCAGGTTTCACACCGAGTGTATAAATACATTTGAAAACATATTAACTATATGTATTACTGTGTTAGAGTGTCATTTTGTGTCATTTTGGTTGGCAGTGTGCCCCAGGATTTTGTAAATGTAAAAAATGTGCCACATCTTTAAAAAGGTTGAAAACCACAAAGCCAAAAGACATGCTTTGCATATATGAAGTGCAGTTAGGAAGGACCCTTGACTGAACCCTTGGAAAGTTGATACTGCCTAGCAATATTGACAAGAACCTCTGGAGATGCCATCCACAGATGGAGGCGAAACGTTAGGAGAGAATGCTGCTGAAACATGGCCATATTAGCCAATAAACTCACAGCAACCCAGTTTATATCCTGGTTCAAATTACAGTAAAATACAATCAAAACACCAGCAATGAACACAATAAATAAATATAAATAAATACATACATATAAATAAAAAGAATATACAACTAGATATCTAAAATCACAAAGACAGGGCGGGCTACAAGCACATATATAAAACGTTAAAATGTTAAAACTCAGGGTGGGATACTCGAAATAGCATCCTGTACAGGGAAAACATCCTTTATGGGTGGAAAGGGGATAGACTCCGAGAACGGGGACATTGAGAAGAGCAATGATAGAAATTAAATAAGTACTCTCCGAAAGCACAGCGGAAGACCCAAGTTTTCAGGTGTTTTTTTTTTAAAGATCTCCAAATTGGGGGCTTTCCTAATCTCTCCGGGCAAGGAATTCCATAGTTGGGGGGCCACAGAAGAGAAGGCGCTCTCCCTTGTGCCCACCAGATGAGTCTGTGAGACTGGCAGGGGCCAGTGGAGGGCCTCCTCCGAGAAGTGGAGGGTTCGAGGTGGTTCATGGCGAGAGATCTGGTCACGAAGGTAGGCGGGTCCCGAACCGTTTAGGGCTTTGTAGGTGATCACCTGTACCTTGAATTGGGACCGGAAAATAAATGGCAGCCAGTGCAGTTCTTTAAACAGGGGGGTTGACCGCTCCCTGTAACTTGCCCCAGTTATTAATATGGCTGCTGATCGCTGGACAAGTTGAAGTTTCCGGGCCGTCTTCAAGGGTAGCCCCACATAGAGTGCATTGCAGTAATCCAGTCTAGAGGTAACCAAGGCGTGGATCACCATGGTCAGCTCAGACTTCAGGAGGTATGGTCGCAGTTGGCGCACAAGTTTTAACTGTGCGAAGGCCCTCCCGGCCACCGCCGACACCTGAGCATCAAGTATCAGCGCTGAATCCAAGAGAACCCCCAAACTGCGGACCTTGACTTCAGGGGGAGTGCAACCCCGTCCCGCACAGGTTGCCACCCAATACCCCGATCAGACGAACGACTGACCTGGAGGACCTCTGTCTTATCAGGATTGATCCTCAGCTTGTTCCTTCTCATCCAGACTGTCACAGCGGCCAGGCACTGGTCCAGTATCCGAGGGGCTTCCTCGGAATCTGGTGGAAAAGAGTAGTGGAGTTGGGTGTCATCTGCGTAGAGTTGGCACCGTACTCCAAAACTCCGGATGACCTCACCCAGCGGTTTCATGTAGATGTTAAATAGCATGGGGGACAGAATAGATCCTTGCAGGACCCCACAGGTCAATGGCCAGGGGTCCAAGCAGGAGTCCCCCAGCTTCACTAACTGGGAACGCCCCTCCAGGAAGGACTGGAGCCACAGACATTAAGTCCAGTCGTGTCTGACTCTGGGTGTTGGTGCTCATCTCCATTTCTAAGTCGAAGAGCCGGCATTGTCCGTAGACACTGTTGTTCCAAAAAAAGAGGGTTTGATGTAAAGTACAAAACGCAGCAGAGAAGCAGTTAAAAAGGGTTCACAGCAAATGTGGCATGTGAGGACTCAAACTGGAAATAATGCATCTGAGCAAACAAGCCATGTTATTAAAGCATTTCTACTTTATTGTAGAAAGCAACAGAAAGGCAGTAATACACATGCAACAGCATGTTTAACGAGTTAGAACAGGAGAAAACATACCGTGTTTCCCCGAAAGTATGACACCCCGATTGTAAGAAGTATCGGGGTGTCAGAGGGGTCGTCTTATATAAGCCGTACTCGAAAGTAAGACGTACTGCGGGCGGCATGGCGTGGCTTCCTGGCTGGGCGACGAGAGGCTCCCAGAGGGGCTCAAAAGGGGCCCGGAATCCTCCTCCTCTTCCTCCTCTTCCTTCCAGCGGCGCCTTCCATCCTCCTCCTCTTCCTCCCAGCGGCGCCTTCTCCCTCTCGCCGGTTCCGCCCCCCTCCCTTCAGTGAAGGGAGGAGGGGCGGAGCCGCCACCGGGAGAGAGGGTAGAAAGCGCCGACGGAAGTCCCGCACGCAGGGCGACTCAGGCGTCTTTCCCGCCGCCGCCCCGCTCGCCCGCGCTCCAAACACGAGCGGGGCGAGTGGGGCGGCGGCGAAAAGCGCCTGAGTCACCCTGGGGGTGGGACTTCCGCCGGCGCCTTCTTCCCTCTCGCTGGCGGCGGCTCCGCCCCTCCTCCCTTCAGTGAAGGGAGGGGGGGGGATCCGGCGAGAGGGAGAAGGCGCGGCGGAAGTCCCGCCCCTGGGCGACTCAGGCGCGCCGCCGCCACCCCGCTCGTGTTTGGAGCGCGGGCGGCGGGGCGGCGGCGGGGAAAGATGCCTGAGTCGCCCTGCGGGCGGAACTTCGCCGGTGCTTTCTTCCCTCTGCTGGGCGGCGGGCTCCGTCCCTCCTCCCTTCACTGAAGGGAGGGGGCGGAACCGCGAGAGGAAAAGGCGCCGCTGGGAGGAAGAGGAGGAGGATGGAAGGCGCCGCTGGAAGGAAGAGGAGGAAGAGGAGGAGGATTCCGGCCCCTTTTGAGCCCCTCTGGGAGCCTCTCGTCGCCCAGCCAGGAAGCCACGCCATGCCGCCCGCAGTAAGTCTTACTTTAGTCTTACTTTCGGGTACCGTCGCCCAATATAAGACGTACCCCGAAAGTAAGACGTAGGGGGACTTTTTTTGGGGGTCAAAAGAAAGTAAGACGCTGTCTTACTTTCGGGGAAACACGGTACCATGAGGCACACAAAATGGATGGCATACAGCAGAAGACTAACAGCAACTCTAAACTCCTCCCTTCTTCATCGCTGTGATTGGAAGAGAGAGAGAGAGCCAATAGGCAGAGCCTAGCAACAATGGTTTATTTCTTCCAACTATAATATTATTCTACCGCTAGATGGCGCTCATGAGAGCGTAAATCTGCTTCTATCATGCATCTTATGAGCCAGACAAAACACATTCATCTAGACTTCAGTGTAAACATATTGAACTGCAGCATTTTGCCATTTAATTTCAACAGACACTGCCAAGGCTGCATGGAGAGCCGTTAAACTTTCTGCCGGAGCGGTACCTATTCATCTACTCACATTTGCACATTTTCGAGCTGCTAGGTTGGCAGAAGCTGGGGCTAGCGCTCCCCGGATTCGAACCTGTGACCTTTTGAATGTGAACAATTATGTAATTTAAAGGGGGAAATAAATATGGGTTTAATATGTGGAAATGTCTCTGAATGTGGTGAGCTCACACGTCTATTTACAGTATTCTGTTATCTTTCATATAGCATTGGGGGGGGTGTTTTGTTTTAGTAATTTCCAGTTTACAGTGTTTTAACAGAAAGGAGATGAATAAATACGCTGAACAAATAAAAAGGTTACATTAAATAAACAAATATGTCTTTTCATTTAGTCTGACACCCTGCAGACCTCTGTATCAGCGAATACTGATTTCGGGGAATAGCACAAGAAGACATAAGCCTGACAGTTAAATGTGTGTTTGTTTTGCAGCAGCGTTGCTGGCAAATACACAAATTATATTAGAAAAGGGGGAAAACTGGGCCTTTAGCGAAAAGGTTTGTATTACAATTTGAAACCTGGAATAGGTTTTTATGATTGAAACAGAGATGTGAGAAGTGCTCTGCATAATAATTGCGAAGGACCCAATGTGGCAGGGGCAAAAACACAACTGCCTTCCAGATTAGAGTAATGCAGTGACATTTATTTTTTGTGAGTGGAAAAAAAATAGAGATGTATTATTATGGCTTCATGTTCAACTGAGTAATGAGTATCCACGGTTGGCCCAAGACATTTTGCTGTCTAAGGTGGGACTAGAAATGTCCCAATTTTCTATCTCCAAATTTCTCAATTGCAGTTCCATATTATTTCTCTTTTACAATTACAACCCTGTCCTTTTGGTAACCTTCACAGATTTGATCTGTCCTTCATATTTTCTACCACCTTCTATCCCAGGGGCAGGCAACCTACGGCCCGCGGGCTGGATGCAGCCCGGCAGCCAGTTCTGTGCGGCCCGGGAGAAGGGTGTCGGGGGCGGGGCCAAGAGGAAGGGATGCCGCTGCCGCCACCATCCGATCGCAGGGCATGTGTTGGCTGACAGGCGGAGGAGCAGCGGCTTTGGAGTGCCCGCCATCCCTGGAGGTGATGCGTGCCTGCAGCGGGAGCACTCTGCGACCTGCGAGGGGCTGATCGGCGTGGCGACCCAGAAGACTTGATCATCTTCCACCATGGCGATGAGCCGCCTCAGATTGCTGAGTGCCCCTGCAGGCCAGGATCGCCTCCAGGGATGGCAGGCACTCCAAAGCCGCCGCTCCTCCGGCCTGTCTTCCAACATAGGCCCCATAGAGCCCGCGATCGGATGGCGGCAGTGGCACCCCTTCCTCTTGGCCCCGCAGGGCGATCAGCTGGGGAACGGCTGGGGGCGAGAGCGGGCGGAGGCCTGCAGCTTCCGATGGCCTGCTGCTCTGCTCTCTTCTGCTGCGGCGGCTGGGTCCACTTTGCCATCCTCTGGGCTGGGACCATTGGGCCATTTCATCTTGGGATCCTTCCTCTCTTCAGGATGTCAGACTTCCTCTTGGTTCACACCTTGTCTTCTTGAATTTTATTTTATTTTATTTTAGTGGTTTTTATTATTATTATTGTATAATAATTCTATTATAATAATATAATAAATAATATAATGTTATATTATAATTTCAATATATTATAATGTCTCTATATATACTATACTATAATATAATAATTATGATATTAATACTAATAATATATGAATATTTCTTGATATATTGATATGCTAATATTAATTATGTGGAATATATAGTAAATATAGTAAGTAAGTAAATAAATAAATAAATAATGTAGATTAGAATGTAGTTCCGCCTTTAGGTGCGGCCCTCCATAATATTTTTTGGCTCTCGTGTGGCCCCTTGGAAAAAATAATTGCCCACCCCTGGTCTATCCCCATCTTTCTCAGAGGCTGTCCCATCCCATGTATGTGTACATGTGCACCTTCATCCTTATTCAACCATCATTTCCCCACCACAGGAATACACACTCCAGAGGCCTACCAAAGCCCTTCAAACCTCCAGAGATTGCCTCTAGGTTGAAATATTGGAATACGACCTTCATGGAGATGACTTCATCTTCCCCAGTTTTCTTTTTAAGTCAAAATTACCTTCCAGTGGCATTGCTTCATAGGACGTTTCTTAGAGCCACACAGCCGTCCAACTTAGAGAGGCCCTTTCCCACTCTCTGATTTCCTCCTCCTTTATCCTGTTAGAGTTTCAAAGGATCTTAAGATAAATGCAAGTTATTCTTATTGAGACGAAGATCTACTGCTTGGAAAACTTGTGAACTGTCCTCAAAGAAGATAAGGGAAGCAGGGTTGGCACTCTACTCAACTCTTGTTGAAGAGCCTCCAGCTCTATGAGGAGTTAGGTGGGGGTATCCTATTTCACCATTTTTATCAATGTCAACTGTAATCTAGAAAACACAACTTGACTTTCCCATATTCTCTTCATCTTATATCATCCCATTCTCTCCTAGCTAAGAACTATTTCTAATGTATTATAATATAATTAATATTAATATATACATATACAGTACATACCGTGTTTCCCCCCCGAAAAGTCCCCCTACGGCTTACTTTCGGGGTACATCTTATATAACCCAAGACGTACCCCGTCGCCACGCCCACGCCCACGCCGTCACGCCGCCGCCGCCGCAACCGGCCCCATCGGCCGCGGCACACCTCCGCGCACACCTTTCCGCCAGGCCTCCAAGGGAGGGGAAGAGATCAGAGGCGTGGCGAAGCGGCACGCGTCACTCTGACGCGGCGCTGCCTCGCCACGCCCCTGGCTCCTTTCCCCCTCCCTTCCTTGGACGAAAGAAGGGAGGGGAAAGGAGCCAGGGGCGTGGAGAAGGAGCGCCGCGTCTGCGTGACGCAGCGGCGCTTCTCCACGTCCCTGGCTCCGTTCCCCCTCCCTTCCTTGGACGAAAGAAGGGAGGGAAGGGGCAGGGCGTGGCGTGGCGGCGCGTCACTCTGACACGGCGCTGCTTCGCCACGCCTCTGGCTCTCTTCCCTCTCCCTTCCTTGGAGGCCTGGCGGAAAGGTGTGCCGCGGAGGTGTGCCGCGGCCGATGGGCCGGTTGCGGTGGCGGCACGGCGGCGCAACGGGGTACGGCTTACTTTCGGTTCGGAAAACACGGTAGCTGTCCCCGGCGCGTTGCTGCGCCCAATGTATTTTTTTCTGTATCGTTCTCTATCTATCTGTTTCTGTCTATCTCTCTTTTTATCGTTATCATTGTTTCTCTCTCACTATTTCTCTCTCTCTCTTCTCTCTCTCTCTGTGTCTATCATTTTCTGTCTCTGTGTGTCTCTCTCTCTGTCCTTGTCTTTGTCTCTCTATCAATCTGTAGCAGTCTTTCTCTGTGTGTTTCTATGTCTTTCATTCTCTCTCTATCTCTCTGTATAATTCTCTCTGTATCATTCTCTCTCTCTATCACTCTTTCTCTTTCTATCATTCTCTCTGTCTCTCTCTTTCTATCTCTATCATGCTCTCTCTATCATTCTCTATCACTCTTTCTCTCTCTGTCTCTGTTTCTCTATCATTGTCTCTGTATCATTCTCTCCCTGTCTCTGTTTCTCTCTTTCTCTCTCTCTCTCTCTTTATCTCCCTCTTTCTCTCTCTATCAGTCTTTCTGCCTCGGTCTTTATCTGTCTCTCTCTCTCGTTGATTCTTCGTACATTTTACTCCGTGCCTCTCTCTGTCTCTGGCGGTGGTGGTGGTGGTGGTGGTGGGGGGCAGTGCGAAGCAGCTGGGAGGATGGGAGGAGGGGATGGACGAAGCGGGCATGGCGGCAGTCGCCTGCCCCTGGGCCGGAAGGGGCTTGGAGAAGGCGGAGGAGGCGGGGCCGGCCTGGGGACTACAGCTCCCAGAAGGCTCCGCGCGGCCACTCTGGCCTATTTCCGGCCCTGTCTCCGCCCTTTTTCCGGGTGAGCCACGTGGAGCCTTCTGGGAATTGTAGTTCTGTGGCCGCGCCGTTCTCCCTCGCCGTCTCGCTGCCTCTCCTGGTGGAGGGTCGTGAGGGCGGTGCCGCGGCCACCTCCTCCCGCGATGTGGGTGTTGCGTAGCATGCGGGAAGCGGCATGGAAGCGGCGGAGGAGGTGGGCATGGCGGGGGCCGTGCTGGTGGGGTCTGGGAGCCACGTGGAGGCGGCAAAGGAGGCTGTGAAGGTAGCGGAGGAGGTGGGCATGGTGGCGGTGGCACGGGTCCGGGTCCTGGAGTGGTTGGTAGGTGGGGAAGGAGGTTGTGATGGCACCTGGGACGGAGGGAGAGGGGTTGTGGTTTTGTGGGGGGGGGGGAGGGGGCCACCGCCATTGTCCCTAGTGGGGGAAGGAAAGAATTGCATTGGAGTGAGCGCCGCAACATTGTGGTCTATGGCTGCAGTTTTGGGGGTGTAGTTTGAGGGTCTTGCGAGGTACCTAGGGCGGAATTTTTGTGCCCTCTAGGTACCTCGTGGTAGGTGGTAATGTGTTGGGTGGTTTTTGTGCCTCGGGGGCGTATAGTTTTCCTGTCCATTTGTCCCGTTGCACGGCCATTCTCCTTTTATATATATAGAAGATATATGTAGACTGCATATATATACGCTACCGTACTGATGGCAGCTTGTTCAACTTAAGCCGTCTGAAGGCTTGCACTAAGACACTAAACTATCTAGTCTGTGAGCTGCTTTTTGCCGACTATGCTGGCCTTGTCGCCCATTCAGAAGCAGCCCTGCAGCGCCTAACATCCTGCTTTGCAACAGCTGCAGAGCTGTTTGGGCTGGAAGTCAGCCTGAAGAAAAGGGAAGTCCTCTACCAGCCCGCACCACAGGAAGAACATCATCATCCCCACGTCAGCATAGGCACATCTGTGCTTAAGTCAATTCAGCAGTTCACCTAACTGGGAAGCATTATCTCTTCAGATGCCAAGATTGATAAAGAGATAAATCACAATTAGCAAGGGCATAGAGTGCATTCGGAAGGCTTCACAAAAGAGTGGAGCAACAAGCACCTGAGGCAAAGCACCAAAATCAGTGTGTACGTAGCTATTGAGCTGTGTATTCTCCTTTATGGGTCTGAAACATGGGTCACCTATCGCCAACACCTACGACTCCTCGAACACTTTCCTTAGCGCTGTCTTAGCACAATCCTAAATATACACTGGACTGACTATGTGACAAACATTGCTGTCCTTGAGCAAGCAGGGATCACCAGCATTGAGGCCATGCTATTGAGAACACAGCTGCGCTGGGCAGGGCACGTCTCTAGGATGGAGGACCACCGCCTCCCAAAGATACTATTCTATGGTGAACTCACCACGGGTCAGCGCAAGAGAGGCGCCCCAAAAAAGAGATATAAGGACTCCCTGAAACAACATCTCAGGCTCGGCCAGATTGATCACCAACAATGGTCCACCCTGGCCTCACATCGGGAGGCAGGGAGATGCACTATCCACAATGCTGCGGCCTCTTTCGAGAAGACATGCGGAACGAGTCTCGAAGAGAAACGACAATGCAGAAAGAACCGCAACTTGGAAACAACATCACCCAAGGTGACTTTCTGCTGTGCTTTCTGCTACCGGACTTGCCTATCTCGGATTGGCCTTCTTAGTCATTAACGCGCTTGTAGAAAGCGTGGGATGAGTCCTTCCTGAATCTTCGTTCACAAAGAAAAAAAAGAGAAAAAACAAGAAATATAAATATTTGTGGGAAATCCATTTTCCCATCTAGATCGGCGATTTCCACATTTTGAGTCAACTTGTTCCGTCGTCAGGAATTCTGGGAGCTGAAGTCCAAAGCATCTGGAAGAACAAAGTTTGGGAGCAGTGATAGAGATGAATCCCCCTGGTGTGCGCTTTATTGTCATTTCTGGCCTTACTGAATGTTCTCTTCTATTAGCATGCCCAGAATTCAGCCTGCATCTTGCTAAATACATTTGCTCTTTTACTGTAAAATCTAATACTCTGCAAATATTAAGCCTGATTTGCATGTGACACGTTTTGCCATAAATAGTGTGCATTTTGTGACAAGTGCATAATTAACATGAGCTAATTAGTAATTGGCTGTCAACACAGCTACAGTATGCATTCTTTAGAATGAAATCAAGGAAATGTGTGGCCTGACAACTTGATGAGAATGTTAGGATGTTCCAGCATTGGTTACATCAGTGTTTCTCAACCAGTGCGCCGTGGCACACTAGTGTGCCGTGAGCGGTCATCAGGTGTGCCGCGAGAAAAGCTCTCTGCCCCCCTTCCTTCCCCCCTCCTGCTGAACTCCTGCTGCTTGGGAGAGGAGGAGGAAGGGCTGGGCAGTGGCGAAGAAGAAGGGACCGGGGCGCCACCTCCTTTGGCCGTTTCCCCAACCAGCCTCCAATCCGCCATGACTCTCGCCCCTTGCTTGTTGAAGCCGTGCAGAGGAGGAGCCCCGCCTACTGAAGCCCGTCCACCGCTCATGCTCCTCCTCTGTGGGAGAGCTGAAGCCGGGGGGAGGGGATGACGCAGCCTGGCTCCGCCCCCTCCCCCCGACTTTAGCACTCCCACAGCTTTGCCAGCCTTGAGGGGCAGTGCCAAGCCAGTGGTGGCAGAGCCAGGACAATGCTGGCTTGGCACTGCCCCTCAAAGCTAGCGAAGCTGTGGGAGAACTGAAGCCAGGGAGAGGGGGCGGGGCATGATGCAGCCTGGCTCCGCCCCCTCCCCAGCTTCAGCACTCCCACAGCTTTGCCAGCCTTGAGGGGGCAGTGCCAAGCCAGTGGTGGCAGAGCCAGGACAATGCTGGCTTGGCACTGCCCCCTCAAAGCTAGCGAAGCTGTGGGAGAACTGAAGCCAGGGAGAGGGGGCGGGGCATGATGCAGCCTGGCTCCGCCCCCTCCCCAGCTTCAGCACTCCCACAGCTTCGCAAGCCTTGAGGGGCACTGCCAAGCCAGCGGTGGCAGAGCCAGCACAATGCTGGCTTGGCACTGCCCCCTCAAAGCTGGCGAAGCTGTGGGAGAACTGAAGCTGAGGGGGAGGGGCATGGTGTGGCCTGGCTCCTCCCCCTTCCCCAGCTTCGGCACTCCCAGCAGCTGCTCCCAGCAGGTCACCACCCTCCAGCCGTTCTTTACTGTGTTACAGTGTCATTTTGGTTGGTGGTGTGCCCCCGGATTTTTTTAATGTTAAAAGTGTGCCGCGGCTCAAAAAAGGTTGGGAAACATTGGGTTACATAATGATTACTGACTCGCGGATAGAATTGAGTTATCTCAATCAAGGCAGGGAAAAAAATCACTGCAAGATTCATCATGGTTGTGCAGAGAGGTTGTATTCTTGCAAGCGCATTGTGGTTTTAGGTCTATAAGTTTCAGGACTAAAGGCAAGACTTTACTGATAGTTCATCTTAGTAGAACTCAAAGACACAGCTCTGTTAATCTGTAATATTCATATGCAAAGGGATTGTGTAGCTCCGTAGAGACTACCTGGCAGAACAAACTTGGTAGCATGGGTTTTCATAGGCTAAGTCTAGGTGCACATTAGTGAAATGGTTGTGAACTCATATTTAAAGATAGGGTGGTTTCTGACAATAGTGTGAAGCTGATAGATCTTCAATTTCTGTGTCTCGTTGTCAAATCTGAGAATCTTTTTGCTGTTCTCTGGAACTCCTGAGATCCCGGAGGGGAAAACTAATAATTCAAACTATTCTACCACAATCTTTAGCAGCGATGAAAAGCAAGAATCCCCACACAGTGTATTGATGGTTTTGACCTCATCTCATAGTGCAGTCTTTCTCAACCAGTGTGCCGTGGTCACTAGTGTGCCGTGACGGACCTCCTGCTGTGCAGCGAGAAAAGCTCTCTGCCCCCCTTCCTCCCCCCTCCTGCTGAACTCCTGCTGCTTGGGGGAGGAGGAAGGGCCGGGCAGTGGCGAAGAAAAAGAAGAAGGGACCAGGGCACCGCCTCCTTCGGCCGTTTCCCCAGCCAGCCTCTAAACCGCCATGACTCCCACCATGACTCTTGCCCCTCGCTCGCTGAAGCCGTGTGGAGGAGGAGCCCCGCCCACTGAAGCCCATTCACCGCTCATGCTCCTCCTCTGTAGGAGAGCTGAAGCTGGGGGGAGGGGGCGGGGCATGGTGCGGCCTGTAGGAGAGCTGAAGCCGGGGGAGGGGGTGGGGTATGGCGCGGCGTGGCTCTGCCCCCTCCCCCGGCTTCGGCACTCCCAGCAGCTGCTCCAGTGCGAAGCCAGCATTGTGCTGGCTCTGGCACCGCTGGCTTGGCACTGCCCCCTCAAGGCTGGAGCAGCTGCTGGGAGAGGTGACGCCGGGGGAGGGGGCAGGGCATGGTGCGGTCTGCAGGAGAGCTGAAGCCGGGGGAGGGGGTGGGGCTTCGGCACTTCCAGCAGCTGCTCCAGTGCGAAACCAGCATTGTGCTGGCTCTGGCACCGCTGGCTTGGCACTGCCCCCTCAAGGCTGGAGCAGCTGCTGGGAGAGGTGAAGCCGGGGGAGGGGGCGGGGCATGGTGCGGTCTGCAGGAGAGCTGAAGCCGGGGAGGGGTGGGGCTTCGGCACTTCCAGCAGCTGCTCCAGTCTTGAAACCAGCATTGTGCTGGCTCTGGCACCGCTGGCTTGGCACTGCCCCTCAAGGCTGGAGCAGCTGCTGGGAGAGGTGAAACCCGGGGGTAGGGGCGGGGCATGGCGCAGCCTGGCTCCGCCCCTCCCGGCCGGCACTCCCAGCAGCTGCTCCCAGCAGGCCACCATCCCCCAGCCGTTCTTTACTGTGTTAGAGTGTCATTTTGTGTCATTTTGCTTGGTGGTGTGCCCCCGGATTTTTTTAATGTTAAAAGTGTGCCGCGGCTCAAAAAAGGTTGGGAAACACTGCCATAGTGAGAGTCAAGATGCCTAAAGGTTATTCAGCACCATGGGCAGTTCTTTGTTCCAATGTCTGACTCTTGGCCAGTGCCTTACTTTACATGTACTCTCTGCAGCTGTCACATAGTATCATTTTTGACAAGTATTTTAATCTTGTATCTATGGAAATCACAAGAGGCAATGAGAGGGCACTCCCACAAATACAGTATTTTTGCAACTGGCCAATGTTATTCAAAAGGCAAATAGTTCAGTGCAATCATTTGTCCCACTTGATTTTCCAGCAGTGAGGTTTTCAAGAAAGGTCACGCATCTTAAGCTTTTGGTTCAAGAGCTTTCTGCCTGTCGCTGTCTACTTTGCCCTTGCTTTTTATAATGGGCTTGTTCGATGTCTGTTAAACTCCCCAGAATGACTGAGGTGAGATTCTGGATCAGCAGGTATTTAAGCAGCCGCTGTCAGGCTACGGTCCCTTCAAAATGATCTGTGCTTCCTTTGGTTTTTTAAAAATTTCTTTTTATTTGAAGGAAGAATGCCAAAGGAAACGAAGGGCTGCAGTGATAATTGGGACTCAGAGAATGCAAGTAGAATACTGAAGAGTAAGAATTAATGAGAAGATCACATGTGACTATTTCCAGGGACTTTGTGCAAGGTCTTACTAAAAAAAACACCCTGAAACACACAGTAAAAAGCCTTGGAGTCCATCTGGACACTCGGCTCTCCATGGAGACTCACATCTCCATGGTTAGCCGAGTTGCGGTTTTCCACCTTCGCCAGGCTCGGATGCTGGCCCTCTACTTGTCCCGTTGCGATCTGGCCTTGATGATCCAAGTGACGGTCATCTCAAGGTTAGACTACTGTAATGCTCTTTACATTGGCCTACCTCTGTTGGTGACCCGGAAACTTAAGCTAGTGCAGAACGCTGCAGCCCGTGTGCTCACAGCCACGTTTGTGAGCCACCGTATTACACCTGTGTTGCAGGAACTGCACTGGCTGCCCATTGAATTCCGGATCACCTTCGAAGTCTTGACTTTTAAGGCCTTGTATGGTCTGGGGCCAGTGTACTTGAGGGACCGCCTTACCCCATATTGTCCCATGAGATCACTGAGATCCGAAGACCAGGATCTTCTCCTTGTCCCGAGTGCCAAAGTCTACCGTCTCACGTTGATGAGGAGAAGGGCATTTTCCATTATTGCCCCCACACTTTGGAACTCCCTGCCACCGGAGGTCAGGTCACTCCGTGACCTTCTGGCTTTCCGGAAAGCCTGTAAGACCTGGCTATTTTGGCAGGCTTTCGAAACTGAGTCAGTCTAACTACTCTTGTCAGTTTAAGTTAACATTGTTTTAATGTAATGTTTTAATGTTCCTCTGCTGTTTGTGTTCCATTGTTTTAATGCGCTACTGCTGTTGTTTTACCTTCGAATTTGTGAGCCGCCCCGAGCCATCCGGGAATGGCGGCTAAGAAGACGAACAAATACATAAATAAATAAATAATAAATAAATAAATTCCATATGTGAAGCATTGCCTTCTCTTCTTCCATATACATATCGAGGTATCTCCCTTCTAACCTCCACTGGGAAAATCCTTGCAAGAATCCTTGCAAACCGCCTTCTACCCATCTCAGAAGACACCCACCTAGGATCCCTGAATGGCTTCCACCATGAATACTGAAGCCATTATTTATACAGAATCTTATTGGTCAGTTTACTTCCCAATTGCTTTTTGGTTGACAGGACTTGAACGTCTTTTGAATTTGTAGAAGTTGCTTGGAAGACCATAATCAACTTCAGTGATGGCTCTGTGGTCTTGCAAATCTAAATTAATTTTGCTTCCTCTGAGCTCAAGGTGGTATATATGGCTATGAGGAGAGGTGTGTAAGAAATAATGTCGCAACACAGTAAGTCTTAAAGAGCCAGACTGGGTAGTAAGTCACAGAATAATCGCTCTGTAGTATACAGGTATATACCACTGCTACATAGGCACTCATTGATACTTTTTTCAGTAACTATTTACCTGCATACTACAGAGTAATTATCCTGTGTGTTGTGTAGTTGTTCAATTTGCTAGTGCTTTTTGTGTTAGTAGGGTAGTAGGTCAAACACAATTTAAAAACAGCTCGGTCAACTAAAAGAAGTGGCAAAAAGAGCGAGGAACATAGTTTCAGTCCACAGTTTTCTCTGGATATATTTTATTTATTTATTTATTTATTAGTTCAACTTAATATACCGCTCTCTCTGGAATTAAAATAGCAAATAAAACACATAAAACACAATAAAACCAATTAAAAAACCCCAGTTAAAATCCCATTCCCAGCAATAACTGCAATAAAGCAGCAAGAATGCGATGGCGGCGACGTAACAGAGCGCAGGTGATAACGGGCACTGGTTATGAGCCAAATGCCTGTCTAAATAGCCAGGTCTTAACGGCTCTGCGGAATGGCAACAAGTCCCAGATGACTCGTATCTCCTCAGGGAGGGTGTTCCACAAGGTTGGTGCGGCCACAGCAAATGCCCTCTGCCGCGTACTAGAGAGCCTGTAGACCTTAATGCCAGGTGAACTACAGGTGAACTACAACTCCAAAACTCAAGGTCAATGCCCACCAAACTCTTATAGTATTTTCTCTTGGTTATGGTAGTTCTGTGTGGGAAGTTTAATTCCATTCCATCATTGGTGGAGTTCAGAATGCTCTTTGATTGCAGGTGAACTATAACTCCCAGCTGTTGAGCAAGACCTTCGTGTGTGTCTTTCTGCTATTCCTGCCAGGATATCTATGTTGTGTTCATCGAAACAGGCCCAGGTTTCACACTGAAAGGCAGGAGAGGCAGAAAGACACAAACTTCCCACACAGAACTCCCATAACCAAGAGAAAATACTATAAGAGTTTGGTGGGCATTGACCTTGAGTTTTGGAGTTGTAGTTCACCTATATCCAGAGAGCACTGTGGACTCAAATAATGTTGGATCAGGACCAAACTTGGCATGAATACTCAATATGCCCAAATGTGAACACAGATGGAGTTCAGGGGAAATAGACCTTGACATTTGGGAGCTGCCGCTTCTGCGGGATGGGGGAGAGAGGAAGACGTGACCCATGCAGGCGCTACTGCGCAGACTCGCCCCACGTCTTCCTCCCTCCCCTCCGCAGTGCTCTCTGGATATAGGTGAAATACAACTCCAAAACCCAAGGTCAATGCCCACCAAACTCTTATAGTATTGCCTCTTGGTTATGGGAGTTCTGTGTGGGAAGTTTGATTCCATTCCATCATTGGTGGAGTTCAGAATGCTCTTTGATTGCAGGTGAACTATAACTCCCAGCTGTTGAGCAAGACCTTCGTGTGTGCCTTTCTGCTATTCCTGCCAGGATATCTATGTTGTGTTCATTGAAACAGGTCCAGGTTTCACACTGAGTGTATAAATACATTTTAAAAACATATTAACTATATGTATTACTGTGTTAGAGTGTCATTTTGTGTCATTTTGTTTGGGGGTGTGCCCCAGGATTTTGCAAATGTAAAAAGTGTGCCACGGCTCAAAAAAGGTTGGGAAACACTGCACCACAGGATCCCAGTCCAAGCATCCCAACCCAGCACTCCAGCCACTCTACACACTGGCTCTCTGATGTTAGTTTGAGAAGAGAAGCTTGAACGATTGCTCTTTGAAGATCATGTCAGCTTGGGAGGCAACATCTTCTCATCAAGGTTAACAGTGCTTTCAGAAAGGGCTTCTTCAGCTAATGTGTTACAATCCTACCGTGTTTCCCCGAAAGTAAGACACCCCCGATTGTAAGATGTATCGGGGGTGTCAGCGGGGTCGGCTAATGTAAGCTGTACCCCGAATGTAAGCCGTACTCCATGCGAAGGGAGGAGGAAAGAAGGAGCAGGAGGCGGGGCGAAGCGGCGTCACGTCAGAGGCCAGGCCTCTGACGCGCGCCGCTGCTCGCCTCGCTCCTTTCCCCCTCCCTTTGTTCACTCGAATGGACGAAGGGAGGGCGAAAGAAGGAGCAAGAGGCAGGGCGAAGCGACGTCGCGTCAGAGGCCTGGAAAAAGAAAAAGGAAAGCGGCTGTTCTTTGGGAGGCATGCCGCGGCCGGCCCTCGCCATGGCCATCCCCGCAGCCTCGGCTCCTGCCTGCCTGCCTTCGTTCCTTCCCTCACGCGCTCTCCATGCCGCTCCGAGGAGAGAAGCCTCCGCCTCCTTCTCTCGCTCTCCAAGCCGGACCCGCTCCGCCCCCGGACCCAGGGAGGAGGGGCTTCCGGCCGGGAGGAGAGCAGAGGCATCCCGCCAAAGCCGGCCCCTTTGGGCGAGGGAGGGCCTCGCAGGGAAAGGCGGAGAGCGAGCGACGCCTGCAGGAGTCCCGCCGCCATGTTCTTCCCTCCCCCCTCCCCTCGCAGGACGCACGAGCGCGAGACCGCCGCACGAAGGAGGGTTGGCTGCTTCCAAGGCGCGCGCTCCCCTTCTTCTACATCTCAAGGCAAGTGTTTGGGCGGCGGCGGAGGAGGCGGGACCGAGTGACGCGGCGGCCGGTGGTACGGCTTACCGTCGCCCAATGTAAGCCGTACCCCGAAAGTAAGGCGTAGTGGGACTTTTCGGGGGGGGGGGAAGAAACACGGTAGTTGCTACTTCTCATTCACAATATTTTTTTTAAAAAAAAAGAGAGGGAGAGCATTTCAATCTGCGTTCAACTGTGTGTGTACTTGATTCTCTGCTGTCTCAATCCTATTATTACTTTAGGAAGCTTAAACTTTCACGTGCTTGCACCATTTTAGATCACTGAATCTTTCTGGGTTGCCTTCAGAAACATGCAAGGCTTTAGGAATGACGTGTTTCTCCCGCTAGTTGCTTTCATCATTTAAGACGTATGCTACAGCTTAATGGATTGCTGTAGCCTCTTTTAAGGTGAAATTTCAATTTTGCAGTGTTTCAGAGCGAGCATAGAGTGAGCAAGAGAATATGTCAACAGGATTCAAGCTGCTGAACGCCAGATGGATTTTAAAGGCGCACGAAAAGAAGAAAGATGCTCTTTCCAGCCTTATTTTCAATCAAATAACTGATCTGAGATGCTGAACACAAACTGCGTTTCATTTACGAATGCTGCTGGCATGTTCTTGATTGAACACGTTGAACCTGATCAGAATACGATTTCCTTTCGTAACACTTATATTCACGCCTCCTGAAGATCGATACGAAATTTTAATGCATAATAATAATAATAAACGCTCCCAAGATAAAAAAAAACCCTCTTAATTTCCATGAGAACTGCCTTGTTTCATGCTTAACCAGGTGCTTCTTATTGAACACGAAACAGTGAAATACAGTAGCATTGTTTTCGTTACCAGGTTAGATGGTTCAAAATTGTGCTCACAAAATTTCTGGGGGGAAAAAAACCAACAAAATTCATGCTAATGTGTTTTTCACAGTTTATTTATTTATTTATTTCCAACATTTCTACCCCGCTTTTCTCAACCCCCCGAGGGGGGACTCAGAGCGGCCTAATAAAAGGCAACAATTTGATGCCCACACAGTAAAATCTATCTATCTATCTATAAATATAATAAAAGAGAATGTTTGTATGTATGTATGCGGAGGTACGTAGGGCGGAAGGGCGGATATGTGGCAGCTTTCCGATTGGCTCCCACTGTGGGAGAATTTGCATAATGATCTCTGATTGGCCAGCACCACCAACATTCCGACACTCTAAAGTGGCAGAGGGGGGTAAGGAAAAGGCCTGAGGCAGTCAGGCATGGTGGGAGTTTAAGGCCAAAACACTTTGCGGCCCCCAGCAATGACAGAACAAGACCAAACTTGGCACACAAAACCCCCACGACACACTCTACATACTGGTGTAGTTTGAAGGATGACAGACCATAGATGATGGGATTTTCAGTACCTTCACTCACTTCCTGGAACCACTACAACCCACACCAATGACTGTTCACAATCAAACTAGGCATACAGAGCCCCCATGACCCACTCTACATGGTGGTGCAGATTGAAGGAGCATGGACCATGGGTGATGGGACTTCCATATGGGAGTTGTAGTTCACCCACACCTACTGAATTCAGCTGACATTGGATCTACATTAAACTGGGAGCACTGGCAAACAATGCCTTTCTCAAATAACCCGGGCAGGGCCGGGTCCCCAAGCTAGTACAATACAAAAACCAAAAACATTCAGCATTAAAATACATTAAAATACAATTAACATTAACACATCACACACATTCACTTAAGTTAAAAACAGTGTTTCGTCCATAACAGGGGCATTGAGCCATCTCCATCAACTTGCCCTTACAAATCCAGTCCAAAGTGCTGCATTGTGCTAATGCACAAACGCCTGGTCCCACAGCCAGGATTTCACTCCTTTCCTGAATGCCAGGAGGGATGTGGTCAATCGTATGTCGCTTGGGAGCACGTTCCACAGACGGGGAACCACCACCGAGAAGGCCCTGTCTCTCGTCCCCACCAACCGTGTTTGAGAAGTTGGCAGGAGCGAGAGCAGGGCCTCCCCGGATGATCTTAAATTACGAGGTGGGACTTATTTATTTATTTATTTATTCAATTTCGTAGACTGCTCTCTCCGGAGCCCAGAGCGGTTTACAACGATAAACACATAAAATAACATTAAAAGACCAGATAAAAACACATAAAAACACATAAAATAGCATTACAAAACACAGTTAACCCCACTCCCAAACAATAAAATCCCAGTAGGACGGCGGTAGTGCAGGCGGCAGGATGGCAGGTTATAGCAGGCATTAGTCAGAGCCGAATGCCTGCCTAAACAACCAAGTTTTTACGGACTTGCGAAATGCCATCAAGCCCGTGAGGCTCTCTCGTCTCCTCCGGCAGCAAGTTCCAGAGGCTCGGCGCGGCCACCGTGCACGCCCTCTGCCGCGTGCTCGATAGCCTGTAGGTCTTGATACCAGGCACCTCCAGTAGGTTGAGCCCCTCTGAACGCAGTGATCTTCTGGGGACGTATGGGGTAAGCCGCTCCTTCAGGTTCACTGGCCCCAAACCATACAAGGCCTTAAAAGTTAAGACTAGCACCTTGAAGGAGATCCGGAATTCAATAGGAAGCCAGTGCAGTTCGCGCAGGAGTGGAGTCACATGCGCAGACCCTGGGGCTCCTGAGAGCAGGCGCGCTGCTGCGTTCTGCACCAGCTTGAGTTTCCGGATCGCCGACAGGGGTAGGCCAATGTACAGCGCATTACAGTAATCGAGCCTCGAGATGACCGTGGCTTGGCTCACCGTGGCCAGGTCGCAGCGGGAGAGGTAAGGAGCCAGACGTTTTGCCTGTCACAGATGGCAAAACGCTGTCTTGCAGGCGCAGGCAATCTGCGCCTCCATAGCCAGCTGGGGGTCCAGCCTGACCCCTAAGCTCTTTTTTTAAAAAAAATAATTTTTATTGGTTTTATATATTTGGTGATACATGGAATAGAGATTTAGTGATGTGAAATAAATTCACAATAGAAGTTGATTGGAATGGGGTATGAATAGTTATGGGAAGGGTGTGATAATCAGATAGGGTAGGGAAGGATGGGAGGGGAGGAAAAGGGGGTAGAACAAAGCAGTGAATACAGATATTTACATATGACTTCCATTCTTCTCCAAGTAGGTTATTCTCTGTTTGTTCTTAAGTTCCTTCTTTCTCAAATATTCTTCGAATATTGTCCAGTCTGTTTGTTTTCCGGGGTTTCCCGTATTTTTCCTTAGGAGGTAGGTTAGTTTATCCATGTCCTTTATATTATTAATCTTGTGTATCCATAAGTCCTTGCTGGGTATTAGATCTGTCTTCCATTCTTTGGCAAAGACCATGCGCGCTGCAGTTGTCACATATACAAAAAGTTTATCTTTATTTTCATCTAATTCTAATTCACCATCATTCAATCCCAATAGGTAATATTGTAGCACACCAGTTCTCGTTTGTGCCTGGAGGGCAGGGGGCAGCACCGGGGGTCCCACTAGCATTGGAGCCAGTTGATTCGGAAGAGGATTTGGAGGGGCTAGAAGAAGGGGATTTTGAGGTAGCTGGGCCTTCTTCTCCCAGAAAGTCTGGCCTGGGATGACGGCTGGCCGGATCCTTACGAGGCGCAGGAAGGCCAGTCGGAATTCGAAAGCAGTGATAGTGAAGATTATGAGCGGCCGGGGGGGGGGGGGGGCGAGGCTCGCAAGAAAGAATGTGGGAAACAACCGAGGGAGAGGCCCGGGAAGCAGATGGGGAGTTCGACTCTCACGAAGATAGGGAACCAGGTGCTGGGAGGCAAGGTCGAACCTTTGATAGGAGATGGAGCATTGAGACTAGCAGGAGGGGTTGGTTCCACAGCCTAGACCAACCGAGGGCTCGCAACACAGATTGGAGGAGGAGAAGCCTAGAGCGTCGGGGGCCTCGTCAAGGGGATTAAGTATAGGATCCGTGGGAACGGGTTCTCAGTACTTCGGCCACGTCTATCCTATACGGACGTGTAGCGAAGCCAAGTCCACGTAGCTAAGTTTGGGGCTAGTGGCCTGCCAAGAAGAGTTTGTATCGTGCAACCTTGTTTTGTTCTTTGATCCGCTAGCTGAGCGGAGCCTTGCCAAGTCTTCGGATTTTCTTGCCAAGTTTGCTTTTGGACTATACCTTTTACCTTTTGGATTACTTTTGATAACTTTTCTGGACAATTACCTTTTCAACTGTTTTTATACTTCAATAAAGTAGTTAGCTGATTATCGTCTGTGTGTGTGTGATTAAGGGGCCGGCCTAGGTCTTGCATCGTGACAAATATTCAGGCTTCAAGGGGAATTTAATTTGCAGGATCATCTGTGTCTCCTTATGGATCATTTTCCAATATTCGTTGGTTTTTGGGCAAGACCACCACATGTGGAAGTAACTTCCAATATGAGAGTTACATTTCCAACAGAGTGATTGGCTTTTATTATACACTAGCTTGGGGACCCGGCCCTGCCCGGGTTATTTGTGAAGCGCAGCAGGATGTAGAGTGGGTCATGGGGGCTCTGTGTGCCAAGTTTGGTCTTGATCCATCATTATTGGGAGTTGCAGTGGTATCATGAAATTACTGAAGGTAGTGCAAGTCCCATCATCTCTGTCCCCCAAGTGTAGTAGGATGTAGATTGGGTCAGGGGGCTCTGTGTGCTAAGTTTGGTCTGTATTGGTGAATGGATGAGGGATGCATTGTTTTTCGGAAGTGAGTGAAGGTACTTCAAGTCCCATCATCTGTGGTCCGTCTCACAGTAAACTGCACCAGGCTGTAGAGTGGGTCATGAGGGCTCTGTGTGCCAGATTTGGTGTTGATCAGTCATTGAATTAGGTTTGTAGCAGGATTGGGAAGTGAGGGAAGGTACTGCAAGTCCCATCATCCATGTTCTGTCCCCTTCCAAACTTCAGTAGGATGTAGAGTGGGTCACTGGGGCTCTGTGTGCCAAGTGTGGACTTTCTCGGTGTTTTTGGGGGGCCACAGTGGTCTGTGGGAACAGAGGGGTGTGAAAATACTACAAATTCCATCATCCATTGTCAGTCCTCCCCGAACCTCACCAGGACGTGAAGGCAGCCATGGGGGTTGTGTGTGCCAAGTTTGGTCTCAATAGGTAATTGGATGAGGGTCGCAGCAGACTTGGGAAGTGAGTAGAGGTACTTCAAGTCCCATCATCCATGGTCCACCCTCCTCCAAACTGCACCAGAATGTAGAGTGGGTCATGAGGGCTCTGTGTGGCAAGTTTGGTGTTGATCAATCATAGGATTAGGTTTGTAGCAGTCTTGGAAAGTGAGGGAAGGTACTGCAAGACCCATCATCCGTGTTCTGTCCCCCTCCAAACTTCAGTAGGATGTGGACTGGGTCACTGGGGCTCTGTGTGCCAAGTGTGGTCTTTATCAGTGTTTGTTGGGGGCCACAGTGGTCTGTGGGAACAGAGAGGTGTAAAAGTACTACAAATCCCATCATCCATTGTCAGTCCTCCCCCAAACCTCACCAGGACGTGAAGGCAGTCATGGGGGTTATGTGTGCCAAGTTTAGTCTCGATCAGTGATTGGATGAGGGTTGCAGCGGACTTGGGAAGTGAGTAGAGGCACTTCAAGTCCCATCATCCATGGTCCACCCTCCTCCGAACTGCACCAGGACGTAGAGTGGGTCATGGGGGCTGTGTGTGCTGAGTGTGGTCTGTATTGGTCCTTTTTGGTGGCCTCAGTGGTCTGTGGGAACCAAAGTGTTGGAAAGTACTACAAATCCCATAATCCGTGGGACATGTCCCCCGACCCACGCCAGGACGTAAAGGGGGTTAGGGGGGCTCTGTGTACCAAGTTTGGTGCAGGTCCATCACCCGCGCTGGTCGCTATGGCCTGTGAAAGTGGTTGCCACATATCCGCCCTGGCCTGTGAAAGTGGCTGCCACATATCCGCCCTGGCCTGTGAAAGTGGCTGCCACATATCCGCCCTGGCCTGTGAAAGTGGCTGCCACATATCTTTGTATCCGCCCTGGCCTGTGAAAGTGGCTGCCACATATCCGTCCTGGCCTGTGAAAGTGGCTGCCACATATCCGTCCTGGCCTGTGAAAGTGGCTGCCACATATCCGCCCTGGCCTGTGAAAGTGGCTGCTTCCGCCCTTCTGCCCTCCCGCCCTCCGCATACACACATACACACATACACACACACATACAAACATTCCGTTTTATAAAGGTATACAGATTATGCCTATCTTTTTCGGTGTTATGTACCATCGATGGAACATTTTTAACCAGTTTTCCTTTAAATCAGAGGCATATGTATATTTAACCTTTTTGTTCCATAATTTTTGCCATTCCTTTAATTTTATCTGTCTGCCAATATTTTTCGCCCAAATTACCATACAATTTTTTACTTCTTCTGTTTCGGTCTCCCATTCTAGAAGCTTGTTGTAAATTTTAGTTATATTTTTCTTATCTAGTTTGGACAGTTGTATCCAAAAATCTTCCTTATCATGGAAGCCGATTTTTTTTGTCCTGATTATATACGTTTCTAATCTGATAATATTGAAGCCAAGTGAAATTCCCCATGGTCTGTTTAATCTCCTCTTTGGATTTTAATTCGTTTCTCTCATTCATGTTATTTTCCTTTAATAATTCCTCATATGTTGTCCAGTTTGACCAGCCCTGTAGTCTTAACCAGAGGCTGCGGGCAAAGTGCCACACCATCAAACGTCGGCAACTGGGTCTCTACCCCCGGGCGGCCCAGCCACAAGATCTCCGTCTTCGCCGGGTTCACCTTCAACTTACTGGCTAGTAGGGGCTGATGCGTTCGGACAAGTAAGCTGGACCAGAACCGTATAGAGCAGGGGTGCTCACACTTTTTCAGCATGGGAGCTACTGATTTAAAAACCAAGCCCCAAAGATCACCTACCCAGAAATGTAAAACGTATAACTATTTTCTTATTTATTTATTTTTATTTATTATTCATTTTTATGTACCGCTCCTTCCAGCAGGCTCGGGGCAGTTTACATAAAATGAAGTTATAAAACATCAACATTTCAATTTAATAACAACAATATAAAACAGAGCATAAAAATACATCCAACCACCCCATTTCTCCCACACTGCCATATTACCACACATATTATCAGCCAGAAAGTAAGAAGAGGGGCTTTTGAACTGCAAGGCCATTTAATACTCAGCAAGGTAAACAAAGGGGCATGCAAAAATACATCCAACCACCCCATTTCTCCCACATTTCCATATTCCCCAACATATATTTCTCAAGGAACAAAGCCAGCAGAGAAGCTTTGGAGGTAAAGGGCCATTTTTAAAAATAAAAAGGAAACAAAGAGACATGCCACAGAACAATCAAGCACCCACCCCAAAGTAAAAAGACCGACCTTTGAGATGTGGTAAGGAAATGACCCCAAAGTGTCCTTCTTCTTCTCCTTCGTCATTGCTCCTATTTCCACGCCGCCAGCATGCGTGCCGCCTCCAAGAGCTCATGAGAAGTCCGAGAGGCAGAATGGGCGCTTCTGCGCATGCGCACGGGGCCAGCCATGCATCGCGTCATCCAGGCTCGCCCCCTTTGGTCTCCTACGACTCTGAGTGACTGGAGAAAGACGGAGGGAGGAGGAGAAATCCAAAAGAGGGGGCCCATTCTGCCTCTTGGACTCTGGAGCTTTCGGAGGCGGCACGCGAGCGGGGAGGAGCAACGACGGAGGACTTCTTTGCAGCGTGCAGGGGTGCGTGAAGTGGACCAACAGCGAAAAACCTGGTCAGGGGCCTGAAGATCACCAGTATGAGGCCCGAAGATCACCCTGGTGATCGCGATCACCGTTCTGAGCACCCCTGGTATAGAGCTTAGGTATAGGTGTGACGGGAGATGAAGTCCTTTTTCCCTTTTCTCAGAAACTGGAAGAGGCATGTTTTCCAAGATGGCAGCTTCCGGTTCTTTTTTTTTTAAAGGACTATTCCTTCAAGGAAGGAAAGCAAAGCGGGATGGCGGACCCGCTGAGGGTGCTGCTGCTTCCTTTCTGGGATTTTCCGGCCGAGAAGAGGAGCCGGGCCAAGCTGAGCCGAGGAGCCCGAAAAGTGCTGGCCAGCGCGGCAGGGATGGGGCTGCTTGTGTCCGGAATGGAGGCCGAGGGTCTGCCGCAGGGAAGACCCAGACGCAGTCATTAAAAGAACCACACCTGGCTTCCGAGCCATAGGTTCTCAACCCCTGTACTAGATCAATATTGTTGAGCTGGCTGTATACAGACTGAAGTTATTGTTACTGCGCTATATTAGCAAGTGGCTTATTTTACTGTTTCATACTAAGAAGTGGCGTATGATAGCTTTGCAGTGACTGCTGGAGATTCTTAGGAAAAAATATTAATGAAATAATGCAGTCATTTGACTGCTGGTTTTTTATTTAAGTAATATTTTGTGTGATTTTTCATACTTTTTCTTTCCTAATGCGAAAGAACCACAAGCTGAATGTTGAACAAACAAACCTTGTAATAAATACTTCAGGGCTAAAAATCTTACCATCTTTATTCTTTTGTTACTATGGTTACTATCCTAAAGAATCTATGTGCCATTACAAGAGTGCAAAAAGAAGTGCGCACATTAAGCCGAAGCCAAATAGGAACAGGCAGGGAAAGGGAGAGAGAGAGAGGAGGGAGCTACACAAATACAATGCGCAAATGAATGACTTGAGGGAAGGTTCCTGTTCTGTTCCTGTCCGCTGTTTTTATGTGCTTTGCCAGAAGGGCACCCGGGTTTCCAACTGGAAGAATGACGGAAGTCCTAAATGTTTTTCAAAATGAAACAGGAATGTCACTTTGACACTAGTAGTAGTTTTTGAAGATCATAGGAGGTGACGGCGGGTGAAGGCAAACCGGTCTTTTTTAACCGCTTCCCTTCAACAACAATGAAGTAGATGACTATCTCTCTTTTGCTATGTGTGCATCTTAAAATGTGACTGTCAGTGTGCTAATCTGGCATATTAGACCCTAAACCCAATTGTTAGTTCCAACTACAACAGGCCCATTGAATTAGTGAAATGTAGTATATGAGTGTTGCAATCCCACATGTTTTAGTGGGCCTACTTTAGTACGGAGTGGTGGCTGGATTAGAACATGTTGAGGCTCCAAGCGGGGTTTCACATTTTATCAACTGTAGCCAGCATATTTATTTATTTATTTATTTTACATCAGGGGTGCTCACACTTTTTAAACATGCGAACTAATTTTTTTTTAAAAAAGCGAAGATCTACCTTGCTTACGCACATGCGCGCCGCTCCTCCTGTGAGCCGCTCCTCCCATGCGCTGCCGCTCCTCCCATGCGCTGCCGCTTCTCCCACGCGCCGCCGCTCCTCCCGCAGGGGGGGGGCGGGGGCAGGACGCTGCTGCTGAGTGACGGGTGCGCGGCCCCACCCACCTGCACGCGCGCCTCCCCCTCCTGGTTGGCCCGCCCACCCAGGGCGCGTGCCTTGCCACCACCACTCAGGACAGGGAACTAGCCAATGGCAGGCCGGGGAAGAGCCAGGAGAAGAGCCCCTGGTAGACCCGAACAAGAACAGGGGATGGTGGACTGTGCTTTGCGCCACAGGACCGACGGCAGGCCAGGCCGCAGTGCCCGGGTGTGCAGGAGGAGGTGGTTGGAAGGCAGACCCACGGCGCCTCTTCCAAGGCCTCGGAGGGCCTCCTGGCACACCGTCGCTGACTTCCCGAGTGCAGTCGCCTGCCACAGGAAGCAGCAGCAGGCTGGGATGAGCACCCTGGCTATCATGGCACGCCTTTGCCTTGGAACGACTACTACGACCGTGCTCCCTCCCTCCCTCCCTTACGGCGGGGGTGAGCTTCCAGGCTCCCCCCCCCCCGGTCCCTCCCACAAAAAAGTAGGGGCGCTCTGTTAATTTTAATACTTCCTCGTTCCTGCTCTGGCTCCTCCCGCAGGGCATTGCGGGAACGGGGGAGCACGAGGCAGAGCCTTCGCAGGCCCCGCCTCGTGCATCCTCCTTCCTGCAATGCCCTGCGGGCGGAAGAAGCACCGCGGGAACGGAGGCCAGCGGCAGGAGCGCGCCATCTGGCTGGTGAGGCCCGAAGATCGACTAGATTCGAGCCGAAGATCGACTAGTAGCTCGCGATCTACCTATTAAGCACCCCTGATTTACATAATTTATATTCCGCCCTTCTCACCCCGCAGGGGACTTAAGGCGGATCACAATGCACATATACAGGCAAACATTCAATGCCCTTTGATATACAAACATGTAAGACAAGACACTCAGCGGCAATTTAACATTTCAGCTTCTTGCTACCAGGAGGAGCTGTAGCACCCCTTCACTCCTTTTACACACTTCCTGGAGATTTACGGCCTCGGAAATCAGTTAAATTAGCCTCCCCACAACGTGGTACCTAAATTTCCTACTTGACAGATGCAACAGTCTTTCGGGTTGCAAAGGTTGACAACGAGCTACACAAATGGTCGAGCGTCACCCTGACCCGGGCAGGCCTCGAACTCATGACCTGGCCAGTAGAGATCTTATGCAGCTGACACCCAGCCAGCTACGCCACATTCCCAGTGCGTAGCCACCAGTAATGAGAGCAACAATTATCCCCATGCCTGTTATAAGCATTCAGAAAGGGATGTATGACGCCCAAGGAGTATTATGCCCCCTCTATAATACAAACAGTGCCCTTGGTAGTTTATACCCTTTACATAAACTTTAACTGGTTAATCAGTAGAGGTAATTAAACTATTAAATGGAGATCAGAAGTTACTACTGAAGATTTCAAGGCCTGCTGGCTTGCAGGCCACACATACAGATGTCCCTGAGTCAAAGCTGATGGAAAATACATATTTTTTTTCCTGGCTTTTACCCAGAGCTAGCAATTAGGATGAGTGAAACTGACATTTTCTGCAAGATTACTATTCATTGTATGTCACTGGAAGAAATGCTTTTCTTTAATTAAATTGTTCAAAGTACTCACAGAGAATCATGTAGACTTTTGCATGTTTCAAAATGTCTGCAGATATGTGGCAGCTTTCTCATTGGCTCCCACTGAGGGAGAATTTGCATAACGGACTCTGATTGGCCAGCACCACCAAAATTCCGACACTCTAAAGTGGCGGGGGGGGGGGGGGGTTTAAGGAAAAGGCCTGAGGCAGTCAGGCATGGTGGGAGTTTAAGGCCAAAACACTTTGCGGCCCCCAACAATGACAGAACAAGACCAAACTTGGCACACAGAACCCCCAAGACCCACTCTACAGCCTGGTGCAGTTTGAGGGAGGATGGACCATGGATGACGGGACTTGCAGTACTTTAACTCACATGCTTAGAGCACTGTGGTCCACACCAAAGACACATCAGGACCAAACTTGGCACACAGAGGCCCAATGGTCCACTCTACGTCCTGCTGCAGTTCTAAGGGGGATGGACCATGGATGATGGAACTTGCAGTACCTTCACTCACTTCCTGAAACCACTGCGACCCTCATCCAATGACCAATAAAGACCAAATTTGCCACACTGAGCCCCCATGACCACTCTACATCCTGCTGCACTTCGCAGCAAGGTGGACCACAGATGATGGGGCTTGCAGTACCTTCAGTAATTTCATGATACTACTGCAACTCCCTATAATGATGAATCAAGGCCAAACTTGGCACACAGAGCCCCCATGACCCACTCTACATCCTGGTGCAGTTGTAAGGGGGATGGACCATGGATGATGGGACTTGCAGTACCTTCAGTAATTTCATGACACCACTGCAACTCCCAATAATGATGGATCGAGGCCAAACTTGCCACACAGAGCCCCCATGACCCACTCTACATCCTGGTGCAGTTGAGAGGAGGACAGACCACAGATGATGGGGCTTGCAGTGCCTTCAGTAATTTCATGATATTTATTTATTTATTTGTTTGGACTTTTATGCCGCCAACTCCACAAGGCTCGCAGCGGCTTACAAAAGCCAAGCAGCTACACAAAAATACATCATCAGCACAACAAACAGGGAAACAGTACAACAATAAGGAGTACAACAGGGAGAGGATGGAAGAAGATGGGGGAGGAGCAAGGTGGGAGCAGGAGAGTGCCCAGCGGATCAGGCGGGCCCTACTCTCCCATCGAAGGGGGGAAGCAGAGGTGGTCTCAGAGTGATCCCGCCAAGATGGTCCAAACCAGCCAGCCCCCTATTTGCCAGAGGTCTGGTGGGGGGTGTCCGATCAGCAGGATTGGTGGCCTTCTTCTGAAGTGGGCCCAAGAGAGAGGGCTTCTGTTTCCTAAAGCCTGGGCCCCAGAAAGTTCTGACCCGCAGCGGTCAGAACTGCAACTGCAACTCCCAATAATGCAACTCCCAATAATGATGGATCACAGCCAAACTTGGCAGACAGAGCCTCCATGACCCACTCTACATCCTGGTGCTGTTTGGAGGAGGGTGGACCATGGACGATGGGACTCACAGTACCTTCACTAACTTCCTGACACCACTGCGAGACACATAAATCACTGCTAAAGACCAACTAATACGTTTCTCAAATAACCCGGGCACCGCTGGGTCCTCAGCTAGTTATATATAAATTTCAGGAGCATGGCATATTTCATTCAATATTTTCCTCATTTCTCAAATCTCCACACCCATATTTTTTTTCCCGTGTTACCTTTGATGTGTGCTATCTTACTGAGTTTTGGCAGTATATAGTTTTTGTTATACTTACACTGATCACTTTTCAGCATAAAGTAGCATATAATATTGGCTAACACACATTTTGGTGCCTCAAATGTTAGACCTGTTTTTGGGTATATTTAATCTGCTTATTCCAAAAAAATAGCTCCAGTTTCCACCTACCAGTCACTATCTGCTCGCCCACAGAAAATCATGAAAACCAAACATAAGAAACTACAGCCGATTTCATCTATTCAATGCAATTTTCTGAATCAGCACCCCAAATAACACGAGGAACAGGCTCAAAAACCAAGACACCAAGAATTGATTTCGGTTGGCCTGTGTAATATTACTTATAAGACTAAAAAAATGTTACTTTCAAAAATTAAGAAAAGTTTAGATTTTTATTGAAAAGTTATATGTAGTCTTTGCCCTTTGCTTCATCCAGCATTCCTAGATAAATGAAATAAACAAGCCATCTCTTAACATAGCAGCCAGAATACTCAAAATTGCCTCCTGTTCAGAATGTGTTGTGACCCTCAGTATCTTCTTCTTTTCTTGGCTTTTCTTTGCGAACGAAGATTCAGGAAGGACTCATCCCACGCTTTCTACAAGCACGTAGATGACTAAGAAGGCCAATCCGAGATAGGCAAGCCCGGTTGCAGAAAGCACAGCAGAAAGTCTCCTTGAGTGATGTTGTTTCCAAGTTGCAGTTCTTTCTGCGTTGTTGTTTCTCTTCGAGACCAGTTTGGTATGTCTTCTCGAAAGAGGCCGCAGCATTGTGGATAGTGCATATGCCATCACACCAGGTGCCTTTTGAAAATAAAAACTGCGATGTGCTTTCCTATATGCCTGGTGGACTGCAAGATGCCTACTTGAGAAGCTCAGGGGTCCAGCAATCCAAAAACCACTTGCAGGTTGAAGATAACAAATAGGTTTATTCAGCAACAAAGCAGTCAAGCAATTCAGTCAAGCGGTAAGTCAGTACTTACGGTTGCCTATACACAGTTAGCCTGACTGGCCAAGCACATCTGAGCTCTTCTCCTGCCTGAGAAGGACTAAAGAGAGATCTCAAAATGGAGAACTCATCCCCAGGGAAAAAAGGGGCGGGCCCCAAACCAAAGGGATACATTTTGCAAGGCTCCAGCAGCAAGCTTTGCAAAACTGGCTACAAACCTGTAAATGAGTAACTAACAGGGTGCCAGTGGGTCTATGGCAACCTTGAAGGAAAATGCAAAGGGATGCTGTATTTAAGAACCGGGGGCAATACAAAACAGGTGTCTGGAAGACTGAACAGTGCATCTCCATGCCTCCCGATGTGAGGCCAGGGTGGACCATTGTTGGTGATCAATCTGGCCAAGCCTGAGATGTTGTTTCAGGGAATCCTTATATCTCTTCTTTGGGGTGCCTCACTTGCGCTGACCCGTGGCGAGTTCACTGTAGAGTAGTAGCGGTGGTCCTCCACCCTAGAGACATGCCCTGCTCAGCGCAGCTGTGTTCTCAATAGCATGGCCTCAATGCTGGTGATCCCTGCGTTAGATGTGTCCTTCTAGCCTGTGCAATGGATTTTTCTGGTGGAGCGTAGCGTGCAGAGAACTGGCCTCACCCTTTACACCAAAGGTTCATCTGCCGGGGCCTAGAAAGCTTAGGACGGTGGCAGCGAGGTCCTCAGGTCGTAGGTTTGATTAGAGTTTCCTTCTGTAGATGGTTGACCTTACAGCAGGGGTGCTCATTAGGTAGATCGCGATCTACTGGAAGATCGCGTAGGGCATCCTGGTAGATCGCAGGCAGGGCGGGAGGAAGGCTCAGTCCCGCCCCACAGGCTCCCGACGCCGCCCAGGTGCAGAAGGAGGTTGGACTGGATGGCCCTTGGAGGTCTCCAGGTCCTATTCTAGGAACCCATTGTTGTTGTTATTATTATTATCAGAGGCTGAATGGCCATCTGTGAGGAATGCTTTGTGGTTTTCCCTTATGGCAGAAGGAGGTTGGACTGGATGGCCCTTGGAGGTCTCCTCCTATTCTAGGAACCCATTGTTGTTGTTGTTATTATCAGAGGCTGAATGGCCATCTGTGAGGAATGTTTTGATTGTGTTTTTCCCTTATGGTAGAAGGAGTTTGGACTGGATGGCCCTTGGAGGTCTCCAGGTCCTATTCTAGGAACCCATTGTTGTTGTTATTATTATTATTATCAGAGGCTGAATGGCCATCTGTGAGGAATGCTTTGTGTTTTTCCCTTATGGCAGAAGGAGGTTGGACTGGATAGCCCTTGGAGGTCTCCTCCTATTCTAGGAACCCATTGTTGTTGTTGTTGTTGTTATTATTATTATTATTATCAGAGGCTGAATGGCCATCTGTGAGGAATGCTTTGATTGTGTTTTTCCCTTATGGTAGAAGGAGGTTGGACTGGATGGCCCTTGGAGGTCTCCTTCTACTCTAGAAACCTGTTGTTGTTACTATTATTATTAGTAGTAGTAGTAGTAGCAGTAGCAGCAGCAGCAGCAGAGGCTGAATGAATATTATCATAATCATTATTATTATGAATAAATTCAGGGGCTTATTATACTCACATTTAGTTGAATTCAGTCTTAAAATATATTATACGGCTCTCACTGAAATAAATTTCCAAATATTTTGCTTTTATGGCTCTCTGAGTCGTGGGTAGGGAGATCATTTTGACTTGGTAGTTTTATAAGTAGCTCGCATGCTGAAAAAGTGTCAGCACCCCCCCCTCCCCCGCCTTACAGGGTTAGACGAGCGCCATCTGCCCGGGTTTGAAATCAGAGTTTTCCTTCTCTTAGGATGGTTGCCCAAAGGCTGGAGAGCCCATCCTGCCCATGCCAGACAGGTCACAACCGAAGGGTCTGACAAAGAGCGTCAATGGGCAGGATCCTCAGTATAGTCTTGTGATTATAGGGCATTTTACAAAATAAGGCTTTATTCTTATACAGCTGATAAATGACTATGGATCCATCTTGCAAACAAAAGCAGTTTAAACTGATTTTAATAATATTGTACTCCAGGGCTGTCCAACATCTTTTGGGCCAAGGGCCGGAGCCCTGGCCACTGATGACCTGGGGGGCCGGAGCAGGGGGCGGGCGCTCCTGACGGCACGCTGACGTCACCACGTCTGACGTCACCACGCCGGCGTCCTGCACGGCCCGCCCTTTCGGCGAGGCTTGGTGACGTCACCAAGCCCCGCCGAAAGGGGGGGGGTGCAAAACGCCGGCGTGGTGAGGTCAGATGTGGTGATGTCAGCGCGCCGTCAGGAGCGGCCCGCCCCGCCTCCCTCCTCCTACAGTGACAGCCAGGGCGGCAGAACCGGCGATTTCTCCCGGTTCTGCTGCCCCGGCTGAGGCTGTAAGAGGAAGGGCAAAGCCGAGGAGAACCCTCCTCCTCAGCTTCGCCCTTCCAGCTAAAGGGTCACGCCAGCCTCCTCCTCCGTCCCGCCTCTCCCCCCCGGCGCACCGATCGGAGCGCCGGGGAGAGGCGGGATGGAGGAGGCGGGCCTATGGAGGAAGAAGGGAAGCGCTTCCTTCCTCCTCTTTAGGCCGCCTTCTCCTCCTCCCCCGGCGTTCCCGATTGGTGCGCCGGGGGAGAGATGGATGGAGGAGGGAGGGAGTGGGCGGGGCTGGGTGACGTCAGGCTCGGCGCTGGCGCCACGCCTGACGTCACCCAGCCCCGCCCGGGAGATCGATTTTTTAAAAAAAAAATCCAGGGTAGGCTGGGGCCGTAGAGAAGGGGCTGGGGGGCCGTATACGGCCCCAGGGCCGCCAGTTGGACAGCCCTGTTGTACTCCATGCATTTCTCAGGTTGCACATAAAGCTTCTACCCACATACTTCAGAAGTACACATACCTCCTGCGCCCCATGAGCATAACTTGGAATGGTATTTTGGGGTAGAGATACAACCCCCAGCATTTTCCATCCTGTGTGACCAGCAATTCTGGGAGTTGCTGATGATGAAAGGGATGTTGCCTCCCTCTGCTTTGGCCAGAAACGTTGTGCCCACTTCATTGTGGTAGTGTGTTGAAGTCTCGTTTGAAATGCTCCTTGTGTTAACTGATGTGAGGACGGCTCTGCTGGATTCATTAAAGCCTGGCTGATCAGCAGCGGCCGAGGATTCACTCCGTCTTTCAAAGAAGGCTCTAATGGTGCACACATTAGATAAGCCTCTGCAATTTGTTTCTGTTGCTTTGAAACCTGCATTTACTAAATGGAAATGGAAGGAAACAAAAAGGGTGCCATTTGTAAAAGCTGAAGATTAATGACGGGCTGTTTTTTAAAAAGATTTGCACATCATGACTAAAAGCAGGACACACTTAGAATGAAATTATGTGCCATTATTCTCACCTTTCTCCTGCATTGAAGTGAGGAATTGAACTCCTTAATGTCAACCCCAGAGTGGATGAAGGTCATGTCAGGTCCTGGAAAAAGCCTATTCCTTTGGTGCTGCAAACAGGAAGTGCAGGGGTGCTGTAAACAGGGGAAGTGGCCTTCTCCAAACAACATCTTTCCTGCCCCCAGAATGGGGACAGGTAGGTGCTTTGCTCCCTTCTGGCGAAAGGAAGACAAAGAGTTTAAAAGTCCCTGCCAGGACTTGTGGGCGGGGCCAAGGTCAGGTGAGCCTAGCTCACCTCACTTGGCCTGAAGAAATTGACCCGCCCGGCACCGCTGCAGTGTACTTGTCAAGGGTCACCATTAGGGGCCGAGTAATCCCCCCCCCCCCAATGTTCTGGGGTTTTTTTCTCACCTGCCCTACACTGCGCATTTTGGTCAAATTGGGATGAGGTGGCCTTATTTTTATTTTATTTTATTTTATTTTGGTCAAATTGGGATGAGGACTGGAGCGCCGGAAGGAGCCCGCCTCTGGAGGATCGGAGCGCCGGAAGGAGCCTGCCCTTGGAGGACGGGAGCGCCAGAAGGAGCCCACCCCTGGAGGACTGGAGCGCCGGAAGGAGCCCGCCTCTGTAGGATTGGAGCGCCAGAAGGAGCCCGCCCTTGGAGGACTGGAGCGCTGGAAGGAGCCCGCCTCTGGAGGATCGGAGCGCCGAAAGGAGCCTGCCCTTGGAGGACTGGAGCGCCAGAAGGAGCCCACCCCTGGAGGACTGGAGCGCCGGAAGGAGCCCGCCTCTGTAGGATTGGAGCACCAGAAGGAGCCCGCCCTTGGAGTACTGGAGCGCCGGAAGGAGCCCGCCCCTGGAGGACTGGAGTGCCGGAAGGAGCCCGCCCCTGGAGGACTGGAGCGCCGGAAGGAGCCTGCCCCTGGAGGACTGGAGCACCGGAAGGAGCCCGCCCCTGGAGGACTGGAGAGTCGGAAGGAGCCCGCCCCTGGAGGACTGGAGCGCCGGAAGGAGCCCGCCCCTGGAGGACTGGAGCGCCGGAAGGAGCCCGCCCCTGGAGGACTGGAGCGCCGGAAGGAGCCCACCCCTGGAGGACTGGAGCGCCGGAAGGAGCCCGCCCCTGGAGGACTGGAGCGCTGGAAGGAGCCCGCCCCTGGAGGACTGGAGCGCCGGAAGGAGCCCGCCCCTGGAGGACTGGAGTGCCGGAAGGAGCCCGCCCCTGGAGGACTGGAGCGCTGGAAGGAGCCCGCCCCTGGAGGACTGGAGCGCCGGAAGGAGCCCGCCCCTGGAGGACTGGAGCGCCGGAAGGAGCCCGCCCCTGGAGGACTGGAGCGCCGGAAGGAGCCCGCCCCTGGAGGACTGGAGCGCCGGCGGACCTGTGGCCGCCCCCAGGAAGGGAAAAGACCATGAACCCGTAGGTCCAGGGCCCGGAGACCCTCCCAGCCCAGTTTCCGGCTTGAGCTCCCCCGGGCTCGCCCTAGGCCCGAGAAGGTAGCGGCTCCCACCAACAGGGGCAGCCACCGCGGGCCGCTGCATGATGTGAGTGCTGCACCCGTTCCCCTGGACAAGCAGCACCGAGGTGTTCGCCCGGGAACCCCCAGACTGCCTCCTTGTGACCACATACTGATCCCACTCGGCCTGACTTAGCGAGTGGTTGATCGGCCCTGTATCCCTTTCTCCCTCCCTCCTTGTGTTGTTGTGCAGTGTGTTGTGTGTCCCTTTGTGTATTGCGCTTTTCGCTTTTATGCTTGTTGTGAACTGCCCCGAGCCTTCGGGGAGTGGCGGGTTAGAAGTCGAAATAATAAATAAATAAATAAATAAAATAGGCTCCAATATTGCTCCAATGGAATGCCTCTGAAGAAGTGCTCGAAACAGTTGAGCTCCAAGTAGTACCGTAAGGCGTCCACACGGAACGTTTGTACCAGTTTACAACAGCAACTTTCCATTTGGAACCTGAGGTTTTGCTTCTTTCGTCTGGGACCCACACGATTGGATTATAAATAATTCTCGACATTGATTTACAACACGGACATGGAATTCATATCACAATTGGGACGCACAGCATAATCCACGTATAATCCGGACTTTAATACTGAGAACTGTTACCTTGGACTCGAGCATTCCTCAGGCACCTCATACCGCTAAGTATCATGTGTTTCTTCAACTTTGTCTAAATGCATCTACATCTATTGCGGGTTTTTGCTGTGTAAATAGATAAATCTATATATTTTGACCAAGAAATTGCAACTATTTTTTTTTGTTATAACGCATTTATTAGTTCTTGTGTATGGTGAGCTCTTGGCTTGAGGCAGCAATTATGTTGTTAAAAGTTAAGTGCTTTTCTGGATTTCAGTTTAGTAGAATTAACCATTGCATTCTGTTACTATTTCTACCGTGGTAGTTTTTACTGCAGAATGTACAGTGCAGGAATGAGATGCAGGTTAACTTAGATCAGGGCTGTCCAACTGGCGGCCCTGGGGCCGTATACGGCCCCCCAGCCCCTTCCCTCGGGCCCCCTAAGCTTTTTAATAAAAAATAAAAATGGAAAAATAAAATAAATAATAATTTTTTTAAAAAAAATACCTACTTCCGGGTTTGGAGCAAGTATCACGAGAATACGCAATCCACACGGGATTTCGCTGTCAACATGAGATCACGCCGGCGTTGACAGCGAAATCCCGTGTGGATTGCGTATTCTCGCGATACTCTTCGGCTACTCTACTACTGGATCGCTGAGGCCCACAGACGCGATTAGGACCTTCTTCGACTCAGTCGGTCGTCGCCTCTCTCGTCGTCCGGGTACTCCTGGATCCTGCGCGTTTGGAAAAGGTAGGCCGAAGCAGGGGCTCCTCAGGGGGCTCCTCATTCCCTCCCCCCATTTCCCCTCATGTATTAAATATAAAATTAAATATATTTAAAGATGAAATAAGGGGAGATGGGATACATTAAAATAAGGGGAGGGGGGGATGGAATTAAATATATTTAATATTAAATTAAAATAAGGGGGGGAGGGGAGAATGGAATTAAATATATTTAATATTAAATTAAAATAAGGGGAGATGGGAGGATGGAATTAAATATATTTAATATTAAATTAAAATAAGGGGGGGAGGGGAGAATGGAATTAAATATATTTAATATTAAATTAAAACAAGGGGAGATGGGAGGATGGAATTAAATATATTTAATATTAAATTAAAATAAGGGGAGAGGGGAGAATGGAATTAAATATATTTAATATTAAATTAAAATAATTTAATATTTTATCCCTGCATTTTATCTCAGTAAAAGATTATATTTGACTGTATGGATGCCCCTTTTGAATGCCCACCCTGCATTTAATGTTAGTAAAAGATTATATTTGACTGTATGGATGCCCCTTTTGAATGCCCATCCTGCATTTAATGTTAGTAAAAGATTATATTTGACTGTATGGATGCCCCTTTTGAATGCCCACCCTGCATTTAATGTTAGTAAAAGATTATATTTGACTGTATGGATGCCCCTTTTGAATGCCCACCTTGCATTTAATGTTAGTAAAAGATTATATTTGACTGTATGGATGCCCCTTTTGAATGCCCACCCTGCATTTAATGTTAGTAAAAGATTATATTTGACTGTATGGATGCCCCTTTTGAATGCCCACCCTGCATTTTATCTCAGTAAAAGATTATATTTGACTGTATGGATGCCCCTTTTGAATGCCCACCCTGCATTTAATGTTAGTAAAAGATTATATTTGACTGTATGGATGCCTCTTTTGAATGCCCACCCTGCATTTAATGTTAGTAAAAGATTATATTTGACTGTATGGATGCCCCTTTTGAATGCCCACCCTGCATTTAATGTTAGTAAAAGATTATATTTGACTGTATGGATGCCCCTTTTGAATGCCCACCCTGCATTTAATGTTAGTAAAAGATTATATTTGACTGTATGGATGCCCCTTTGAATGCCCACCTTGCATTTAATGTTAGTAAAAGATTATATTTGACTGTATGGATGCCCCTTTTGAATGCCCACCTTGCATTTAATGTTAGTAAAAGATTATATTTGACTGTATGGATGCCCCTTTTGAATGCCCACCCTGCATTTAATGTTAGTAAAAGATTATATTTGACTGTATGGATGCCCCTTTTGAATGCCCACCCTGCATTTTATCTCAGTAAAAGATTATATTTGACTGTATGGATGCCCTTTTGAATGCCCACCCTGCATTTAATGTTAGTAAAAGATTATATTTGACTGTATGGATGCCTCTTTTGAATGCCCACCCTGCATTTAATGTTAGTAAAAGATTATATTTGACTGTATGGATGCCCCTTTTGAATGCCCACCCTGCATTTAATGTTAGTAAATATTATATTTGACTGTATGGATGCCCCTTTTGAATGCCCACCCTGCATTTAATGTTAGTAAAATATTATATTTGACTGTATGGATGCCCCTTTTGAATGCCCACCCTGCATTTAATGTTAGTAAAAGATTATATTTGACTGTATGGATGCCCCTTTTGAATGCCCACCCTGCATTTAATGTTAGTAAAAGATTATATTTGACTGTATGGATGCCCCTTTTGAATGCCCACCCTGCATTTTATCTCAGTAAAAGATTATATTTGACTGTATGGATGCCCCTTTTGAATGCCCACCCTGCATTTAATGTTAGTAAAAGATTATATTTGACTGTATGGATGCCCCTTTTGAATGCCCACCTTGCATTTAATGTTAGTAAAAGATTATATTTGACTGTATGGATGCCCCTTTTGAATGCCCACCCTGCATTTAATGTTAGTAAAAGATTATATTTGACTGTATGGATGCCCCTTTTGAATGCCCACCCTGCATTTAATGTTAGTAAAAGATTATATTTGACTGTATGGATGCCCCTTTTGAATGCCCACCCTGCATTTAATGTTAGTAAAAGATTATATTTGACTGTATGGATGCCCCTTTTGAATGCCCACCCTGCATTTTATCTCAGTAAAAGATTATATTTGACTGTATGGATGCCCCTTTTGAATGCCCACCCTGCATTTAATGTTAGTAAAAGATTATATTTGACTGTATGGATGCCTCTTTTGAATGCCCACCCTGCATTTAATGTTAGTAAAAGATTATATTTGACTGTATGGATGCCCCTTTTGAATGCCCACCCTGCATTTAATGTTAGTAAAAGATTATATTTGACTGTATGGATGCCCCTTTTGAATGCCCACCCTGCATTTAATGTTAGTAAAAGATTATATTTGACTGTATGGATGCCCCTTTTGAATGCCCACCCTGCATTTAATGTTAGTAAAAGATTATATTTGACTGTATGGATGCCCCTTTTGAATGCCCACCCTGCATTTAATGTTAGTAAAAGATTATATTTGACTGTATGGATGCCCCTTTTGAATGCCCACCCTGCATTTAATGTTAGTAAAAGATTATATTTGACTGTATGGATGCCCCTTTTGAATGCCCACCCTGCATTTAATGTTAGTAAAAGATTATATTTGACTGTATGGATGCCCCTTTTGAATGCCCACCCTGCATTTTATCTCAGTAAAAGATTATATTTGACTGTATGGATGCCCTTTTGAATTCCCACCCTGCATTTAATGTTAGTAAAAGATTATATTTGACTGTATGGATGCCCCTTTTGAATGCCCACCCTGCATTTAATGTTAGTAAAAGATTATATTTGACTGTATGGATGCCTCTTTTGAATGCCCACCCTGCATTTAATGTTAGTAAAAGATTATATTTGACTGTATGGATGCCTCTTTTGAATGCCCACCCTGCATTTAATGTTAGTAAAAGATTATATTTGACTGTATGGATGCCCCTTATGAATTGTAAGTAAATTGGAGCCGGGGGAGGGGCGGGGGAAAGGCGGGGGCGGAGCCGGGGCGGGGGTGGAGCCAGGGGCAGGGGCAGACCCTTCGACCCCCCAGGTCATCAGTGACCGGAATTCAGGCCCCTGGGCCGGTAGAAGTTGGACAGCCCTGACTTAGATAAAGCAGAAGCATCTTCAGCTGTCATGGACTCTGGCCATTCTGGTGTGCATCTACACTGTAGGATAAATGCAGTTTAAGGAATACTGCATTGATTCTACAATGTAGATGCACCCTTGGAGTTGTATTTTTTTAAGTAACCTTTCTAAGCTCTGATCATTCTCCAGGTTCAATCCCAGGAATCTCTAAATAAGTCTTAGAAAGACCTCTACCTGAATTTTAGTGAAGATAAGATAATACTATGCTCAGATGACTCAATGGAGTAAGCTGGCATAGAGCAGCAGCATCTCTATGGAAGTATTTGAGCAGAAGAATGTATCTGTGAGTTACACCATTTTGGAATACATGTGTGGAATCTGGCTTTTAAAAAAATCCAGCTTGTACATTTTGTTATATATTTGGTTAGTCCTGAAATATCCCATGCCGTCTGTTCCCTTTCAGAGAAAACCTTGTTTAGTTGAAAATGTGAACCAAAAATGACAATATAGTCATTTTAGTTCTCCTATAATTAGCTCTCAATCTGCTGCCAAATAAAAAAATATCTGAGAGAGTGGAAGCTACGCACAAAAAAAGAGACAACATTGATTTGAGACAAATGAGTTGACTGGTGGAGACAAATGTTGTTGTTTAAATATTAATTCCCTGGCACTCAACTGAGTCATGTTAATGGGAAACATTGTACGAGGGCGGGTCAATAAGTCAGTGACTTTTTGAATGAAACACAGGTTTTTGGATAAAAAATCATTTTATTTTTCAACATCGTCTCCTTTGAGCTCTATACACTTTGTCCAACATTTCTCCAATTTTTTTATCCCTTCCAAAAAAATAAGATTTGTCGAGGTCATCAAAATAGGTATTTGTTGGTGAGATGATTTCATTGTTGGAGTCAAATCTCTTTCCGCTGAGCAATTTCTTCAAGAAATAGTCACTTGGAGCTAAATCCGGAGAATAGGGTGAATGAGGGAGCAATCCGTATCCCAATTCATGGATTGTTGCTATGGCAACTGCACATGTGTGCACCCTCGATTGTGAGCAAAGGCGGTACACATCTTACGGAAAGCTTTCTCATACCCAAGTGATCATTTAAAATTGAAACCACTGAGCCACGTGAGATGCCTATGGCTTCCACAATCTCTCGCACTTTCAATCTCCGATTAGCTAACACCATATTGTGAATTTTTTCAGTTGTTTCGGGTGTAGAGACCTCAACTGGGCGTCCAGAACGTCCGGCATCTTCTTTACATTACCCTTCATAACAGTAGCAAAATTACAGTTGTGCAGTAGCAATGAAAATAATTTCATGATAGGGGGGTCACCACAACATGAGGAACTATATTAAGGGGTCACGTCATTAGGAAGGTTGAGAACCACTGTTTTAGATCAACTTAAAAAGCTTTCAGCTTGACACTTGCTGCTCGATCCCCCATGAGAAGGCACACTCAGCAGAGTTTTATTATTGTTTGGGCCAATCACAAGTGATACAGTTAGCCATTTACCTATCCCATTAAATGTTCTTTAGATTTACTGAGTCAGGGAACACTTGTGAGGAAAGTTAAAATGGAGACAGCCATCAACTACAAATACATATTGATTTCCCAGTTCATATACTTATAGAATTAGAAGCAACCTAGGCCCTACGGGTGTCACAGACCCTCATCCTCTGTCATATCAAGACCAAATGAGAGTTTCCACTTGATCAGACCATATTTGCCTGGTCTGGGAGTGATCCTGGGAGTGAGCCTGGGAGTGATCCTGGATTCATCGCTGAGTCTGGAACCCCAAGAGAGCCTTTGCACAGTTAAAGCTTGTGCGCCAGCTGCATCCGTACCTTGGGAAGCCTGATCTGGCCACGGTGGTCCACGCTTTGGTTACATCCCGAATAGATTACTGCAATGTGCTCTACGTGGGGTTGCCTTTGAAGACTGTTCGGAAACTTCAATTCGTCCAATGGGCGGCAGCCAGATTGCTCACTGGAGCATCGTACAGGGAGCATACCACCCCCCCTGTTGCATCAGCTCCACTGGCTGCCGGTCCATTTCCGAGCACAATAAAAAGTGCTGGCCTATAAAGCCCTATACGACTCTGGCCCAGCTTACTTGTCCAAATTTATATCCCTCTACGTTCCACCTCGTAGCCTAAGATCCACTGGGAAGGCTTGCTCTCGGTCCCGCCAGCTTCACAAACACGAGTGGCAAGGACAAGGGATAGGACCTTCTCGGTGGTGACCCCCCACCTGTGGAATTCGCTCCCCAGCAAAATCAGATCGGCATCCTCCCTCCTTTCTTTCAGAAAGAAATTAAATATGTGGTTGTGGAACCAGGCATTTGGACAATGAATATTATGGAACTGAACATTGAAATGGACCTTGTGATTGTTGAAATGGAAAAGGCTTTTTGGATTGTGTAGATAATGTTATTGTAACTAATGTTATTTAAATCTGTGCTTTGTGTATGTTTTTATCTTTTTATCATACTGTACGCACGACGGCATTGAATCATTGCCATGTTAGCTGCTCTGCGGGGGTGAGAAGAGCGGGGTAAAAATGATGTAAATAAACATTCGACAGCTTCCGTGCTTGTACGGCCACAACAAAATTCAGTAAACCACTTTTTTACCATTGAAATTGATGGTGCAGAGTCCCCATAGTATTTATCAAGCTTAGCCTTGGTTTGAGTGATGGTTTCTTTCCGCAAAAAATAATGCTTAATGAGCACACAAAATTCACTTTTTTCCATTTTCTCCTCAAATCAGGTGGTAGTCTGCTATCAATGGCTGTCAAACACAAACTAAATGACGCAGCTTGTTCAAATTTTGACAGGAGTCAACTGACAGATGCCTGTTGACAGGAGCAGTGTTGCCCTTTCAGTTAAGAGGCGGGAAATTCAAAAAGTCGTGGACTTATTGACCCGCCCTCGTATACATGGGGAGGAAAAGGAAAGTGGTTTGGTATAAAGGGCAACTCTATGTTGGAGAGAAGGAGGTGTTGGTGTCTGCAATCACATGTACTAAGTACAGTGGGCCCTTAGTATCTTCTGGGCCTGGGCAGGCCTGGATTAAGATCTTTTTGTGCCCTAGGCCACACTTTGGAATTATGCCCCTTTTCGCGCGCCACCACTCAGGCCCCACCCCCGGAGGGAGCGCCGTCGCTTGGGCCCCACCCTGGAGGGAGTGACGTCGCTTGGGCCCCGCCCCCGAATGGAGTGATGCCGTTTGGGCCCCGCCCCCGGAGGGAGTGACGTCGCTCAGGCTGCACTCCTCCTCCCTCCCTCCTATGAGGACACGCCGAGTTGTCCCACAGGCAGCGGCAACTGCGCTGCATGAATGGGGTGCCGCATGGAAGGGCGCCGCGCAGCTGCCCCTGGGACAACTCGCCGTGACCTCAGAAGGAGGGAGGGAGGAGGAGTGCAGCCTGAGCAACGTCACTCCCTCCAGGGGCGGGGCCCGAGTGATGTCACTCAGGCCCTGCCCCCGGAGGGAGTGAAGTCGCTTGGGCTGCACTCCTCCTCCCTCCCTCCTGAGGCCATGCCGAGTTGTTCCACAGGCAGTGGCAGCTGCGCTGCGTGAATGGGGCGCCACGTAGAAGGGCGCCAGGCAGCTGCCGCTGGGACAACTCGGCATGAGTCATCGCCAATTTTTTTTGGTTTTGATCTGGCGCCCCCCTTGGCTTATGCCCATAGGCCACGGCCTTGCTTGCCTTATGGATAATCCGGGCCTGGGCATGGGTTCTAGGACCTCCTTTTAATACTAAAATCTGCGGATGCTCAATGTCCCATGATATATACAGTGATGTAGTAAAATGGTGTCCCTAATATAAAAAAGTAAAACCAAGGTTTACTTTTGGGATTTTGTTGTTGTAGTAGTTTTGGAATGTAACCAAGCCATGGATGGCTGAGTCCATTGATACTGAGGGCTGACTACTGTATTGTTAATCTTGGAAGTGATTCCAACCTTGCCCAAGCAGATACCATTTAGGATAGCAGAACTTTCTTTTGAAGTCCTCTGTTCCTCCTGAAACCAGCTCTGGCCTTCAGAACTCCCTTAGCTGATGTTCAGGAGAGGGGCTGTTTGAGCGCCACTTCTTCTCATTCTGTCAGTAGACCCTGGTCATAATGTGTTGGTCAGGGGTGCTCACACTTTTTCAGCATGCGAGCTACTATATGAACAACCAAGTTGAAAAAAACTCTACCTGGCACGCGCGCTCGCTCCTGCTGTCGCCTTCCGACCGTACGGGGCTTCTTCCTTGCCTGCCCATGAACGCTCTCTCCATCTCCTCGCCGCTGCGTTTGCCAAGTAGGAAGTCCCATCCCTTCCTGCTTTCTGCGTGCGCAACAGGCCCCTCCCACGCACGCAGCAGGAAGGGATGGCAACGGGAAGGGGATCTTCCTTGCCTGCCCACGAACGCTCTCTCCATCTCCTCGCCGCTGCGTTCGCCAAGCAGGAAGTCCCCATCCCTTCCTGCTTTCGCAACAGGCCCCTCCCATGCACGCAGCAGGAAGGGATGGCAATGGGAAGGGGATCTTCCTTGCCTGCCCACAAACGCTCTCTCCATCTCCTCGCCGCTGCGTTCGCCAAGTAGGAAATCCCCATCCCTTCCTGCTTTCTGCGTGCGCAACAGGCCCCTCCCACGCACGCAGCAGGAAGGGATGGCAACGGGAAGGGGATCTTCCTTGCCTGCCCACGAACGCTCTCTCCATCTCACCACTGCGTTCGCCAAGTAGAAAATCCCCATCCCTTCCTGCTTTCTGCGTGCGCAACAGGCCCCTCCCACGCACGCAGCAGGAAGGGATGGCAACGGAAGGGGATCTTCCTTGCCTGCCCACGAACGCTCTCTCCATCTCACCACTGCATTCGCCAAGTAGAAAATCCCCATCCCTTCCTGCTTTCTGCGTGCGCAACAGGCCCCTCCCACAGGCGCATCCAAGTCAGAAGCGCGCATCCTGCTGGGATGGGCTAGCGCACGCACGTAGCAGGAAGGGATGGTGACTTCCTGCTTAGCGAACGAACGCAGCGGCGAGGAGATGGCGAGAGCGTTCGTGGGCAGGCAAGGAAGATCCCCTTCCCGTTGCCATCCCTTTCTGCTTCCTGCGTGCACAGCAAGCCCTTCCCATGCACGCAGCAGGAGCGCTTCCTGCTGTGTGCATGGAAGGGATTCCTGCTGCGTACGCAGGAAGCAGGAAGGGATGGGGACTTCCTGCTTCACGAAAGCACGCAGCAGGAAGGAGGAAGGCGGCGAAGAGATTGAGAGAGAGCGTGCACGCAGGCAAGGAGGAGCCCCTTTCCGGGTGCGCGTGGCGGCGGGTGTGCTCGCGCAGGGCAGAATTGCCCCATCCAGCTGGGGTTGACTTCATATGGGCTTGGGATCGACTAGTCGATTGCGATCGACTTCCTGAGCACCCCTGGTGTTGGTATTCACTTGGAAAGAACAGGCAAATAATATCGGAAAAGGAGATTAAAGAAAGTGGGAAAGATATGAACAGAAAAATATGTGTAAAAATTGTGTGGAGTTGTCATGTCCTATTTTATGCATTGGGAAATGCCCAGTGGTTAAAACGAGGTCAGATTCATGAAATTGAATAACAAAGACTGGGAAATGAATTTGTGAATTCGGAAGTTACACAGGCTTTTCAGATACAGGAGTGTTGTGTGGTTTCCAGGCCGCGTGGCTGTGTCCTAGCAGCATTTCCTCCTGATCGTCATACAGCCCAGAAACCACACAACACTCCAGTGATTTTGGCTGCGAAAGCCTTCGACAATACATTTTCAGATATACTCAGAATGCACGCCACTTCAATATTGTGCATTTAATTAATTTGGGTTGAATTATCTCTCCCTGGCGTGTCCTGTTTTAACCAACTGATATGTAGTTAAAGAATAAGTCCCCCGAGTACGCTTTATTCTAATTTGGGAATGGCTTACATTTAACTTAAGCCTCCTCTCAATGAAATAGACATAAACAGTTGCAAATTAACTCTCAGATTTAACTAAAGCATCCTGTATTTATATCTCCAATAAACAGGACTGCCGCAGCGGTGGTAGACTAAATCTATTTGAAAGCGGATGTGAAAACTTTTAATTCTGTTCACATCGTTTCAAGCTCTTGAAAGTGGAAGCCAGAACGTTATGTGGGCTGGGAGAACCATACATTTTATTGAGATATAAACAGTTATTTATATGATTCTTGGTTTTCTCTAGATGAGTACTACATCGGTAGACTGAGGCAAATGTATTCAAGGCATAGCAGGTCCATAGGCAAAATTCAGATAGGATGGGCATCTATGTTGTGTGACTGAGAACCGCATACCCTTTTTATTGAGAGAGCAATTCACTCTGTTTAATCTAATTCAGACCTGGGCAACCTACGGCCCGTGGGCCGGATGCGGCCCGGCAGGCGATTCTGCCTGGCCTGGGGAGAAGGGTGTCGGGGGCGGGGCCAAGAGGAAGGGGTGCCGCTGCCGCCATCCCATCGCGGGCTGTGGGGCCTGCGTTTGCAGACAGCCCGCCGCTCCGGAGAACAATCAGAGGAGCAGTGGCTTTGGAGTGCCTGCCATCCCGGCTTTGGAGTGTCTGCCATCCCGGGAGGCGGTGGCTGATCACCCTGGCGACCCGGAAGACTTGATTGTCTTCCGGGTTGCCAGGGCAATCAGCCGCCTCAGGTCGCCGACTGCTCCCACTGCAGGCCTGTTTCGCCTCCTGGGATGGCAGGCACTCCAAAGCCGGAATGGCAGGCACTCCATGGCAGGGTGATCAGCTGGGGAAGGGCTGGAGGCGAGAGCGGGCAGAGGCCTGGAGCCTCCGATTGTCTGCTGCTCTGCTCTGCTGCGGCGGCGGCTGGGTCTGCTTCGTCATCCTCTGGGCTGGGTCCAATGGGCCATTCCATCTCGGGATCCTTCCTCTCTTGAGGATGTCAGCCTCCATCTTGGTTCACAACTTGTCTTCCCTCTGTATATGTGTGTGCAGGGCCATAGCCAGGATTTGATTCGGGAGGGGCTGAATTTGATTCGGGGCTGAGTCTGAGTGAGAGAGGGTCTACCCTAGCAAACCTTTTATATCGTTATCCCAATACCCCTGTGCATATGGGATATATTGAGCATGGTGATCAGATCATGATATGAATACACATAACAGTTTTAAAAATATACCAGCAAGGCCTACGACCTGAGGACCTCGCTGCCACCGTCCAAGCTTGCTAGGCCCCGGCAGAAGAACCATTGAAAGGTGAGGCCAGTTATGTGCGCGCTGCTCTCCACCAGAAAAATCCATTGAACAGGACACATCCAACACGGGGATCACCAGCATTGAGGCCATGCTATTGAGAACACAGCTGCGCTGGACAGGGCACATCTCTAGGATGGGGGACCACCACCTCCCAAAGATACTACTCTATGGTGAACTCGCCACGGGTCAGCGCAAGAGAGAAAAATCCATTGCACAGGCTCGAAGGACACCTCCAATAGTGCCCCCAAAAAGAGATATAAGGACCCTGAAACAACATCTCAGGCTTGGCCAGATTGATCACCAACAATGGTCCACCCTGGCCTCACATCGGGAGGCATGGAGACGCACTATCCACAATGCTGCGGCCTCTTTCGAGAAGACACGCCGAACGGGCCTCGAAGAGAAACGACAATGCAGAAAGAACTGGAACTTGGAAACAACATCACCCAAGGAGACTTTCTGCTGTGCTTTCTGCAACCGGGCTTGCTTATCTCGGATTGGCCTTCTTAGTCATCAACGCGCTTGTAGAAAGCGTGGGATGAGTCCTTCATGAATCTTCGTTCGCGAAGAAAAGCCATGAGAGAGGAGGTGTCAGCAATTGGGAAAGAGATTATAATTAAATACAGTTGTCTGAACTTCCTAAAGGAAAACGAAAGAGGAAATTGTGCTGTAGAGCAGTGTTTCCCAACCTTTTTTGAGCCACGGCACACTTTTAACATTTAAAAAATCCAGGGGCACACCACCAACCAAAATGACACAAAATGACACTCTAACACAGTAAAGAATGGCTGGGGGGGGGGGGTGGCCTGCTGGGAGCAGCTGCTGGGAGTGCGAAGCCGGGAGGGGCAGAGCCAGGCTGCGCCATGCCCCGCCCCTAATCCCCGGCTTCACCTCTCCCAGCAGCTGCTCCAGCCTTGAGGGGCAGTGCCAAGCCAGCGGTGCTAGAGCCAGCACAATGCTGGCTTGGCACTGTCCTCTCAAGGCTGGAGCAGCTGCTGGGCGTGCCGAAGCCGGGGGAGGGAGCAGAGCCAGGCCGCGCCATGCCCCGCTCCCTCCCCCCAGCTTCAGCTCTCCTACAGGCCGCGCCATGCCCCACCCCCTCCCCCCAGCTTCAGCTCTCCTACAGGCCGTGCCATGCCCCCCCCCCCCCAGCTTCAGCTCTCCTACAGGCCATGCCATGCCCCGCCCCCCTCCCCCAGCTTCAGCTCTCCTACAGGCCATGCCATGCCATGTCCCACCCCTCCTCCCAGCTTCAGCTCTCCTACAGGCCATGCCCCGCCCCCCCCCCAGCTTCAGCTCTCCTACAGGCCGTGCCATGCCCCTCCCCCTCCCCCCAGCTTCAGCTCTCCTACAGGCCGTGCCATGCCCCGCCCCCTCCCCCCAGCTTCAGCTCTCCTACAGGCCATGCCATGCCCCGCCCCCTCCCCCCAGCTTCAGCTCTCCTACAGGCCATGCCATGCCCCGCCCCCCCCCCAGCTTCAGCTCTCCTACAGGCCATGCCATGCCATGCCCCGCCCCCGCCCCCCCGCTTCAGCTCACCTACCGGCCGCGCCATGCCCCGCCCCCTCCCCCCAGCTTCAGCTCTCCTACAGGCCATGCCATGCTCCTCCTCCCTCCCCCCAGCTTCAGCTCTCCTACAGGCCATGCCATGCCCCGCCCCTCCCCAGCTTCAGCTCTCCTACAGGCCATGCCATGCCCCGCCCCTCCCCTCAGCTCCAGCTCTCCTACAGGCCATGCCATGCCATGCCCCTCCCCCGCCCCCCAGCTTCAGCTCTCCTACAGGCCATGCCATGCCCCTCCCCCTCCCCCCAGCTTCAGCTCTCCTACAGGCCATGCCATGCCCCTCCCCCTCCCGCCAGCTTCAGCTCTCCTACAGGCCATGCCATGCCCCTCCCCCCAGCTTCAGCTCTCCTACAGAGGAGGAGCATGAGCGGTGGACGGGCTTCAGTGGGCGGGGCTCCTCCACGCGGCTTCAGCGAGCGAGGGGCGAGAGTCATGGTGGGAGTCATGGCGGATTGGAGGCTGGCTGGGAAACGGCAAGGAGGCGGCGCCCGGTCCCTTCTTCTTTTTCTTCGCCACTGCCCGGCCCTTCCTCCTCCTCCCCAAGCAGCAGGAGTTCAGCAGGAGGGAGGAGGAAGGGCCGGGCAGAGAGCTTTTCTCGCGGCACAGCAGGAGGTCCGTCACGGCACACTAGTGTGCCACGGCACACTGGTTGAGAAAGACTGCTGTAGAGTTCTTCCTTTGCATTCTGTATGTGTTTAGTCCTTGTTTCCATCATGCCAGCTCCACGAAACAGGACTTGAGTTAAACCAGGGAATTACTATGTGGTCTTCGGCATTACTAGCATGTGATCAGTCACTTGGCGGTCGTCCTGAACATGTCATTGGAACTGGAATTAGGTGACAAACTCAGAAGATTTCAAGCTTTCTTGAAATTCAAGCCAATATATATGACTGGCTCAAATATATGCTGTCTGGGGATAGTATGTGTGGGTGTCTTGGCATCAACTTGTAAGAAGGGCTATGAGTAGCCAGCATGTTTTAATCCTAAGAGCCTTCTGGGCACGCTGATTAGAAATGCGCATTTCTGTAAGGATGAATATGCTGGCCAAAGATTACAGCACGTCACACTTTATCAGGGAAAAGCAATATTTGGGGGGATTTTACTGAATGTTTTAACTGGGAAGGCCTTCCTTACTTGTTTCTGGAGCGGTAAAGCAATGTTGCTTTGCTTCATAGCCATTTGGGACTTGGATTCACGTCCGTCAAGAGAGCCAAGCACAGCTTCTTTTAAATTAATACAGTTCTCAAGAATGACTGAGCAAAGGATTAGCATAGAGCACAGCTAATCAAATTAAGTGTTTCCTTAAATTTGGTAATACATTCCTTGCACAAAGGAAGGACTGGTAGGTGATGGTTATTACAGTGGGAATTATAGCTTCATTATCTTGTGAAATTCTAAGCAGAAGCATCATATTCTAAGTAAAATTATTCCACCTCCGTATTTTTAGCATTGCTTGGCAGTGGCTGTTTCTTAATGGCCAGTGGGCCATAAGGGGTGTTAAAAAGCATAATAACCCAGAAGTCCACATCATTGGATATTCGTATTGGTTTGTATATGTTTCATAGATAATCAGCATAAATACTGAGGAAGCAAAGCTGAAGATGGTCCAAAAGCCTGAGGGGGGGATACTGGTTTGGATTACAATTCCTTTAATGCTTTTGCCACTATGACCACCGCTGGCCAACATACACAAAAAACACTATCAAAATATTATTTTTTATTATTTGGACTTACTAGACCCAGGCCCGGATTACCCATAAGGCCAACCTAGGCCAAGGCCTAGGGTGGCGTCCATTGGGGGGGGGCAGCAGATCCGGACCCCCCCCAAAATTTTTTAAAAATTTGAAAAAAATATTCAAAAAATATTCAAAAAAATAATTAAAAAATTAAGTGTGCATGCGCGCGGGGCCCCCCCCTTGCTCGTTCCAAAGGCTCTGCCCCCGCCCTCGCTCCGCCCCGGGCTTCTTGCCGTCATGGTGGCTTTAGGAGGGAGGGAGGAGCCGGGGCAGAGCCGGGGGTGGGGCTTTCCTCCTCCTCGCCGGCGAGGGAGCGGGGCGGAGCTGGGGGCGGCGGCTGATGGCCCTTTTGGCCTAGAGCGGCAAAAGGGCCTGATCCAGGCCTGACTAGACTGTCCCTGCCGAAGCTCGGGGCGGTTTCCAATACAATAAAATCACACAGGTCTTCTAAAAACATCATAAAACATAAAACATTCCTAAAAACCAATCAGTATAGCATAAAATATCTCAGTGGATCGGGTCGAGGCCGATCTGCAGAAGAGTACAGGAGCAGCACAACTAGGTGGCGAGGTTAGTGTTCAGATGCTAATCAGTCGCCAAATGCTTGCCTGAATAGCCAGGTCTTGCAGGACCCGCAGGGCCCGCGTCTTGGCTGGCAGCGTGTTCCACAGGGCCGGAGAGGCCACCGAGAATGCTCTCTGTTGGGTTCTGGCCAACCTAGTTGTAACCCTCTGAACGCAGTGATCTTCTGGGCATATATGGGGTAAGCCGCTCCCTCAAGTACACTGGCCCCAAACCATGTAAGGCCTTGAAAGTCAAGACTAACACTTTATAGGAGATCCGGAATTCAATCGGTAACCAGTGCAGTTCGCGCAGGAGAGGTGTTATGCGAGATTGTTCTAGTAGCTCCTAGCAGGAGGGGCGCAGCCGCGTTCTGCACCAGTTTAAGTTTCCGGATCGGTGAAAAAGGAACGCCAATGTAAAGCACGTTACAGTAATCGAACCTCGAGATGACCGTGGCTTGGATCACCGTGGCTAGGTCGTGGCGGGAGAGGTAGGGAGCCAGGCGTCTTGCTTGCCGCAGATGGAAGAAGGCTGTCTTGCAGGCACAAGACAGGCTCTTAACTGAAGACTGCGGGCACAGTGCCACGCCGTCAAATGTCGGCAGCTGGATCTCTCCCCCCCCCCCCCGCGCGACCCAGCCACAAGATCTCCGTCTTTGCCGGATTCACCTTCAACTTACTGGCTCGCAGCCATCCAGTAACGGCTTCTAGGCAAAGTTGGAAATTATCGGGTACAGATTTTGCCCCAGCATCCATCCTCAGAACGAGCTGGGTGTCATCAGCGTACATCTCTTAATATGATAATGGCTATATATCCATTATCATAATGGATATATATCCATTATCATATATCCATTATCATATTAGAAGATGTACTTTAATAGTATTTCTATAGTGGTTTTTGTGTATGTTATGTACCATTGAATATTGACTATACCTATTTTGTCTAATATATATTCTTGTGGTTATAATTCTTCTAACCATTCCTCACACCGGGTTTATATAGGTCTTTCTAATTCTATTCCTGAGTCTCTCAGCTTTTTTTCTATAGTTTAGAACAGTGATTTTCAACCAGTGTGCCGTGGAACACTAGTGTGCCGCGAGAGATCATCAAGTGTGCCGTGGGAAATTATTTTCGAACTTCATTCATATATAAACTATAAGGCGCATCTGTCCCTTTAAGAAATGGAACCATAGCACTCTCGCGTCACCTAAGAAGTGACGCGAGAGTGCTATGGTCGTGCCATCTTGGATTCGCTCAGACGCGGCTAAGTAAACAAAGTTAGAGTTAGTGCTGCAGCTGCGCGTCAATTTGGGATCACAGCAATACAAGCGAGTGACAGTGATGGAGAAGTTTTTGAGAAGGGAAAATGCAAATGCTGAACAGGGCCCTGGCCAAAATTATGACACAGATGAAGGCCCTAATATGAGTGGTAGACAAAAGAAAAAAGAAAACTAAAAATAGAGAGAGACTGACAGCTGTTGAGCAAGAGCTTCGTGTGTCTTTCTGCCATTCCTGCCAGGATATCTATTTTGTGTTCATCGAAGCAGGCCCAGGTTTCACACTGAGTGTATAAATACATTTAGAAACATATTAACTATATGTATTACTGTGTTAAAGTGTCATTTTGTATCGTTTTGGTTGGTGGTGTGCCCCAGGATTTTGTAAATGGAAAAAATGTGCTGTGGCTCAAAAAAAGGTTGGAAAACACTGGTTTAGACAGAGTCTTTTCAGACCCTGTCTTTGTTGTTTTGGTAAACTATATCATTAAATACCAAGTCAGAATCATCCATACTGTAGTATTTCCAACTTCTGTGTAAACTAGACAGTGAACAAAAGCTAACAAGAAGAAAATTGGCTCCTTGAAGGAGAGAGTTCAACAGATACCACAAAGAATACTACTAAAAAGAAAAATGAATCAAATCAGGACTGGAGTCTCTCAGTAGAAGTCAAGGTGAGGTTGATGCACTTTGAACACACCATGAATTGAGGCACCTTGTTGGAAAAGACAATAGTTCTGGGTAAACTGGAAGGCTGTAGAAAAAAAGAGGAGGAACACAACAAAGGTGAATTGACTCAAGAAAGCTGCAAACTTTCAAGACCTCAGCCATGAGAGATCTCTTGGAGATCTCTTATTCATAGGGTCTCCATAAGTCAAAGTCAGTTTCCATTGGAAATGGTAGAACCTGCATCAGAATAAACATAAACAGGATTTAACTTACATGCAGTTCTGTAAATACAGTAGGACAGTGTTTCCCAACCAGTGTGCCATGGCACACTAGTGTGCCGTGAGCGATCATCAGGTGTGCCGTGGGAAATTGGAGATAGAAGAGAGAGAGAGCCCTCCTGTCCTACCAGGAAGCCCTAGCCGGGGCTCGATCCCTTGCCAGAGTCCCGCAAACACAGCCTCCTTTTGGGAAGCCTTGTGCCGCCAGACTCACCACTTGCCTCCTTGGGCTTCCTCCTCCCCTCTGCTCCTTCCTCGGCCTCGGAAGGGTTTGAACCAAAAGGCGGGGACTGCGTCAGGCGGAAAGAGCCACACGGAGAGAGAGAAGATCCTGGGATGGGACTTCCCCGGGTCCCCCGGCTGCCTGGGGGTAGGCATTCATGCAGTGAGGCATCCCTTGGTCTTCCAGGGCTCAAGGCTGGGGAATCCTGGGATTTGTAGTTTGGGGAGGCTCAAGATGGTGTCAAACTACCACTTCCGTGATTCCCTCGCACTCAGCCAAGGCGGGTCAAGGCGCGTTCGGGACACAGGGTTGAGGCACCTTTAAGCAGGGACCGAAAACTAACAGGGTTTGCTCACTTAAGGCAGGTGTGGGCCAACTTGGGCCCTTCCTCCAGGTGTCTTGGCCTACAACTCCCACCACTCATATATAAATATATATTAGCTGTATAAATTTATTAGCTGTACCCACCATGCATTGCTGTGGCCAACCTTCCCTCCCTCTTTCTCTCCTTCCCTCCCTCTTTCTTTCCTTCCCTCTTTTTCTTTTCTTTCTTCTTTCCCTTTTTCTTTCTTCCTTCTCTACCTGTTTCTTTCCTCCCTTTTCTTTGCTCTTTGGTTCCATTCTTCCTTCTCTCTTCCTTTCCTTCCCTCCCTCTTTCCTTTCTTCCCTTTTTTCTTTTCCTTCTTCTTTCCCTTTTTCTTTCTTCCTTCTCTACCTGTTTCTTTCCTCCCTTTCTTTGCTCTTTGGTTCCATTCTTCCTTCCTTCCTTCCTTCCTTCCTTCCTTCCTTCCTTCCTTCCTTCCTTCCTTCCTTATTGATGCATAAGAACACAGAGAGAAAGACTGACAGCTTTTGAGCAAGACTTTCGTGTGTGTCTTTCTGCCATTCCTGCCAGGATATCTATGTTGTGTTCATCGAAACAGGCCCAGGTTTCACACTGAGTGTATAAATACATTTGAAAACATATTAACTATATGTATTACTGTGTTAGAGTGTCATTTTGTGTCATTTTGGTTGGTGGTGTGCCCCAGGATTTTGTAAATGTAAAAAATGTGCCGTGGCTCAAAAAAGGTTGAAAAACACTGCAGTAGGAAGCTTCCTTCATGAGCAAGAAGTTTTTTCAGAGGGTTTTAAAGAGGCAGTGGTCTCCCCGCTACTGAAGAAACCGAATTTAGACCGATCAGTTCCCTCCAACTACCGCCCGGTTTCGAACCTTTCGTTCCTGGGTAAGGTGATTGAGAGGGCAGTAGCGGGGCATCTGCAGCAGTTCCTGGATGACACAGCCGGATTAGATCCCTTCCAATCCAGCTTCTGCTCAGGGCATGGGACGGAGACCGTCTTGGTCGCCATTTCGGATCAGCTTCGATGCCAGCTGGACAAGGACGGATCAGCGCTGCTTGTGTTGTTGGACCTCACAGCAGCATTTGATACAGTCGATCACAATCTTTTGGCCCACTGCCTTGCCGCTGTTGGAGCCTTGAAATGGCTGCTATCCTTTCTGCACAACCGAGAACAGCGAGTAGGAAGGTGAGGTCTGGCTTCTGAGAGGGCCCCTCTACTTTGTGGGATTCACTCTTCTTTGTTATTTAACATCTACATGCAGCCACTTGCTCGACTGGTTCGAAGTTTTGGGCTGGAATGTTATCAGTACGCTGATGACACCCAGGTTGTTCTGAAGATGGAAGGCCGACAGGAGTCCATTCCCCCAAGTTTCCACCAGTGCCTTGAAGCCGTTACTGGATGGCTGTGTGCCAGCAGATTGAGGGTGAATCCAGCAAAGACGGAGATCTTGTGGTTGGGTCGTCCGGACGATGGGGTAATCCAGCTACCTACCCTGGAGGGCGAGGCATTATGCCCGTCATCCTCAGTAAAGAGCCTTGGGGTTGTCTTAGACCCGTTGCTGACAATGGAGTCTGAGGTCTCCACTGTTAGCAAAACTGCTTTCTTTCACCTGCGACAGGCTAGGCGGCTGGCCCCCTATCTGTCCAGAGATGACCTGGCCATGGTGATCCAAGCCACAGTCATCTCGAGACTAGACTACTGTAACACCCTTTACATTGGCCTGCCCTTGTCTGTGATCCGGAAACTTAAGCTCGCCCAGAATGCCGCTGCGCGACTTCTCGCTGGGGTGCCAGTGAGATTAGAAAAAACAGGTATCTCCTAAGAGTAAACACAGAAAAACACGAAGGATCGCAATGAATGCGCTAATGGTACACTATAGTAGGGTGCAGTATTATCAAAGAACACACGATGGTGCTATAACCAGCAAACGCTAAATAGTAAATAATAAGGTAATAGCTCTAAACGCAGCAAAGTGATAATAAACACACTCTATGTATCTACTTGGAGCAAACAGTAAACATGTAAGCGCGGCTGAGCATAAGAGGTATAAACACAGGGAACCCACATCAGTTGCGGAAGTGACGTGTAGGTCTATCCGCTGTCCGTTGCTTCCCTATAGTGCAGCGGCAGTATCGCCAAGGCCTACAGTTCCCAAGGGCCTTAGCGGTACGTGGATGGAGTCCTCAAAGTATCGCGATGTGAGGAAAGTAAAGCTGGATACCTGGGTGAATCCCAGGCACTCACGCGACGTCACGGTGGGCAAGCGAAATCTCGTGGGGCGAGACCGAAGTAGCGTGGTCTCGCGGGAGTTCGCCAGGGATTCCAAAATAAACAATAATCAAATTAAATGATGTATAATGTGCCCATCACTTATTTGTGACCTCTGGCGAAACGGGCTGGTGCCTTAGATGGCCTTGAGTGACCTATGTCTGGCTATATCCCGTTGGCTCATTTCATGCTATTGATCCACATCTGGAAAAAATACCATATGAATATGAACAGTATATGAATTGATGTTGATATTACTCAAGTGCTAAATACACTATTTCTACGGAGAACGACTGCGTTTTTGGTTGATTTCATCATTAGTTTGGATACACTATCGTTTACCCTACATAGGAGGTGCACCCCCTGATGATTATCTCCTGGGTTATTTGAAATACGCCGTTGGGACACCTTTACTTACGGGTCCCACCCCAGCAACGCAGTGGGCCCGCAGCTGGCCGGCATTTAGCGACAGGAGCAGCGCCCGGCCACGTTTCATCATTTTGCAGCCAGAGCAGAGTACATGCTGCATGCCCTCACCTCCATTGCCTCAATATCATTGATGGGCACATTATACATCATTTAATTTGATTATTGTTTATTTTGGAATCCCTGGCGAACTCCCACGAGACCACGCTACTTCGGTCTCGCCCCACGAGATTTCGCTTGCCCACCGTGACGTCGCGTTTTTCTGTGCCAGTGAGATGTCATATAACTCCCATCCTTCAGCAGCTTCATTGGCTTCTGGTCGGGCACCGGATCACCTTCAAGGTGATGGTGTTAACTTTCAAGGCCTTGTATGGTCTGGGGCCGATGTACCTGAGGGACCATCTCACCCCCTACCAACCCCAGAGATCACTCTGTTCTGAAGATCTGAACCTTCTCAAAGTGCCTAGTTGTAAAATCATTCATTTGACATCCACTTAGCGCAGAGCCTTCTCTGTTGTGGCGCCATCCATCTGGAATACTTTGCCAACCGAAGTTCGTGCCTTGCAAGATCTGTCATCTTTTCGCAGGGCGTGCAAAACCTTTCTGTTTCGGTTGGCATTGGATTGTTGAGATTTGTAATTTTGTTTTGCCTTAATTTGATGTTTTATCTTTGTTTTATGCTTTGTGTCGACTGTGAGCCGCTCCGAGCCCTCGGGGAGTGGCGGCATACAAGACCAAATAATTAATAAATAAATAATGAAAAAAATGTTACTTAAATATTTAAACTGATCATTATGGATTTTTCCAGGGCATCACAGGAAATACGTAAATATGTGATTATGCTTTGACGCCATAATGTTTTGTCAGGCGATGAGGCTCCTTTTTGAGAAAATTCATAATGGTAAAGAGAAGCAATTGTACATTAATTAGCTGAAGTGGAGGTGTTCTATCAGAAAGCCAGAAGCTAAGCCAGACATAACTTTCATAGAAAGGATTGCAGGCCCTTTGAAGTACAGAATTAGAATTCAGAATGGATTTCTGTCAGATAGGAGAATTGAGCTGTGAACAATACAGTGAAAATGTTTCCAAGACTGTCTTAAAGATATTGAAGATAAGAGGGGGAAAAACATATTAAGCAGTGGTACAAAATAAAGATTTGCAATCAGGCTTCAGGGGTGAGCATCAGTATTTGGCATAAATAGGAAATTTTACATTGCTTTTATATAAAAGTGAAAAGCAAACAGTCATGAATACATTCTTCCAGCCTTTTCAAAATCTGAAACCTATTTCTTTTAGCTTCTGGTGCATCTACACCAGTGTTTCCCATGTGCCGTGAGCGATCATCAGGTGTGCCGTGGGAAATTGGCACCTCCAATACCCTTTCTTCCCCCTCCTGCCAAACACTTTGTCTTCTCAACTCGGGCTCCCTTCTTTCCAGCCTTGCTTCTGCCACCATTTTGATCCGAGGGGGCAGCGTGAGCATGTTTGGGGGGGGGAGGGGGGAGGGAGGAAGACGTGACCCGTGTGGGCGCTACTGCGCAGACTCGCCCCACGTCTTCCTCCCTCCCCCCTCCCCTCCTGAGCAAAGTGAGGCAAAGCTAGCAGAGCGAGGCTGGGAAGAAGGGAGCCCAAGTGGAGAAGAAAAAGCAAGTGTTCGGCAGGAGGGGGAAGAAAGGGCGCGAAGGGGGAGGGGAAGGAAGAGGTCTCTGTCGAAAGCTGGCATGGGCAAACTTGGACCTTCCAGGTGTTTTGGACTCCAACTCCCACCATTCCTAGCAGCCTCAGGCCCTTTTCCTCCCCCTCAGCCACTTAAGCAGGAAAGGGCCTCAGGCTGTTAGGAATGGTGGGAGTTGAAGTCCAAAGCACCCAGAGGGCCGAAGTTTTCCCATGCCTGTTTTAGGGACCTTAAAGTGGTAAGCGTCCTTCCAACATTGTGATTCTGAGAGAGAGAGAGAGAGAGAGAGAGAGAGAGAGAGAGAGAGAGAGAGAGACTGACAGCTGTTGAGCAAGACCTTTGTGTGTGTCTTTCTGCCATTCCTGCCAGGATATCTATGTTGTGTTCATCGAAACAGGCCCAGGCTTTACACTGAGTGTATAAATACATTTAAAAACATATTAACTATATGTATGACTGTGTTAGAGTGTCATTTTGTGTCATTTTGGTTGGTGGTGTGCCCCAGGATTTTGTAAATGTAAAAAGTGTGCCGTGGCTCAAAAAAGGTAGAAAAACACTGATCTACACCATTGAAGTTATGCAGTTTCATGCCCCTATGGCTTCCATGGCTCTGTGTTATGCAATTATAGGAGTTATAGCTTGGCAACGCACCAGCATTCCTTCACAGAGAAAGCTAAAGATCTCCAATAACAGTGTTTCTCAACCTGGGGGTTGCAACCCCGAGGCGGGGTGGGGGGTGGGTGGGTGTCGAACGGGTGTTTCAGAGAGGTTGCCAAAGACCATCAGAAAACACATATTGGAAAATCCCTTTGGAAGAGAAGGCTAAAGATCTCTCAGCCTGTCCTTCTCTTCCATTTTGTGATTGACCGGCCTTTCGGCCAGTCAAGGAGAGACTGCTTCTGAGACTCCAAGTGGGGAAGGGAGAGAAGGTGTGCTTGGCACATGGCAGCAATGTGTGCAGGTGAGGGAGAGTGCGCAAGGTTGGATGGAGGCTGGCACCAGCAGTCACATCCCTTCCAGCGTGACGTGGGGCTGAGAAGCAGTTTAGGTAATTTGTTTGAGTTTTGGAGTTGTAGTTCACCTACACCCAGAAAGCACTGTGGATTCAAACAATGATGGATCTGGACCAAACTTGGCACGGATACTCAATATGCCCAAATGTGAACACTAGTAGAGTCTGGGGGAAATAGATCTTGATCTTTGGGAGTTGTAGTTGCTGGGATTTAAAGTTCACCTATAATCAAAGAGCATTCTGAACCCCACTAATGATATAATTGGGCTAAACTTCTCACACGGAACGCCCTACCTTGAAAAGACTTGCTGATGCGAGCCTCCCTCTTGGCTCACAAACACCCCAGGGGTGATAACCCTTCCCTATGCTATCTAAAGATGTGTGCATTTGAGTGTGTGTGTGTGTGTGTGACTGGAGCTCCACTTAAGATGGATCTGTTATGACTTACATATAAATTCAACTTAAGAACAAACTTATAGAACCTGTCTTGTTCATAACCTGGGGACTATCTGCATATTGCTTCTATTGCCATAGGAGCACCTTAACAGCTTCTCATACCATTCTCTATGGTCAACTCTTTCATTTATACCTTACTTCAGGGCTGTCCAACTGGCCTGGGGCCGGATCCGGCCCCCCAGCCTGTTGGGCACGGCCCCAGCTATGCCCCCAGCCGCCATTTTTAAATTTTTTTAAAAAAATCTATTTATTTTTTTTTTAAAAGGCGGCCGGGGGGGAGGGGGAGGCGGGGCAGGGAGGAGGAAGAGAGCTAGCTCCTCCTCCCTGCACTGCCCCTCCGTTCCTCTCTCCGCGCCGCCAATTGCATCGGCGCCGGTGAGAGAGGGACAAGGGGTGGTACAAGAAGGAGGACGAGGACTAGCTCCTCCTCCCTGCACCGCCCTCTTCTTCCCTCTGTCGCCGGCGCCGATGCCTTGCAAGGGAGGGGGGTCCCCGGCGGCACCCCTCCCTTGCAAAGCATCGCAGCAGCGGCTGAAGCTAGCGCCGGCTTCTGCAGCTGCCGGGATGCTTTGCAAGGGAGGGGGGTCCCCGCGGCACCCCCTCCCTTGCAAAGCATCGCAGCAGCGGCTGAAGCCAGCACCGGTTTCTGCGGCTGCCGGGATGCTTTGCAAGGGAGGGGGTCCCCGGGCGGCACCCCCTCCCTTGCAAAGCATCGCAGCGGCTGAAGCCAGCACCGGTTTTCTGCGGCTGCCAGGATGCTTTGCAAGGGAGGGGTTCCCGGCGGCACCCCCTCCCTTGCAAAGCATCGCAGCAGCGGCTGAAGCCAGCGCCCGGTTTCTGCGGCTGCAGGGATGCTTTGCAGGGAGGGGGTCCCGGCGGCACCCTCCCTTGCAAAGCATCGCAGCAGCGGCTGAAGCCAGCGCCCGGTTTCTGCGGCTGCCGAGATGCTTTGCAAGGGAGGGGGTCCCCGGCGGCACCCTCCCTTGCAAAGCATCGCAGCAGCGGCTGAAGCCAGCACCGGTTTTCTGCGGCTGCCGGGATGCTTTGCAAGGGAGGGGGTCCCCGCGGCACCCCCTCCCTTGCAAAGCATCGCAGCAGCGGCTGAAGCCAGCACCGGTTTCTGCGGCTGCCGGGATGCTTTGCAAGGGAGTGGGGGTCCCGGCGGCACCCCTCCCGTGCACAGCATCGCAGCGGCAGAAGCCAGCACCGGTTTCTGCGGCTGCCGGGATGCTTTGCAAGGGAGGGGGGTCCCCGGCGGCACCCCCCTCCCTTGCAAAGCATCGCAGCAGCGGCTGAAGCCAGCACCGGTTTCTGCGGCTGCCGGGATGCTTTGCAAGGGAGGGGGGTCCCCGGCGGCACCCCCTCCCTTGCAAAGCATCGCAGCAGCGGCTGAAGCCAGCACCGGTTTCTGCGGCTGCCGGGATGCTTTGCAAGGGAGGGGGTCCGGCGGCACCCCCCTCCCTTGCAAAGCATCGCAGCGGCTGAAGCCAGCACCGGTTTCTGCGGCTGCCGGGATGCTTTGCAAGGGAGGGGGGTCCCCGGCGGCACCCCCCTCCCTTGCAAAGCATCGCAGCAGCGGCTGAAGCCAGCGCCGGCTTCTGCGGCTGCCGGGATGCTTTGCAAGGGAGGGGGGTCCCCCGGCGGCGCCTCTCTCCCTTCCAAGGCATCCCGGCAGCAGCTGAAGCCGGCGAAACCGCCAGCTTCATCTGTGGCTAGGATGCCTTGGAAGGGAGGGGGTGCCGCGTGGCTCCTCCCTCTCTCCCAAAGCTTCCCGGCAGCCGGGGGCGTGGCCAGGGGTGGGGCCGGGGGCAGGGCCAGGGGCGGGGCCGGGCGGCCCCCCAGGTCATCAGTGACCTGGAATCCGGCCCTTGGCCGGTTAGAAGTTGGACAGCACTGCCTTACTTAATGCTGTTCTTGAGTAATAGCAGAATAGGCATCAAAGACAAACATTGTCCTAAGTAGTCTTCTAGAGCTGCCTGATTAAGTAGCTTATTTATTTATTTATTTGTCACGTTTCTATACCGCCCCTCTCAGCCCGAAGGCGACTCGGGACGGTTTACACAGGCAGTCTCTGCCCTCAATACAACACAGCAACAAGTCAACCCCCCCCCCAGAAAAAAACATATAATAACAATGTAACAATTAAAAACATACAATTGCAGCCTCAGCGTCATGTGGAAATCAGTTTCCATCACATCGTCGTCATTCCATATATCCAATTAAGCCTTATATTTCATCAACAAATGCCTGCTCAAATAACCAGGTCTTGACTTTCTTGCGAAACGTCAGGAGGGAGGGGGCCGATCTGATGTCTCTAGGGAGGGCGTTCCAAAGCCGAGGAGCCACCACTGAAAAGGCCCTGTCTCTCGTCCCCGCCAGTCGTGCCTGCGAAGAAGGCGGGACCGAGAGCAGGGCCTCTCCAGATGATCTTAAACATCTCGATGGTTCATAGGGAGAGATGCGTTCGGACAGGTAAGTTGGACCCGAACCGTTACATTTAAGCTTGCCTTAAATGTAGTGTGAAATACCATAATCGGATACTTTACCTGAAGTACTATAGCTGCTTCTTACCAAATCTTCAGTCTGTATTCAGAATATCACTTGATACACAGTGAATTTGGAACAAGAACTCAGTCCAGTTTATATTTTATGATATACATACTAAATTATGCTAATTTTCTGCTGTTGGTTAAGAAATCATTTGTTTTTGAATTGTAGTTGCTGTGACTCATTATTCTTTGTGATTAATAGCCTAATAACCGGGGATGGGTGTGGATTAATTGGATAATGCTGGTGAAAAATCGTTGAACATGAGTGTTCTTTAAGTAATAAGGAGAATTATTAATTGCATTCCACTTTCAGGATGCTTTCAGATGGCCAATGGATCACACTTCCATTTATCTGAATTAATGCTTCTTGTGCAACGCCATTTTTAAAAAGGAGATAGCTCAGTAAAGATGTTCACAAGATGTTTGTCAACTCTGATGGAATATTTCAATTAATAAACAGTGCTTTTCAAGTATTTTTGTCCGGAGTTGACAGATAAATGAATACAGTTAGTCCTTGGATCACCAGTGGAGTTTGGTTCCAGGACCCTCCATGAATACCAAAATCCGTGGATCCTCCAGTCTCATATGCAGTGATATAGTAAAATGGCAAATTCTTGCCCAGCCCAACTTTTCAGAATTATTCAATCTATGACTACTGTCCTAAATTCCGTGGTTTCGGATGTTATAGCTGAGGCTTTTAATAAGTTTTTTGCAGACAAGGTTTTGCTGCTTCGCCATGATCTCGCCGCCACCCTAGATACAGTGACTGAGCTTGAAGTTTCATGGACACTCGCCGGCTCTGCCTTCAGTCAGTTCGTCGTGCTGGATGTAGAAGCTGTTGACAAGATTCTTACCAGAATGAAGTCAACCAGTTGTTCCCTTGATCCATGTCCCTCCTGGTTGGTCAAGGACTGCTGGGAGGAGTTATATGCCGTCGAACCAGGTGCCTTTGAAAATAAACTGCGATGTGCTGCTTCCTATAAGCCTGGTGGACTGCAGGATGCCTACTTGAGAAGCTCAGGGGTCCAGCAACCCAAAAACCATTCCAGGTTGAAGTTGAAGAACAAATAGTTTATTCAGCTACAAAGTCTTTGAAAGACTTGGCACAGAGCTTAACGGTTGCAAAAATATACTTGAATAAAGATGAAAATTCCCTGGGTTGCTGACTAAGACTGCAAAGTCGCCCTTTGCTTCCTCCGAATGGTAAGGAAATCCGAGGATATTCCTCACCCTGACCCTAGGTTACTGAATAGAAGGAACCACGCCTTCCCTATCTATACCTAGGGCCAGTTCAAAGGCGAACCGGTGCTGGGATGGCAGTTAGATAGCTACCATATACAACAAGCAGTGCTAATCACAGCAAGGTATCATTAGCCTATCTAACTCCAGCGGTCAAGCAATTGGTCAAGCATTCAGTAAGTCAGTACTTACGGTGGCCTATACACTGCTAACCTGACTGACCAAGCACATCTGAGCTCTTCTCCAGCCTGATTTCTAGAACTGGGGCCAATACAAAACAGATGTCTGGAAGACGGATCAAGTTACAAGGCCCTCTGATGGACATTATCAATAGCTCCCTTGAGCAAGGAGTTTTTCCAGAAGGGCTGAAAGAGGCAGTGGTTCGTCCAGTACTGAAAAAGCCGAATTTAGATCCTTCAGTGACTTCCAATTACCGCCCCGTTTGGAATCTTCCATTCGTAGGTAAGGTAATTGAGAGGGCAGTAGCAGACCAGTTCAAATTTTTTTTAGATGACACGGCCGGGCTAGACCCTTACCAGTTCACCTTCCGTTTGGGACATGGGACTGAGACTGTGCTGGTTGCCATCTCGGATCAACTCTGATGCCAGCTTGACCGAGGTGGATCGGTATTGCTTGTATTGTTAGATCTTACAACTGCCTTTGACTCAGTCGATTATGATCATTTGACCCACCGCCTCACCACCTCGGGGGTCCAAGGGTCTGCCCTTAATTGGGTGGACTCCTTCCTCCGGAACTGCTGGCAACAAGTGGAATGGAACAGGATGTCCTCTGAAAAATCACCACTTATGTGTGGAGTTCCTCAGGGGGGCATTCTATCTCCACTGTTATTTAACATCTACCGTGTTTCCCCGAAAGTAAGACAGCGTCTTACTTTCTTTTCCCCCCAAAAAGTCCCCCTACGTCTTACTTTCGGGGTACGTCTTATATAAACTAAGACGTACCCCATCGCCATGCCCACGCCGCTGCCGCCGCCGCCGTCACGCCGCCGCGGCACACCTCCGCGGCGCAGCTTTCTGGACAAAGGAAGGGAGGGGGAAGAAAGCCAGAAGCATGGCAAAGCGCCAAGCGCCAGAGTGACGCGTCGTCGCTCTGCCCCGCCCCCGGCTCCCTTCTCCCTCCCTTTCTTGGAGAAAGGAAAGGAGGGGGGAAGCGAGCCGGGGGCGGGGCAAAGCGACGACGCGTCAGAGTGATGCGTCATCGCTGCCCCGCCCCCGGCTCCCTTCTCCCTCCCTTTCTTGGAGAAAGGAAAGGAGGGGGAAGCGAGCCGGGGGCGGGGCAAAGCGACGACGCATCAGAGTGACGCGTCATCGCTCTGCCCCGCCCCCGGCTCCCTTCTCCCTCCCTTTCTTGGAGAAAGGAAAGGAGGGGGAAGCGCGACGGGGGCGGGGCACAGTGACGACGCGTCAGAGTGACGCGTCGTCGCTCTGCCCCGCCCCCGGCTCCCTTCTCCCTCCCTTTCTTGGAGAAAGGAAAGGAGGGGGAAGCGAGCCGGGGACGGGGCAAAGCGATGACGTGTCACTCTGACGCAGCGCACGCTTTGCCATGCTTCTGGCTCTCTCCCCCTCCCTTGAGGCCTGGCAGAAAGGAGGTGTGCCGCGGAGGTGTGCCGCGGCCGATGGGCCGGTTGCGGCGGCGGCGGCGTGGGCGTGGCGACGAGGTACGGCTTACATTCGGGGTACGGCTTACATTAGCCGACCCCCCTGACACCCCCGATACGTCTTACAATCGGGGGTGTCTTATTTTCGGAGAAACACGGTATATGCGACCACTTGCTCAGCTAGTTCGGAGTTATGGGCTGGAGTGTTACCCGTATGCTGATGACACCCAGCTCCTTCTACGGATGGACGGCCGACCGGACTCGATTCCTGATAACTTCACATCTTGCCATAACAGGTTGGCTGCGTTCCAGTAGACTGAGGGTGAATCCAGCAAAGACTGAGATCTTGTGGCTGGGTCATCCTGGATTAGATGAGGTTAGGTTGCCCACCATAGATGATCAACCTCTCTCTCCAGCTATCACCGTCAAAAGCCTTGGTTTCATTTTTGACTCGTTATTGATAATGGAGGCCCAGGTCTCCGCCGTCAGTAAGTCAGCCTTTTTCCATCTTTGGCAGGCTAGGCAGCTGGCGCCCTACCTGTCCAGAGATTACCTGGCCACAGTGGTTCATGCCACAGTAACCTCAAGACTTGACTATTGTAATGCCCTTTATGTGGACCTTCCCTTGTCAGTGGCCCGGAGACTTTGACTAGTGCAGATTAACACCTGTTCTATACCGACTGCACTGGCTTCCAGCCGAGTTCCGTATTACTCACAAGGTGCTGGTTCTAACCTTTAAGGCCTTGAATGGTCAAGGGAATGCCTCTCTCTGTGTTGACCCTTGAGATCGCCTCGATCAGACCATCAGAATCTATTACAGGTCCCAGGCCCTAAGGATGCCCATTTGACATCAACCCGGCGTAGAGCTTTCTCGGTGATCGCCCCGTCACTTTGGAACGCCCTTCCTCCTTACATCAGAGCCACCCGTGATCTAAACGACTTTCGCACGGCTTGCAAAACGTGGATGTTTGAGAGGGCGTTCGGCTGAGAACTTGTAGATTGTTAATTGTTTTTAGATGTTCTTAGATGCTAATTCTTTTTAGATTTTAGATACTTTTAGATATTTTAGATGTTTTAGGTATGTAGTGTGTGTTTTTACTGTAAATCTCCCAGAGCCATTAATAAATCCCTAAATAAATAAATAAATAAATAAATAAATAAATAAAAATGGCCAACAAACAACTGCTGGAGCCAATCTTTTGGTTGGCTGAATTTGTGGGTGGAGATCCTGTTAATACTGAGGGCCAACTGTACCTGCATGTTGAAGGGTGACACTGCTTACTATGCCATCTTCCTCTAATTTTTAAAAAGATAGATTTACTGCATGTATACCAGGGGTGCTCATTAGGTAGCTCGGGAGCTACTAGTAGATCTTCGGCTCTCTTCCAGGTGATCTTTGGGCCTCACCAGCCGGATGGGGCGCTCCTGCCATGCGCGCACACACCCTGTGCGCACACACGCTCCTGCTGCTGGCTTTCGCTCTCTCTGTGCTTCTTTCACCTGCGGGGCATTGCAGGAAGAAGGAAGCATGAGGCGGGGCCTCTGGAGGGAGCGCCCTGCCTCTCTCTCGTCCAGAAGCAGCTGTGCAGCCTCCATTGCTGGTGAGACAGGCAGGGCGGAGCGCTCCCTCTGGATGCCCCGCCTCGTGCTTTCTCCTTCCCGCAATGCCCCGCAGGCGGAAGTAGTGCTGCACGGGCGGAAAACAGCAGCAGGAGCACGTGCGATGTCAAGAGCGTGCGGCGGCGGGAGCGCGAGGGAGCGCATAGCGGCGGGGGCAGGTAGATCTTTTGGACTTGGTTGCTTTAAGAGTAGCTCGCATGCTGAAAAAGTGTGAGCACCCCTGATGTATACAGTGTATTTCAGGGGACAGTCTGCACACTTCAAAGTTGGGGAAGTTTTTGTATTTTTCCTTCTTTTCCTGTTTTTTGTCATGATATCAGCAATCATATGGTCAAGTGTGAGCATTAAAGTGTGGGAAGTCTAAACCTATCAGATGTTAATAATTGCTTTGTATGGAAAATAAAAAGTTGATTAGTATGATCAAGTTGTCAAGGATCCATTTGTATGACCCTAACATAAGGTAAACTGTCTTAGATAAAAGGCAGAGCTAAAAGAATCTGCATTTCGATCCAAAACCCTCTGGAGAAATAAATTAGGGCAGCTACTTCCAGATTGCCAAAAATGATAAAATGAGTCATCACTCATTAAAAAAAGTTACAGATTTGTATACAATTTGCACTTGCTAATTTGTATCTGCAGATAACAAATGTAGAAACCATTACTGCCATTTAAATAGACACACAGTATAGCTCAACATAGTGGGGGAGACATTTGATGAGTTGTGAAGGATCCATTTTTATGACCCTTACATAAGTTAAATTGTCTTAGATAAAAGGCAGAGCTAAAAAAATCTGCATCTTGGTCCAAAACCCTTGGTTAAAAAATGTCTGCACATCAGGGATCATGCTCTCTGAGGTAGAAGAGAAAACCACTCCAGAAGGAATAAATGGAGAGCTACATTGGCTTCTCCACTCGGGCTCCCTTCTTCCCAGCCTCGCTCTGCTCGCTTTGCCTCGCTTTGCTCTGGGGCGAGTCTGCGCAGTAGCGCCCACACGGGTCACGTCTTCCTCCCTCCCCCCTCCCCTCCTGAACACGCTCACGCTGCCCCCTCAGATCAAAATGGCGGCAGAAGCGGCAGTGTAGAAGAAAAACTAAGTGTTGGACAGGAGGGGGAAGAAAGGGCGCTAAGGGGAAGGGGAGGAAGAGGTCTCTGTTGAAAGCTGGCATGGGCAAACTTGGACCTTCCAGGTGTTTTGGGCTCCAACTTCCACCATTTCTAGCAGCCTCGGGCCCTTTTCCTTTTCCCCCCTCAGCCACTTAAGCAGGAAAGGGCCTCAGGCTGTTAGGAATGGTGGGAGTTGAAGTCCAAAGCACCCAGAGGGCCGAAGTTTTCACATGCCTGTTTTAGGGGCCTTAAAGTGGAGAGCCTCCTTCCAACATTGTGATTCTTGATAGAAAACAAACAACAACATAACATAACATTGTTTGGATCCTCAGTGCTCTCTGGGTGTGGGTGAACTACAACTTCCATACTCAAGGTCAATTCCCAAGCAAACCCTTTCAGTACTTTCTGTTGGTAATGAGAGTTCAATATGGCAAGTTTGGTTCAATTCCATTGTTGCAAGAGTTCAGGATGCTCTTTGGTTGTGTGTTAACTATAAATCCCAGAAACTGTAACTCACAAATGTCAAGAAACTGTAACTCACAAATGTCAAGAAACTGTAACTCACAAATGCCAAGGTCTATTTTCCCCAAACTCCATCTGTGTTCACATTTGGGCATACTGAGTATTCATGCCAAGTTTGGTCCTGATCCAACATTGTTTGAGTCCACAGTGCTCTCTGGATATAGGTGAACTACAACTCTAAAACCCAAGGTCAATACCCACCAAACTCTTATAGCATTTTCTCTTGGTTATGGGAGTTCTGTGTGGGAAGTTTGTGTCTTTCTGCCATTCCCGCCAGTATATCTATGTTGTGTTCATCGAAACAGGCCCAGGTTTCACACTGAGTGTATGAATACATTTAAAAACATATTAACTGTACGTATTACGGTGTTAGAGTGTCATTTTGTGTCATTTTGGTTGGTGGTGTGCCCCAGGATTTTGTAAATGTAAAAAATGTGCCGCGGCTCAAAAAAAGGTAGAAATCCACTGGTCTAACAGATGCCGTGTTTCCCCGAAAGTATGACACCCCCGATTGTAAGACGTATCAGGGGTGTCAGCTAATGTAAGCCGTACCCCGAAAATAAGACGTACCACCAGCCACCACGTCACTCGGTCCCGCCCCCTCCTCGGTCCCGCCTCCTCCGCCGCCTCCTCCGCCGCCTCCTCCGCCGCCTGCCTCCGCCTTCGCCGCCCGCCGCCTCCACCGCCCGCCTCCGCCTACCTCCGCCTCCGTCGCCGCCGCACAGCCGGCCCCACACCTGCGCCAGGTGCGCCTGCGTCAGCGCGCTAGGGCGCGCCTGCGTCAGCGCGCGCGCGCCTGCGACATTCACGCATGGGCAGTAGGTCCGCCCTAGCGCGCTGACGCAGACGCGCCCTAGCACTCTGACGCAAGCATGCCTAGCACGCTGACGCAGGCGCGCCTAGCGCTCTGACGCAGGCGCGCCTGGCGCAGGCGTGGGGCCGGCCGGCGGCGGCGGAGGTAGGCGGAGGCGGGCGGCGGCGGGCGGCGGAGGCGGAGGCAGAGGCGGGCGGAGGCAGGCGGCGGCGGCGAAGGCGGTGGCGGCGGCGGAGGAGGAGGAGGCGGAGGAGGAGGCGGGACCGAGGAGGAGGCGGGACCGAGTGAGGAGGCGGCCAAGGGGAAAGGCTTACTTTCTCGGGTACGGCAGGTACCGTCGGCTAATGTAAGCCGTACCCGAAAGTAAGCCGTAGTGGGGATTTTGGGGGTCAAAAGAAAGTAAGACGCTGTCTTACTTTCAGGGAAACATGGTAGAATCCTTGATTTATTCTAGAATAGAAAGTGATTTGTTCCTAGTGTTTGTTATTGTGTCTGTGATGCACATATTGCACACAGATGCATATAACTGATTAGTGATGACTGGATAATCATCATAAGCTAAAATTCAATTCAATGACCCATAAAACTTTTCAAGAATGGGTTAAAGAGATCACGTGAATAGCAAAAATGTAAAATATTCTCCCTTCTCCTCCAAATACACAGTTCTGGTTTTTTTTATAATAAAAAAACCAGTAGCAGGGTTCAATTAAACATGTTTTCGAGCAATGTGTAGTTAGCTTCACACAGTTTGTTTGGACTGATAAATTACAGGCTGTGTTAAATAACTGGAATGATTTGAGTGGGCTTAGTGGAAATGCAGCTGAAGCACTACAATGTGTCTATTTTTAAAGAGTTATTTTAAGGCCTTAGATTGCTACCATAAACATCCCCTTAATCTTTATCCACATAAGTAGGTCCATTTTCAATGACACTCATTTATTTGTCTGGCTATAAACAGTAATTTATGATACCCACTATTAGTTCACGTTAGCTCCCTTCTGACATTTTGGCAGTGATAAAAAGCTGTTTAGTTGCCTTTGCTGAAAGGACTTTGTAATTACCATCCACATGATAGAGACCCAAAAATTCCTGGTGTTTAAGAAAACAACAGTTTTGGAGCTACAGTATCTAGAATTTGGGTTGGGAAATGTCTGGTTCTTAGAGAAATGTAGAGAGCAGAACAAAGGACTCTATGTAACGTTTGTCGACCTCACCAAAGCCTTCGACACTGTGAGCAGAAAAGGACTGTGGCAGATCCTGGAACGTCTAGGATGTCCCCCCAAATTCCTCAAACTCATTATCCTGTTACACGAGGGCCAGCGCGGTCAAGTCAGATACGGCGATGCTCTCTCGGAGCCCTTTCTCATAACTAATGGAGTGAAACAAGGTAGTGTTCTTGCACCAACCCTATTTCCAATCTTCTTCAGCATGATGCTCCAAAGGGCTACGGCAGACCTCCAAGAAGAAGACGGCATATATATACGCTATCGTACTGATGGTAGCTTGTTCAACTTAAGCCGTCTGAGGGCTCGCACTAAGACTCTAAACTATCTAGTCCTTGAGCTGCTTTTTGCAGACAATGCTGCCCATGTCGCCCATTCAGAAGCAGCCCTGCAGCTCCTCACATCCTGCTTTGCAACAGCTGCAGAGCTGTTTGGGCTGGAAGTCAGCCTGAAGGAAACTGAAGTCCTCTACCAGCCTGCACCACAGGAAGAACACCATCATCCTCACGTCAGCATAGGCACATCTGTGCTTAAGTCCGTTCAGCAGTTCACCTACCTGGGAAGCATCATCTCTTTAGGCCCCAAGATTGACAAAGAGATAGATCAGAGATTATCAAAGGCATATAGTGCATTTGGAAGGCTTCACAAAAGAGTCTGGAGCAACAAGCACCTGAGGCAAAGCACCAAAATCAGTGTGTACAGAGCTATCGTACTGTCTGTTCTCCTCTATGGGTCTGAAACATGGGTCACCTATCACCAACACCTACGACTCCTCGAACGCTTTCATCAGCGTTGTCTTCGCACAATCTTAAATATACACTGAACCGACTATGTGACGAATGTTGCTGTCCTTGAGCAAGCAGGGATCACCAGCATCGAGGCCGTGTTATTGAGAACACAGCTGCGCTGGGCAAGGCACGTCTCCAGGATGGAGGACCACCGCCTCCCAAAGATACTACTTTATGGTGAACTCGCCACGGGTCAGCGCAAGAGAGGCGCCCCCAAAAAGAGATATAGGGACTCCCTGAAACAACATCGCAGGCTTGGCCAGATTGATCACCAACAATGGTCCACCCTGGCCTCACATCGGGAGGCATGGAGACGCACTATCCACAATGCTGCGGCCTCTTTCGAGAAGACACGTTGAATGAGTCTCGAAGAGAAACGACAATGCAGAAAGAACCGCAACTTGGAAATAACATCACCCAAGGAGACTTTCTGCTCTGCTTTCTGCAACTGAACTTGCCTATCTCAGATTGGCCTTTTTAGTCATCAACGCGCTTGTAAAAAGCGTGGAATGAGTCCTTCCTAAGAATCTTGGTTCGCGAAGTAATGCCGAGAGAGAGACCCAGTCCCTATAGTTAGTGGAATGAGCTAAACTTTATAATGTATGTCTTAAAAGATTTTGTTTAAAAATTGACCTTAAAAAACCGGGTCGACATGTCCTCACTGTGCATAATGTACCTTTACTCTTACAAAATGAGGAATCATCCCCTTTTCTGAGTAGAGTGGTGAAAGGTGAGAGCTTAGTCCATCCCAAGATAATGTAACAGAATAGAAAAGAAATACTGAGTGCTCCTAGTCTCTTCACTTTGGCTCTGCTTCTAGCCTTTGAATGCCTAGGTCAGTGTTTCCCAACCTTTTTTGAGCCGCGGCACACTTTTAACATTAAAAAAATCCGGGGGCACACCACCAACCAAAATGACACAAAATGACACTGTAACACAGTAAAGAACGGCTGGGGGATGGGGAGCTGCTGGGAGCAGCTGCTGGGAGTGCGAAGCCAGGGGCGGAGCCAGACCACACCATGCCCCGCCCCCCCCCGGCTTCAGTGCTCCCACAGCGTCGCCAGCCTTGAGGAGGCAGTGCCAAGCCAACATTGTGCTGGCTCTGCCACCGCTGGCTTGGCACTGCCCCCTCAAGGCTGGCGAAGCTGTGGGAGTGCTGAAGCTGGGGAGGGGGTGGAACCAGGCCGTGCCATGCCCCACCCCCTCCCCGGCTTCAGTTCTCCCACAGCTTTGCCAGCTTTGAGGGGCAAGCCAGCATTGTGCTGGCTCTGCCACCGCTGGGTTGGCACTGCCCCCTCTTGTCTGGAGCTGCTGCTGGGAGTGCCGCAGCTAGGGAGAGGGGGCGGAACCAGGCCGTGCCATGCCCCCCCTTCCCCGGCTTCAGTTCTCCCACAGCTTCGCCAGCTTTGAGGGGGCAAGCCAGCATTGTGATGGCTCTGCCACCGCTGGCTTGGCAATGCCCCCTCAAGGCTGAAGAAGCTGTGGGAGTGCTGAAGCTGGGGGAGGTGGTGGAACCAGGCCGCGCCATGCCCCACCCCCTTCCCCCGGCTTCAGTTCTCCACAGCTTCGCCAGCTTTGAGGGGCAAGCCAGCATTGTGATGGCTCTGCCACTGCTGGCTTGGCACTGCCCCCTCAAGGCTGGCGAAGCTGTGGGAGTGCTGAAGCCGGGGGGAGGGGGCGGAGCCAGGCTGCGTCATGCCCCCCCTCCCCCCGGCTTTAGCTCTCTCACAGAGGAGGAGCATCAGCGGTGGACGGGCTTCAGTAGGCGGGGCTCCTCCTCCGTGCGGCTTCAACAAGCAAGGGGCAAGAGTCATGGCAGATTGGAGGCAGGTTGGGGAAACAGCCGAAGGAGGCGGTGCCCCGGTCCCTTCTTCTTTTTCTTTGCCGCCGCCTGTCCCTTCCTCCTCCTCTCCCAAGCAGCAGGAGTTCGGCAGGAGGAGGGGGGAAGGAAGGGGGGCAGAGAGCTTTTCTCGCGGCACACCTGATGATTGCTCACGGCACACTAGTGTGCCACGGCACACTGGTTGAGAAACACTGGCCTAGGTAGGGAAATGGTGGTGGCAGTTAGCCTCCTGAGCCACATTAGTGCTTTCTCTTCATCACAGAATGACCCTGGACTTATCCACAGACCATATCAAAATCCATAATATTGGCCTCCAAACCTGCCTTTCAATTATACATGAGGGTGACTTAAGCATGAATGTGTATGGTGTATGGGCCAGAGGTTTAGCACAGCGGTTAAATCAGCAGCTGCTAAAGATCTATCAACCGAAAGATTGCAAGTTCAAACCCCGAGTTGGCGTGGGCAGCCAATAGTCACCCCTGCCCACTGTCTACCTAAGCGGTTTGAAAACATCTTTAGCTGTAATTAGAGAAATTAGGTACCGCTATTTTAAAAAAGCGGGGGAGGTTTTTACAATGCCATAAAGAAAAAAGAAGATCAGATGTTGGAATGCGGAAGTCCTGACAGCTCTTTGTCAAAAGAGGATGGAGCGACAGCACCCCCTGTGGCACGACACAAAAACCTCCTTGTGTTCTGTCTGTGTACGTCAATACAAAACGGTATTGAATGTTTGCTGTCTATGTGCACTTGTGATCCACCCTGAGTCTCCTTTAGGGTGAGAAGGGTGGAATCTAAATAAAGTGTTATTATTATTATTATTATTCCTCTCTGTTGGCACCCCCTTGTTGTGGGGGAGAGGCTTGCGTACCCTAATGAAGTTGTAAACTATGCTGGTGGTGGCATAATAACCACCGGTAGGGCCTCCCATGCCAGGCAGGTCACAACCGAAGGGTCTGACAAAGAGCGTCAATGGACAGGATGGGCTCTCTAGCCTTTTGGCAACCATCCTAAGAGAAGGAAAACTCTAAATTCAAACCCGGGCAGATGGTGCTTGTTTAACCCTGTAAGGTCAACAATCTAAGAGAAGGAAACTCGAACCACACCTACGACCTGAGGACCTCGCTGCCACCGTCCAAGCTTGCTAGGTCCCGGCAGACAACCCTTTGGTTTAAAGGGTGAGGCCAGTTCTATGCACGATGCGCTCCACCAGGAAGGCCCATTGCACAGGCTCGAAGGACACATCCAACCTCCGAATAATCAACATGCTTGTAGAAAGCGTGGTATGAGTCCTTCCTGAATCTTTGTTCGTGAAGAAAATCCAAGAGAGAGAGAAGAAGAAGAAGAAGATGATGATGATGATGGTAATCATCCTCTCTTTTTTGACTGGATCATTTCAAGTGCCACATAAGGGGGTTTCAGGTTTTGAACATCCTGGTATATAAAATTGCCCATTTCAGAAGGGTGGGGAAACCCTTCATATCACGATTAAATCATCTATACCAGTGTTTCCCAACCTTTTTTGAGCCGTGGCACACTTTAAACATTAAAAAAATCTGGGGGCATACCACCAACCAAAATGACACAAAATGACACTCTAACACAGTAAAGAATGGCTGGGGGATGGTGGCCTGCTGGGAGCAGCTGCTGGGAGTGCCGAAGCCAGGGGAGGAGCCAGGCCCCGCCATGCCCCGCCCCCTCCCCCTGGCTTCAGTTCTCCCACAGCTTCGCCAGCCTTGAGCTGGCTCTGCCACCGCTGGCTTGGCATTGCCCCCTCAAGGCTGGCAAAGCTGTGGGAGCGCTGAAGCTGGGGGAGGGGGCGGAGCCAGGCTGCGCCATGCCCTAGCCTCTCCCCCTGGCTTCAGTTCTCCCACAGCTTTGCCAGCTTTGAGGGGGCAAGCCAGCATTGTGCTGGCTCTGCCATCGCTGGCTTGGCACTGCCCCCTCAAGGCTGGTGAAGCTGTGGGAGTGCTAAAGCCGAGGGGAGGGGGCGGAGACAGGCTGCGTCATGCCCCCCCTTCGCCCGGCTTCAGCTCTCTCACAGAGGAGGAGCATGAGCGGTGGACTGGCTTCAGTAGGCGGGGCTGCTCCTCCTCCGCGCGGCTTCAACAAGCAAGGGGCGAGAGCCATGGCAGATTGGAGACTGTTTGGGGAAAAGACCGAAGGAGGCGGTGCCCCGGTCCCTTTTTTTCCTTTGCCGCTGCCCATCCCTTCCTCCTCCTCTCCCAAGCAGCAGGAATTCAGCAGGAGGAGGGGGGAAGGAAGGGGGGCAGAGAACTTTTCTCACGGCACACCTGATGATTGCTCACGGCACACTGGTTGAGAAAGACTGATCTATACTACTGTTTTTTCTTGGCTTGTTCTTTCTTTTTTTTGTATGCAAGATGTTTAGATCTGCATTTCCCTCCTACCTTCTAGGAAAATAATGTATGTGTTTTTGTCTCACTGGATAAATTGGCTGTTTCTTTTCAGGGGGCTGATAAGGGAGTGAGAAGCAAACTTTGAAGGAAAAACTAACTTTCAAATGTTGTGTGCAAAAGTCCAGGTCTGGTAAATTTCCATAATGTTTTGAAATCAGAAATTTCCTAAATAACAGTGACATCTGGCTGGAATATGAAAACATAATAAGCTGCCAGTAAAAGCATATAATATATGTTTAGTTGAATGAAGATTATACGTATGTACTGTAAGTTGTATTATGACTACTACTAGAAGCATAACTTCACCAGCAGTAGCAGCAGTGACAAAACCCTACTAAAGACCAGGTTGCTGCTGCAGTAGATCCCCAATTATTAAATATAGTTGGAAGCGATCCTCAGCAAGCAAAAACAGATCTAGACAGGGAGATGGAAGAATTTTATGCCTTCTGCTTGGAAAAGGAGATGGAGTTGGAGTCGGAATGGGAGCTAACTGAAACCGCCCCACCACAAGAACCTGACTACCTGCCTCGGACTCGCCAGCGATGTGACTCTTGCCCTGGAGGGGTTGAGTCTGATCCCTGGCCTCATGATGGGGCCATTGGAGATCCTCAAACACCTGGGAAAGTAGTTTGGTTGCTGAACTCTCATCATCATAATGGGATACATGGAAGAGGACCGGATTCGGGGGATGGTGGACATCCAGAACGCTGGGTCGTCCGCCACTACAGCAAAAATTTTGAGGTTGTTAACTAGGAGGAATCCTGCAAAGTCGACCCCTAAGCAGCGGGACGAACTGACTGAGTTGGACCGCCACCATACAAAGGCCCCTGAGACTCGTGGAAGTGGCCTAACTTCAGAGTCGCGAGGAGCATACCCGATTCAACCAGACCCTTCGACAGTTGAATTCCTGATTGAAGAATACAGAAAGCTCGTAGAGCTTTTCCATAATTTTGGCAACCTCCTGAGAACGGGCATCTTAACTCCACAAGATCCCCGTTCAATCTTCAGAGCCGCAGCATCAGTCAACTCCCAACCAGATCCCCCTGCGGTCCCCGAGATGGACTGGGATAAATCCTGGGACTTCCAAACTGGAGGCCTCTGGACCGATATGGATTACCCGGAGACCAGAGGGGAGATAGAACTGACCGCTGCTCAAACCACCCGTATTAACATAGAGAGGACGACTAGGGAAGGAATCGACCCTGGACAGAGACCCCCTTCATGACACGGGAGGGACCGGTGAGTCGACACATGGACACCCACCTTCAGCAGCTGACCAGAACCCAGGACCGAACTTTAGCCCACCATCCGGGCGTTCGCCACCCAGAGATGGCTTGAGCTGACCTGCCTTTGGTGGTTCTATGCCGGCGCTGGACATTTTGGAGATCCTGTCGGCCACCCAGGTCCCCCCTCCCACCAAAGATATCTTGAGGGGGGGCGGGATGGATAGTCGAGGGCCATCCGAATATGGCGACCGACCTTGAGGACACCGGATTGGACCAGATATCTTCTCCAGCCGAAGACCGGAAATTGTCAGCAAACTCTCATCGGAAACTGCGTCATCGTCCCAGAAAGTGGAAACGACGGCAGAAGAAAAAGAGTCTCCTAGAGCAAACTTCCGGCTTCGCTGAAGAGCACCAAGAAACCAACCAGATCGCCCAGCCTAGGACCGGATCAATGACTCATCGTGATCACAGAGTCCCCAGGACTGCTGTGAGTGCTGTAGGTCTTCAACTGCAGAAGAGGACCCAGAGGACATTTCATTCGAGGACATTCTGGGTTTCAAACTTTGGAGCTTCGAAACGTCCTTCGGAGAGCTGCCAGCCCTCGAGTCAGGTTGCTGGACTTGTAAGGAGACAGCCTTTGAGAACACAGGGCCCAAGGGTCGGAGATGATCTCCTTCTCCTTCCCAACCTTGTGATCCTACAGAGCTCTTTGGGAGTCCCGCGGCTGCCTCCCTTTGATGGTCGCCAACTGTCACCATAGGACAATCCCAGTAAGGGTTCAATTGGTATGGACCCTGGTTCTATCCAATCTCTATCCCCATTCCTTTGCTGAATGTATGTGATCCTTATGTCCCCTCCCTTATTTATGTTCCACCCCTGTTTTGCTTCTGCTGCAATGTCTGTTCTGTATTGTTATTGTGTTATGAATCAAACTGTAAACCGCTCCGAGCCTCCGGGGAGTGGCGGTATAGAAGTTTGAAACATAAATAAATAAATAACCAAAATCACAACTGCAATATTTATTACAGGTATACATCAGTTAATGAAGTAAATAGCAACAACAACAATATTGTATTTTATTTGTTACTTGAGGAATTCCATAAGATCCTGTTATTAATATTAAACAGAGAATTCATAAGCTTGTTCCAAATGATACAAGACTACATTGCATGCATTAAATCAGTGTTTCTCAACCAGTGTGCCGTGAGCAATCATCAGGTGTGCCACGAGAAAAGCTCTCTGCCCCCCTTCCTTCCCCCCTCCTCCTGCCGAACTCCTGCTGCTTGGGAGAGGAGGAGGAAGGGACAGGCGGCGGCAAAGAAAAAGAAGAAGGGACCGGGGCACCGCCTCCTTCGGCTGTTTCCCCAACCTGCCTCCAACCTGCCATGACTCTCGCCCCTTGCTTGTTGAAGCCGCACGGAGGAGGAGCCCCGCCTACTGAAGCCCGTCCACCGCTGATGCTCCTCCTCTGTGAGAGAGCTGAAGCCGGGGGGAGGGGGGGCATGACGCAGCCTGACTCACGCCTCCCCCGGCTTCAGCACTCCCACAGCTTCGCCAGCCTTGAGGGGGCAGTGCCAAACCAGCAGTGGCAGAGCCATCACAATGCTGGCTTGCCCCTCAAAGCTGGCGAAGCTGTGGGAGAACTGAAGCCGGGGGAAGGGGTGGGGCATGGCACGGCTTGGTTCCGCCCCCTCCCCCTGGCTTCAGCGCTCCCACAGCTTCGCCAGCCTTGAGGGGGCAGTGCCAAGCCAGCGGTGGCAGAACCAGCACAATGCTGGCTTGGCACTGCCTCCTCAAGGCTGGCGAAGCTGTGGGAGAACTGAAGCCAGGGGGAGGGGGCGGGGCATGGAGTGGCCTGGCTCCTCCCCTGGCTTCGGCAGTCCCGGCAGCTGCTCCCAGCAGCTCCCCATCCCCCAGCCATTCTTTACTGTGTTACAGTGTCATTTTGGTTGGTGGTGTGCCCCCGGATTTTTTTAATGTTAAAAGTGTGCCGCGGCTCAAAAAAGGTTGGGAAACACTGCATTAAATGAATGTGAGGTTCCCATAGACCTTACCATTGAAATGTGACAAAGACATTTCAGCTCAAGCAGAATTCAGTTACGTTGAACACATCCAACCAGCATTCGATGTTCTGGCATCATGAGAGAATTTATAGAATTCATAGAATTCTTTATATAATTCTGAGTGGTGTGCTCCATTTGGCCATTGTGTACTAAATATGACTTGGCTTTGTGTGTCATGTCTAGGGGATTATAAATTAGGTTATACATGGTCATTTCAACAGCATTCGTTTTCCCTGGAATACGCCAAATTTGGATTTTGCCGTTGTGATTAAAAGCTGAAAACTAGAGTGGCGCTGTTTAAGGTGCTGAAAGTCTTGAGCAATAGGTTAGAAGATGTAGCTGGCTAGACTAACCAAGCCTCTAGACAAGCTTACTGTTATATCTTAAATACTAGGGATTCCTTTGGTTCCAAAATGAGAAGAAAAGCAGGATATAGATGCAGGATATCTATAGGAGAAGAAAAACAGGATATAGATACATACGAGGGCGGGTCAATAAGTCAGTGTTGCCCTTTCTTATCTGAAAGGGCAACACTGCTCCTGTCAACAGGCATCTGTCAGTTGACTCCTGTCAAAATTTGAACAAGCTGCGTCATTTAGTTTGTGTTTGACAGCCATTGATAGCAGACTAGCACCTGATTTGAGGAGAAAATGGAAAAAAGTGAATTTTGTGTGCTCATTAAGCATTATTTTTTGCGGAAAGAAACCATCACTCAAACCAAGGCTAAGCTTGATAAATACTATGGGGACTCTGCACCATCAATTTCAATGGTAAAAAAAGTGGTTTACTGAATTTTGTTGTGGCCGTACAAGCACGGAAGCTGTCGAATGTTTATTTACATCATTTTTACCCCGCTCTTCTCACCCCCGCAGAGCGGCTAACATGGCAATGATTTAATGCCGTCGTGCGTACAATATGATAAAAAGATAAAAACATACACAAAGCACAGATTTAAATAACATTAGTTACAATAACATTATCTACGCAATCCAAAAAGCCTTTTCCATTTCAACAATCACAAGGTCCATTTCAATGTTCAGTTCCATAATATTCATTGTCCAAATGCCCGGTTCCACAACCACGTATTTAATTTCTTTCTGAAAGAAAGGAGGGAGGATGCCGATCTGATTTTGCTGGGGAGCGAGTTCCATAGGTGGGGGGTCACCACCGAGAAGGCCCTATCCCTCGTCCTTGCCACTCGTGTTTGTGAAGCTGGCGGGACCGAGAGCAAGCCTTCCCAGTGGATCTTAGGCTACGAGGTGGAACGTAGAGGGATATAAATTTGAACAAGTAAGCTGGGCCAGAGTTGTATAGGGCTTTATAGGCCAGCACTTTTTATTGTGCTCGGAAATGTTTCGGCAGCCAGTGGAGCTGACGCAACAGGGGGGTGGTATGCTCCCTGTACGATGCTCCAGTGAGCAATCTGGCTGCCGCCCATTGGACGAATTGAAGTTTCCGAACAGTCTTCAAAGGCAACCCCACGTAGAGCACATTGCAGTAATCTATTCGGGATGTAACCAAAGCGTGGACCACCGTGGCCAGATCAGGCTTCCCAAGGTATGGATGCAGCTGGCGCACAAGCTTTAACTGTGCAAAGGCTCTCTTGGGGTTCCAGACTCAGCGATGAATCCAGGATCACTCCCAGGCTCACTCACAGGATCACTCCCAGACCAGGCAAGTGGAAACACTCATTTGGTCTTGATATGACAGAGGATGAGGGTCTGTGACACCCGTAGGGCCTAGGTTGCTTCTAATTCTATAAGTATATGAACTGGGAAATCAATACGTATTTGTGGTTGATGGCTGTCTCCATTTTAACTTTGCTCACAGGTGTTCCCTGACTCAGTAAATCTAAAGAACATTTAATGGGATAGGTAAATGGCTAACTGTATCACTTGTGATTGGCCCAAACAATAATAAAACTCTGCGTAGTGTGCCTTCTCATGGGGGATCGAGCAGCAAGTGTCAAGCTGAAAGCTTTTAAAGTTGATCTAAAACAGTGGTTCTCAACCTTCCTAATGACGTGACCCCTTAATATAGTTCCTCATGTTGTGGTGACCCCCCTATCATGAAATTATTTTCGTTGCTACTGCACAACTGTAATTTTGCTACTGTTATGAAGGGTAATGTAAATATCTGATATGCAGGATGTATTTTCATTCACTGGACCAAATTTGGCACAAATGCCCAATGCACTCAAATTTGAATAATAGTGGGATTTGGGGGGGGGGGGGGGGGTGATTTTGTCATTTGGGAATTGTAGTTACTGGGATTTGAAGTTCATCCATAATCGAAGAGCATTCTGAACTCCACCAATGATGAAATCGAACCAAACTTGGCATACAGAACTCCCATGACCAACATAAAATACTGGAAGGGTTTGGAGTTGTAGTTCACTTACATCCCGAGAGCACTATGGCCTCAAAACAATGGTGGATCTGGACCAAACTTTGCATGAAAATCAACATGCCCAAATATGAACTCTGGTGGAGTTTGGGGAAAATAGACCTTGACATTTGGAAGTTGTAGTTTCTGGGATTTATAGTTCACTTACAATCAAAGAGCATTCTGAATTCCACCAGTGACTGAATTGAACCAAAATTGGCACACAGAACACGCATGACCAACTGAAAATACTGGAAGGGTTTGGTGGGCATTGATCTTGAGTGTTGGAGTTGTAGTTCACCTACATCCAGAGAGCAGTCTGGACTCAAACAATGATGGATCTGGACCAAACTTGGCATGAAGACTCAATATGCCCAAATGCGAACACTGGTGGATTTGGGGAAAAATAGACCCTGACATTTGGGAGTTGTAGTTGCTGGGATTTATAGTTCACCTACAATCAAAGAGCATTCTGAACCCCACCAAAGTTAGAATTGGGTCAAACTTCCCACACAGAACCCCCATGACCAACAGAAAATGCTGTGTTTTCTGATGGTCTTTGGCGACCCTTCTGACACCCTTTTGCGACCCCTCCAGGGGTCCCGACCCCCAGGTTGAGAAACACTGATCCAAAATGTCCTAGTCGCTGAGCCAATTTTTGGATAAGGCTCGGCTGTCTTTCAGATTGTACAGGAAATGGTAGTATGCTGGTGTCATAGAAAGGAACTAGTTAGTTTACATATTTGCAAAGGCTCAAATCTCTTATAAAAGGTAAATAAAAACAAATAACAAACCACTCAAACAGTAATGATCATGGCCATTTAAAAAGGAGGTGTCCAAAGAAGGGAAGGAAGATGAGATAGTGCTGGTTATGCTAGTTTGCGTGGCTAATGATTTGCTGGTTCTGTCGTTTTCTCTTGCGCACAGATGTAGTCTCATGACAAAAGATACTGAGCATGAAATGTATTTTAAAATGTTAGGATAGTTAGAGCAACATTGGGCATCCTAATGCATTTGTATGTATAGATGTACATTTAGAGTCAATACTAAAACAGAGATGCAAAGATTTTATTCTGGTGAATAAAAATGCCAGAATCCTTATGGCAGCCAGTCATTCTGCAAGCAGACACACTCTTTCTCTGCAGAGCTCAGGGTCTTGCTGCCCATTTGGTTATGCAATTGCGGGAACCATCTTAACTACATGGGTATAATATTACTCTGTAATTCTTCTTGGCTTTTCTTCGCGAACGAAGATTCATTCAGGAAGGACTCATCCCACGCTTTCTACAAGTGCATTGATGACTAAGAAGGCCAATCCAAGATAGGCAAGCCCAGTTGCAGAAAGCACAGCAGAAAGTCTCCTTGGGTGATGTTGTTTCCAAGTTGCGGCTCTTTCTGCGTTGTCGTTTCTCTTCAAGACACGTTCGGCGTGTCTTCTCGAAAGAAGTTGCAGCATTGTGGATAGTGCGTCTCCATGCCTCCCAATGTGAGGCCAGGATGGACCATTGTTGGTGATCAATCTGGCCGAGCCTGAGATGTTGTTTCAGGGAGTCCTTATATCTCTTTTTTGGAGCGCCTCTCTTGCGCTGACCCGTGGCGAGTTCACCATAGAGTAGTAGTATCGTTGGGAGGCGGTGGTCCTCCATCCTAGAGACATGCCCTGCCCAGCGCAGCTGTGTTCTCAATAGCATGGCCTCAATGCTGGTGATCCCTGCTTGCTCAAGGACAGCGACATTCGTCACATAGTCAGTCCAGGGTACATTTAGGATTGTGCGAACAGGCCCGGATTGACAGCTTTTGCGCCCTAGGCCACACTTTGGAATTACGCCCGCTTTAAGCCAACCTCTACCACACACCCTCACCTCCCCCCCCCGCCTTGTGCCGCCGCATCCTTCCCGTCCTGCGCCAATGGGGCTGAAGGGAAAGGTGTGCGCGCACTGTCACTGAAGAGAAGGGAACGGGCCCCTTTGTTTGGCGGGGAGCGGGTTCGTTACCCCTTGGGAGGGAGGCAGAGGAGGGCGAGCGAGTACCGCAGAGCTGAGGCCCAAAGGGACGGGGAAAGCCGGGCTGGGTCCAGAGCATGCTCTTCGTCCAGGGCAGCGCCTTCAGAGACGGCCCGACGTGCGGCTCATGGCCCAGAGGCTGCAGAGAGTCAGGGCCTTCCTCTGCCTCAGGCTCCCCTCCAGGCCTCCACGCCGCACGCCGCCCTTCTTTCCTGCGGCCTCCTCTTCCCTCAGCAACCTGCGAAGGAAGCCGCTCCGAGCCAATCCAGGCCAGGCGCCCCCTCCCCTCAGGCGCAGAAGCACTGGCTGAGAAGCAGCGGCATAGATGAATGGGCTGAGGCTGACACGGCGAGCACGAGTGCTGCCTCCGCGGAGCCTGGCCTTGGCTCCGCCTCCTTTTGGGTACCAGACGGCAGGAGGCAATCGCGGCACGATTTTTTAATTATTTTATAACTTTTTTTTGGTCTGTGATCTGCGCCCCCCTCGGCTTGTGCCCCTAGGCCATGGCCTAGGTTGGCCCTACGGGTAATCCGGGCCTGTGTGCGATGACAGTGCTGATGAAAGCGTTTGAGGAGTCATAGGAGTTGGCGATAGGTGACCCATGTTTCAGACCCATAAAGGAGAATAGACAGTATGATAGCTCTGTACACACTGATTTTTGTACTTTGCCTCAGGTGTTTTTTGCTCTGTAATAAAATGTTCTAATCTTTCCGTACTGCAAAAGATAATCCTTGTGGCTGTTCAGTTATTGCTAATTGTGAATGGGCAACATTAAAGTTTCTGCTCCCCCTTGTAGCATCTTTGAATTGGTTTGGGGCAAGATAGTCCATCAAATTTTTAATAGAAGACCACCCTTGGACTGCCCAATTCAAGTAAGACAGGCTATAAGGTTTCTTTCTGTTCCACTACCTGCTGGTCAAAAGATAGATGCATTTCATCAGTTTGCAGCTAAGCTTGTCTGTGTTTTTGCATGGGGTTACAATATCAATCAATGGAGTGAAGCAAGGTTGTGTTCTTGCACCAACCCTATTTACAATCTTCTTCAGCATGATGCTCCAAAGGGCTACGGCAGACCTCGAAGAAGAAGACGGTATATATATACGCTACCGTACTGATGGTAACTTGTTCAACTTAAGCCGTCTGAGTGCTTGCACTAAGACTCTAAACTATCTAGTCCGTGAGCTGCTTTTTGCTGACGATGCTGCCCTTGTCGCCCATTCAGAAGCAGCCCTGCAGCGCCTAACATCCTGCTTTGCAACAGCTGCAGAGCTGTTTGGGCTGGAAGTCAGCCTGAAGAAAACGGAAGTTCTCTACCAGCCCGCACCACAGGAAGAACACCATCATCCCCACATCAGCATAGGCAAATCTGTGCTTAAGTCCATTCAGCAGTTCACCTCCCTGGGAAGCATCATCTCTTCACACGCCAAGATTGACAAAGAGATAGATCATAGATTATCAAAGGCATATAGTGCATTTGGAAGGCTTCACAAAAGAGTCTGGAGCAACAAGCACCTGAGGCAAAGCACCAAAATCAGTGTGTACAGAGCTATCGTACTGTATTCTCCTCTATGGGTCTGAAACATGGGTCACCTATCGCCAACACCTACGACTCCTCAAACGGTTTCATCAGTGCTGTCTTCGCACAATCCTAAATATACACTGAACCGACTATGTGACGAATGTTGCTGTCCTTGAGCAAGCAGGGATCACCAGCATTGAGGCCATGCTATTGAGAACACAGCTGCGCTGGGAGGGGCACATCTCTAGGATGGAGGACCACCGCCCCCCAAAGATACTACTCTATGGTGAACTCGCCATGGGTCAGCACAAGAGAGGCAACCCCAAAAAGAGATATAAGGACTCCCTGAAACAACATCTCAGGCTTGGCCAGATTGATCACCAACAATGGTCCACCCTGGCCTCACATTGGGAGGCATGGAAATGCACTATCCACAATGCTGTGGCCTCTTTCGAGAAGACACACCAAATGGGTCTCGAAGAGAAACAACAACACAGAAAGAACCACATCTTGGAAAAACCATCACCCAAGGAGACTTTCTGTTGTGCTTTCTGCAACCAAACTTGCCTATCTCAGATTGGCCTTTTTAGTCATCAACTTTCTTGTAAAAAGCTTGGGATGAGAGCTTTATAAGAATCTTCGCTTGCGAAGTAATGCCGAGAGGGACAATATCATTCCGGGACTGAGAGTAACGTAAATTGAAGTGAAGAAACCACTCCAATGAATGTTTTCTCTCCCTGGAGCAGCATATGAACATTACACACGTGAACAGGAGCATGTCTTAACTGCAAGTTTTACCCTGGCTAAGGTTTCTTTTTCTCCATATTAGTGTCATGGATGCCAAAGGAAACATTCCCCTTAGTGCAACGTTCCTCTGAATAAGATTCGCCCTTAAAAGATCTAATTGGGTCCAACATCATAACTGCTAAACTGATTTGCAATGCATAACTTTGCATTGAAAGGATCGCTCACCCCATAATAGATTTTACTAATTTGGCATTTACAGTTTTACTACAGTTTGATCAGCAGTTGCACATGCCCTTTTTTATATTGTAAGGACATATTAAAGAGAGGACTTCTCATTTGTAAGTCACCTTGGATTCTGTACAAGGAGAAAGGTGGAAAATCAATAGATAAACAAGTAAATGGCCTCAACAAAATTATGTGTGTAATTAAGAATACCTTGATCCTGCAAAGTGAGTAATAAATGTACCACACAGTCCTATAAAGCTCTCCCTCCACTTTCACGGGAGTTAGGGATGCAGCTCTACAATGAAAGAGGGATGTGCCGTCGCGCCTGGGCTATGGATTTAAAGAGATGGGGACGTGATGTTTCTCTTCCCGAAGGATTGTTTCTTGCCCTCCGTTAGAGGCTTTGGGGCTCCCAAGGACTACACTGGACAGACTCTTCAACAAAGGGGTTTATTCTTAACACAAAGTAGCTCAGGGTCTTACTTTAGAGCAGTCTTTCTCAACCAGTGTGACGTGGCACACTAGTGTGCCGTGATGGACCTCCTGCTGTGCCAGGAGAAAAGCTTTCTGCCCCCCTTCCTTCCCCCCTCCTCCTGCCGAACTCCTGCTGCTTGGGGAGGAGGAGGAAGGGCCGGGCGGCAGCAAAGAAAAAGAAGAAGGGGCCGGGGTGCCGCCTCCTTCGGCCATTTTCCCAGCCAGCCTCCAATCCGCCATGACTCCTGCCATGACTCTCGCCCCTTGCTCGCTGAAGCCACGTGGAGGAGGAGCCCCGTCCACTGAAGCCCGTCCACCACGCATGCTCCTCCTCTGTGGGAGAGCTGAAGCTGGGGGAGGGGGCGGGGCATGACGCAGCCTGGCTCCTCCCCTTTCCCCGGCTCCGGCACTCCCAGCAGCTGCTCCAGCCTTGAGGGGACAGTACCAAGCCAGCATTGTGATGGCTCCGGCACTGCTGGCTTGGCACTGCCCCTCAAGGCTGGAGCAGCTGCTGGGAGAGGTGAAGCCGGGGGGAGGGGTGGGGAATGGCACAGCCTGGCTCCGCCCCCTCCCCAGCTTTGACATTCCCAGCAGCTGCTCCCAGCAGGCCATCATCTCCCAGCCGTTCTTTACTGTGTTAGAGTGTCATTTTGGTTGGTGGTGTGCCCCCGGATTTTTTTAATGTTAAAAGTGTGCCACGGCTCAAAAAAGGTTGGGAAACACTGCTTTAGAGTCCTCAACGCAACTGCACTCCTGGAGCTTCAACCAGTGGTTCTCCAAAGTCTCTCTCTCTCTCTTTGACTTTGAGGCAAAGATGCTCAAAGTCTCAGCCAGGTGGCCTATACCAGGGCTGCCCAACCGGCGGCCCGGGGGCCCGTACACGGCCCCCAGCCCCTTCCCTACGGCCCCCTAAGCTTTTTAATAAAAAACAAAAATTGAAAAAGAAAATAAATAATAAAATTTTTTAAAAATACCTACTTGCGGGTTCGGAGCAAGTATCGCGAGAATACGCAATCCACACAGGATTTTGCTGTCAACGCGAGATCACGTTGGCGTTGACAACGAAATCCCATGTGGATTGCGTATTCTCGTGATACTCTTCGGCTACTCTACTACTGGATCGCTGAGGCCCACAGACGCGATTAGGACCTTCTTCGACTCAGTCGGTCGTCGCCTCTCTCGTCGTCCGGGTACTCCTGGATCCTGCGCGTTTGGAAAAGGTAGGCCGAAGCAGGGGGCTCCTCGGGGGGCTCCTCATTCCCTCCCCCCATCTCCCCTCATGTATTAAATATAAAATTAAATATATTTAAAGATGAAATAAGGGGAGATGGGATACATTAAAATAAGGGGAGAGGGGAGGATGGAATTAAATATATTTAATATTAAATAAAAATAAGGGGAGAGGGCGGAGCCGGGGGCGGGGCAGACCCTACGGCCCCCCAGGTCATCAGTGACCAGGATTCAGGCCCCTGGGCCGGTAGAAGTTGGACAGCCCTGGCCTATACGAAGGCAGAAAACCTTCCTTTGAGTTGCCAGCTGAGTGTTTGAGGGCGCCCGAAGTTCCTCAGCGTCATTCAGCCGTCCGTTATGCTGAATATACTGTGTGAACTTTGAGGATCGAAGAATTGATCCAATTTATTTATTTACTTGATTTATATTCCGCCCTTCTCACCCCGAAGGGGACTCAGAGCGGATTACAGGTAAACATACTTAGCAGACAAGCTCTGCCGTTTTCCACATACACAGTACACACTATACACAGTACACACAGTACACACATATAAACGAACAGAGGCAAACTCTGGCCACCAGGGGGAGCTGACGCACTCCTAATCTCTCAGCGTCCCTTGTTGTTCCTTCTGCATTCCTCAGAAACGGGGCCATTGAGGAAAGCAATGGTAGACATTAAATAACTACTCTCCAAAGAGGAGCGATATGGGGCCAGGTCCTCTTCTTACTGGTGTGCTGCACATCTGTTTCGCCTGGGCAAAGGAAGGAAGATGCCAGGTGGAACAGAGATTGGTGGCACTTCCCGAGAATGGGGCTGTCACGTGAGTGTCTGGAACGCAATGGCATTTCAAATTTTCAAAAAATTAAAATTTTCAAGAAATCAAAATTGCAAGATTGGAACCCATGAAAGTAGAGGGCTAGCGGAAATTAAGTTGTACCAAGTTCAGTAGAGCTTGCTTGCCTCACAAAAATGAATGTAGGATGGTGGCCATAAGCATTGTTCTGTAATGTCTAGAATAGGGGTGCCCACATTTTTTCAGCATGCGAACTACTTATAATAAAACTAAGTCAGAAAGATCTATCTACCTCCTCAAGGCTGGAGAGAGGAGGGGTGGGGGCGGGGCTTGGCGTGGCCTGGCTCTGCCCCCCTCTGGCTTTCGCTCTACCAGCAGCTTTTCCAGGCTTCAGGATGGCAATGCCAAGCCAGTGGTGGCATAGCTAGCACAAGGCTGGCTTGGCATTGCCATCCTCAAGCCTGGAGAAGCTGCTAGTAGAGCGGAAGCCAGGGGGGGGCAGAGCCAGGCCGTGCCAAGCCCCACCCCCTCCTCTCTGGCTTTGGAGCTCCCAGCAGCTTCTCCAGGCTTGAGGATGGCAATGCCAAGCCAGCCTTGTGCTAGCTATGCCACCACTGGCTTGGCACTGCCATCCTCAAGCCTGGAGAAGCTGCTGGTAGAGCGGAAGCCAGGGGGTGGAGCCAGGCCGTGCCAAGTCCCGCCCCTTCCCTCTGGCTTTGGAGCCCCCAGCAGCTTCTTCAGGCTTGAGGATGGCAGTGCCAAGCCAGCCTTGTGCTAGCTATGCCACCACTGGCTTGGCATTGCCATCCTCAAGCCTGGAGAAGCTGCTGGTAGAGCGGAAGCCAGGGGGTGGAGCCAGGCCGTGCCAAGGCCCGCCCCTTCCCCTCTGGCTTTGGAGCTCCCAGCAGCTTCTCCAGGCTTGAGGATGGCAATGCCAAGCCAGCCTTGTGCTAGCTATGTCACCACTGGCTTGGCATTGCCATCCTCAAGCCTGGAGAAGCTGCTGGCAGAGCGGAAGCCAGGGGGCGGAGCCAGGCCGTGCCAAGGCCCGCCCCTTCCCCTCTGGCTTTGGAGCTCCCAGCAGCTTCTCCAGGCTTGAGGATGGCAATGCCAAGCCAGTGGTAACATAGCTAGCACAAGGCTGGCTTGGCACTGCCATCCTCAAGCCTGGAGAAGCTGCTGGGAGTGCCGAAGCCGGGGAGGGGGCAGGGCTTGGTGCGGCCTGGCTCCGCCCCACTGAGAAGCGTCCCATCCAGCTTGGATCGAACTCCTTTGGTCCCAGGATCGACGAGTCTATAATCTTCAAACCAGTTTAGCTGGTCAAATAGTTAAGCTTCAAATCCATCTGATAAGGAAAGAAACCTATATTTGTCTTTTCCTTTTCTATTTTGTTTTTGAAATATAAGGACATAACCTTGGAGCTAATCAAACACTCCTGTGGTTTCTTAGAGGAAAAACAAGCCCTGGAACATTTGTATACAAGAATAACTCATCCTTGACATTTTTCTAGATGCCAAACCCCTGATCTACTTAATTACATTTTGGGATACTTGGCACATGACAATAGGAGAAAATTATCCTTCCTTTTTTTCCAGATTGTGATTTGACCTTATTTTCTCATTAGTTAAGCAGTGGGGGAAATGGCATAATTGGTCTTTGGAACAGTTAATTATGGCTGGGCAATCGAGTTTTGCCACAGCGCTTGCTTGTATAATGGTGGGGTGGTTTTTTTTCCAATTCAAAGTATACATAGTTATAAGGGTCAGCAAATTCTGCAACTTTGCTGTGGATGTATCCTATTTCCACTAGCAAATATTAGGACCACTGCTCAATTACATACTGGGACTAGAGCAGTGTTTCCCAACCAGTGTGCCGTGGCACACTATTGTGCCATGAGCGATCATCAGGTGTGCCGTGGGAAATGGGAACCTCCGATACCCTTCCTTCTCCCTCCTGCCGAACACTTTTTCTTCTCCATTCGGGCTCCCTTCTTCCCAGCCTCGCTCTGCTCGCTTTGCCTCGCTTTGCTCACGCTGCCGCCATTTTGATCTGAGGGGGCTGCGTGAGCGTGTTCAGGAGGGGAGGGGGGAGGCAGACGTGGGGCCAGTCTGCGCAGTAGCGCCCACACGGGTCACGTCTTACTTCCTCCCCCCTCCCCTCCAGAAGAAGGGAGCCCAAGTGGAGAAGAAAAAGTAAGTGTTTGGCAGGAGGGGGAAGAAAGGGCGCGAAGGGGGAGGAAAAGGTCCACTTAAGCAGGAAAGGGCCTCAGGCTGTTAGGAATGGTGGGAGTTGAAGTCCAAAGCACCCAGAGGGCCACAGTTTTCCCATGCCTGTTTCAGGGACCTTAAAGTGGTGAGCCTCCTTCCAACATTGTGATTCTGGATAGAAAACAAACAGCAACATAACATAACATTGTTTGAGTCTACAGTGCTCTCTGGGTTTAGGTGAACTACAACTTCCAAACTCAAGGTCAATTCCCAAGCAAACCCTTTCAGTACGTTCTGTTGGTAATGACAGTTCAATATGCCAAGTTTGGTTCAAAAGAGGCCGCAGCATTGTGGATAGTGCATCTCCATGCTTTCCGATGTGAGGCCAGGGTGGACCATTGTTGGTGATCAATCTGGTCGAGCCTGAGATGTTGTTTCAGGGAGTCCTTATATCTCTTTTTGGGGGCGCCTCTCTTGCGCTGACCTGTGGCGAGTTCACCGTAAAGTAGTATAACTAGTTCAATCAACAGTCTGGTACAGAGTGCTCTCTGAGTGTTGGTGAATAACTCCAAGAATTTAAAAACAGTCCCCCACCCAACCTCACAATTATTAAATGTTGACATTATTTTGGTGCAGAAAAAATAATTTGCCTGATTTTGCTCTGACCTCATAGGTGACATCTTACCTCCAATTACATGCCCTGTTTATATAGATCCAAACATTTGAGAGGACGCTTACTTAGATGATCCCTTGTTCTCTGAATATGTTGGCCTTCCAAGTGTCGTGGGTATGTAGATGACTGTGGAGCCCTATTCTTGATCTGCATGTTCTTCCACAGTGAACGCATTGTTTTCCTGGTGGAAGGCGGTCCCTTTCATGGTTGGCTTGTTACACCTTCCTCTTGGCATGTTTCTCCCTTTTGCCCTCCGTTTGTGGTACATTCTTGTTTAGAAAACATGTTTGTCTTTTCAGGGTAAATGATCAGTTCACCCTACACCAGTGTTTTTCAACCTTTTTAGAGCCGCGGCACATTTTTTACATTTACAAAATCCTGGGGCACACCACCAACCGAAATGACACAAAATGACACTCTAACACAGTAATACATATAGTTAATATTTTTTCAAATGTATTTATACACTCAGTGTGAAACCTGGGCCTGTTTCGATGAACACAACATACCGTGTTTCCCCGAAAGTAAGACACCCCGATTGTAAGACATATTGGGGTGTCGGGGGTCGGCTTATATAAGCCGCACTCGAAAGTAAGCCGTACCTCGTCCCGCCGCCACAACCGGCCTCATGTGCCGCGGCACACCTCCGCGGCACACCTTTTTCGCCAGGCCTTCAAGCAAGGGAGGGGAAGAGAGCCAGGGCGTGGTGAGGAAGCGCCAAGCACAGTGACGCGCCGGGCGCTCCCGTTCCGCCCTGGTTCCTTTCCCCTCCCTTGCTTGACGAAAGAAGGGAGGGGGAAAGGAGCCAGGGGCGGGGAAGCGCCGACGCCCACTGTGACGCGGCGCTTCCTCACCACGCCCTGGCCCCTTCCCCCCCTTGCTTGGAAGAAAGAAGGGAGGGGAAAGGAGCCAGGGGCGGACGAAGTGTCGATGCGTCACTGTGACGCGGCGCTTCCCGCCACACCTCTGGATCTCTTCCCCTCCCTTCCTTGGAGGCCTGGCGAAGAGGTGTGCCGCAGAGGTGTGCCGGAGGTGTGCTGCGGCACATGGGGCCGGTTGCGGGCGGCGTGACGGCGGCGGCAGCGGCGGCGTGGGGACGGGGCACGCCTTGGGTTATATAAGACGCACTCGAAAGTGTCGTAGGGGGACTTTTTGGGGAAAAGAAAGTAAGACGCTGTCTTACTTTCGGGGAAACACGGTAGATATCCTGGCAGGAATCGCAGAAAGACACACACGAAGGTCTTCCTCAACAGCTGTCAGTCTCTCTCTGTGTTTAGTTTTTATCGCAGTCAAGCTAGAGAAGTTCATCTCACACAGATACTGTATGTGGTTGAAAATGGGAGCAATGTCAAAATAGACCAACAGAAAATACTGGAAGGGTTTGGTGGGCATTAACCTTGAGTTTTGGAGTTGTAGTTCACTGACATTGATGTACCAAGGCAGTCCAGCGATAATTCTCATCATTAATTCGAATTGAAATCGTTCCTGGGCTCTGCCTGCAAACAACTCTTCGACTCATCAATCCGCTAAAACCTTCTATACGGCTTGCCAGCTCTCCTTTGGAAGGAGAGCTTACCCGCTGGGCTTGGACACAACCCGTTTGGCTTGTGTTCCTCCTCCCCTTTGTTTACTTACCTGAAATCCACTCTCACTCAATGAACCCTTGAACTTTTTCCCTTGAACCAGTATCTTGGACATTGACTGATGCCATTGGCGTATGGGGTAGGAGCCCACGGCGGGCATGCTTGACATGTATATTCCTATGTTAATATTCTGATGTTTATGTTTATGAATGTGTATTATCACTATTGAATCTCAAAAAATACTTTTGTTATTTCTGCATATTGCCTACACTCTTTGTGTTGTCTTGCTCAACAGCTGTCAGTCTCTCTCTGTTTTTAGTTTTTATCGCAGTCAAGCTAGAGAAGCTCATTTCACACAGATATGTGGTTGAAAACGGGAGCAATGTCAAAATAGCTTTGTTGGCCAGAATGGCAGCAGATAACCCAAAACTGTCCAAAGGAAGATCAGCAAATTTTAGCTTTAAACTACAATCTTGTTTCAGTTCAATTTATAGTTAACACACAATCAAAGAGCATCCTGAACTCTTGCAACAATGGAATTGAACCAAACTTGGCATATTGAACTCTCATTACCAACAGAAAGTACTGAAAGGGTTTGCTTGGGAATTGACCTTGAGTTTGGAAGTTGTAGTTTATCTACACCCAGAGAGCACTGTGGACTCAAACAATGTTATGTTATGTTGTTGTTTGTTTTCTATCCAGAATCACAATGTTGGAAGGAGGCTCACCACTTTAAGGTCCCTAAAACAGGCATGGGAAAACTTCAGCCCTCTGGGTGCTTTGGACTTTGACTCCCACCATTCCTAACAGCCTGAGGCCCTTTCCTGCTTAAGTGGCTGAGGGGGGGAAAAGGAAAAGGGCCTGAGGCTGCTAGGACAGTTACAAAGTGACAGTTGGGATTTAATATCTGGGGAAAGGATGTTTAGAAAAGCTGTGATGGCTGTTGTTTTTTGATGTTTTGCCAGTTATTGTTAAATACAATTCAATACAAAGTTATATATTTATCTTGTGAATTGAATGAGAGTTTCATTATTCACTGAATAGAGACTGGAGTTTTAGGGCCGATGGGGAATTAAACTTCTATATTTCTGTTGCCTAAGCTGTGACCCATGCTCAGCTTTCGACAGAACCTCTTCCTCCCCCTTCATGCCCTTTCTTCCCCCTCCTGCCGAACACTTACTTTTTCTTCTCCACTCAGGCTCCCTTCTTCAGGAGGGGAGGGGGGAGTGAGGAAGATGTGACCCATGCGGGCGCTACTGCGCAGACTCGCCCCACGTCTTCCTCCCTCCTCCTCCCCTCCTGAACACGCTCACGCTGCCCCCTCGGATCAAAATGGCGGCAGCATGAGCAAAGTGAGGCATAGCGAGCAGAGCGAGGCTGGGAAGAAGGGAGCCCGAGTGGAGAAGAAAAAGTGTTGAGGGGGAAGAAAGGGTATTGGAGGTTCCAATTTCCCACGGCACACCTGATGATTGCTCACGGCACAGTAGTGTGTCACGGCACACTGCTTGGGAAACACTGCCCTACACCCATTCATTAAACATAGAATACTTTTATTCAAATACATGTTCACTCCCTCTCTGGTTTGTGAGCATATTATGAGGAAGCAGTTAAACAAACTGCTTCGATTAACTGCCTCCCCGGGCAGTTAATCAAAGCAGGTTTTTGAGAATGTAGCTTTCACATCAACCACAGGTAGGTCCCATTCATTCTCCAAAACCCACATGATTTCATTAAAGCAGCGCCTGCTGTTGTGAAATCCTTCCGCCCGGTTGTCTTCCTTACTGAATAATTTCCCACAGATTTGACAGTGCAGACCATATAATATTTCACCCTGGAGTAAACTACTGCTGGTTAGGAACGTGGATCTTTGAAGGACGGCAGAGTACTCTCACGCTGAGGTAGGGTGATTTTTAAAAACATTCAGCTAGATTTTTTTTTACTGCTTGATAGATATATTCTATATATAAAAAACAAAAACCGAAATCCCACATGAAGTGCTAGTTACAACAACCTTGCCTCCTTGCAGGCATGGGTACGTATCTCTAACGGTAGAACAAACAAGGTTAAATTGCTGCAGAGGTTTTGGGAATTCACTCCATTGCCGGCACTCCCCAGTGTTTGCAAAGAAAACCAAATGAGCGTAACTTAGTTTTCTACTATTTTTGATGTTTCTTCAGAAACTGCTGGCATCTGTCAAGGGTTTTACCCCGTACTCGGGTCAGAATTTAAACCATTGCTAACATGATACATTTTCTTTGCCATAGTAATGTTTTCTACTTTGGCTTGCTGAGGGTGAAATCTGTGTGGAAGAATTTATACAATGTAGAGGCGGTCCTACAGGTAGCAAACAACAAAACAGGGGAGTGCCTAATACACAAGTACCACCACAGGACCTAAGGTCCCAGTAATTAACAAACAATCAAATGAACAATAAAGCCCCCAATGGGGTTACCGTGATGGGAATGAAATATAGAATCCAATCAGAAGTCCATAACTCAAAAGTCTTTTTTATAGATATACTGTATACTCCAAGTGCCAAAATAAACAATCTGTCACTAATGTGAATTAAAGGCGTAGGCACTTTCGTGATAAACGGTTGCAATTCAATAATCCATACACAATATACACAGTTCTTTCCGGAAACACCACAGTCTAATCCCACAAACCCGGGAATCAAATTTCACGAAAGTTCGATGTGTAGGGTACCGGGGCTGGCGAAGACAATTAGGTAGGATATACACAGCCAACGAGGACCATGAATTGAGGAATCCCATCTCTCGTTTCGACCGTATTCTATTAGCTCTATTAGTTGCTTTTGCCACAAGCCCTTCGGCTGCATCGGGATTGGCCCTTGTACTATAGGTATGCCCTATCTCCTGTCTGTATTATTGTTGTTATTGTTATTATTGATTGATTGATTGATTTTATTATTTATGAGTCACCCTCCATGTCAGTGCTCCGGGCGACTTACACATAAAACACATAAAACAGTTCAATAGTTAAAAGCTAAAAGAATAGGAAATTAATTAATTAAAATAGTTCCAGTAACTCAGGCTAAGTCTGGGAGGTGTCCTTAGCCATAAGCCTTTCGGAAGAGCCAGGTCTTCAATGCGGTCAGGAACTGGGGCATGTCCAGGATAGCTCTCTGCTCCGCCGGCATCAGGTTCCAAAGAACGGGGCCGCGATGGAAAAGGCTCTCCGTCTTGTGATGTCGAGGCGGGCCTCACTCACACCTGGAATGCGGAGAAGGTCCCGGTTCACTGAACGCGGCGACCTTAAATGAACTGGTTCGAACAAGCGGTCTTTTAAATAAGCTGGGCCGGCGCCATGGAGGGCCTTAAAGGTAAGCGACAAGATCTTGTGGATGGCTCTGAGCTCGACTGGCAGCCAGTGCAGGCGCTGTAGAGATGGCGCGATATGGCATCTCAGAGGTGTCCCGGTGAGGAGTCTGGCGGCTGCATTCTGCACTAGCTGGATTTTACGAGTGGTTGACTGCGGCAACCCCACGTACAAAGGCATTACAGTAGTCCAGCCGCGATGTCACTGTGGCATGGACCACCGTAGCCAGCGCATCTGATGGAAGGTAAGGTGCCAGTTGACGTGCCTGGCGTAGGTGGAAGAAAGCTCCCTTACTTGTCGCAGCAACCTGGGCCTCCAGCGAGAGTCTCGAGTCTAGTATCACACCGAGACTCTTCACCGATGGGGCCGGGATCAGCGGCTCTCCCTCAAAGAGAGGCAGCGGAATGGGTGGCTCTGGGCGTCCCGGCCATAGAATCTCTGTCTTTGATGGATTGATCTTGAGTTTGTATGAGCGGAGCCATCTGGTCACTGCCTCTAGTCCTTGTCTGAAATTCTCAGGCACCGATGTTACGCCTGGTTCAAGCTTCAGCAGGAGCTGGGTGTCATCTGCATATTGATAGCACCCAAATCCAAAACTTCTGGCTATGCTTGCCAAGGGTTGGACGTAGATGTTAAAAAGCGTTGGTGACAAAATGGCGCCTGGGGGGGGACTCCACAGTCCAGGGTGGATTTCTTGGACACTTGGCCTCGCCACTCAACACGCTGCGAGCGGCCCCCAGGAAGGAATCGAACCAGGCCAAAGCTGTGCCTTGAATCCCTATGGCTGATAGTCGCAGCAACAGCAGGTCATGGTCCACCGTGTCGAACGCCGCGGTGAGGTCGAGCAGCACCAGGATAGCTGAACCTCACTTCTCCAATTGGCGGCGGATGTCATCCGTAATGGCCACCAGAACGGTCTCGGTCCCGTTATCACGCATGAGATGTATATTGTAATACTGTAATGTTATTCTCACTGTAATGGATCACTGGATCTAATCCTTTTGTTGAATGTAATGAGTCGCCTTCGGGACCAAGCTCGGTCCGTCCTATATGTATAGTTTCTAATTGATTGATATTATGTTTCAGAATTATTGAATGCCGTTTGGGTACCTTTCAATGGGAACTGATATAATGGATAACACTAAGCCTTGAGAAAGACTGGCTTCGGTCAATACAGTCGAAACGAGAGATGGGATTCCTCAATTCATGGTCCTCGTCGGCTGTGTATATCCTACCTAGTATATATCTATAAAAAAGACTTTTGAGTTATGGACTTCTGATTGGATTCTATATTTCATTCCCATCACGGTAACCCCATTGGGGGCGTTATTGTTCATTTGATTGTTTGTTAATTACTGGGACCTTAGGTCCTGTGGTGGTCCTACAGGTAGGCCAAGGAAGCGGCCGCATGGGCGCCATCTGGGAAGGGGCGAATTCCCCCGCGTGAGCATCCTGGCCCTGCCGATGTTCCTCAGCCAGCGCTGCGGCTGCCTGCTTTTGGGCCCCGGCCTTGTGCGCTCCGACGCTGCTTCTGGGCATGCACGGAGGTTTTCGCGCAGGCACAGTTGCTCCGGAGCTGAAGTTGAGCGCAGGAGCAACTGCGCCTGCGCGAAAACCTCCACGCATGCCCAGTAGCTCCTGTGCGCAGAAGCCTGTAAGCAAAGCACTCCCTATCGAGCAGGCAGGAAGTGCTTCCCCTCTCCCTTTGTCTCCGCCCTGCCGCCGAATACGGTGACCCAATTGGGCAGGCAGGGGGCGGAGACAAAGGGAGAGGGGAGTGGAGCTAAATGGGTATTGGCGACGTTTTGCCTCCTGACAGTCGCCACCGGAAGTAGCCGTCGCGTGCTGAGGCGAACTCCCTCACCAGGCCCAATCACGTGTGAACCCTACCACACCTTCCCACCTCCCTGCGGGAGCATCAAGGAGAGACAGGAGCAACTGCGCAGGCAAATAGTAATATATAATATGGTTTTTGTGGTCCATTTAGATCAGTGGTTCCCAAAGTGGGTGGTACCACCCCCTGGTGGGCGGTGGGGTGATCCAAGGGGGCGCTGGGAGGCTCAGGAGAATTTGGGGGGCACTGAACCCCTGCTTGCCACTTGCAGGGTTGCACACTTGCGAGGACGTTCCTGTTGGAAGAAAGAGGCGATACACAGGACTGCGCCGTGGGCAGGGTTGACGAGAGGAAGGAGGCACATGCTGCAGTTTCCACGGCAACACCTGCCCGGGGATAGCGTGCTTGTGACTGTGTCCCACCGCCCACCAGGGGGTGGTACCACCCACTTTGGGAACCACTGATCTAAATGGACCACAAAAACCATATTATATATTACTATTTGCCTGCGCAGTTGCTCCTGTCTCTCCTTGATGCTCCCGGCCGGCACGCGCAGGGAGGTGGGCGGGTGTGGTAGGGTTCACACGTGATTGGGCCTGGTGAGGGAGTTCGCCTCAGCACGCGACGGCTACTTCCGGTGGCGACTGTCAGGAGGCAAAACATCGCCAATACCCCTTTGGTTCCCTCCCCTCTCCCTTTGTCTCCGCCCCCTGCCTGCCCAATTGGGTCACCGTATTCCTTCTCGTCAACCCCACAGCGCAGTCCCTGTGTATTGCCTCTTTCTTCCAACATAGTCCAAAAATGTTGAAGGGCCACAGGTTGCACAACAAAGGGTTTCCCATCCAGTTTTATGACTTTATTATGACTGAATTATGAGGCCATTAAAGAACTCCAGGAACGCTGAGGAATGCGGAAGGAACAACAAGGGGCGCTGGGAACGCTGAGAGATGAGGAGTGCGTCAGCTCCCCTGGTGGCCAGAGTTTGCCTCTGTTCGTCTATATGTGTGTGTGTGGAAACGGCAAGGATTGTCTGCTAAGTATGTGTACCTGTAATCCGCTCTGAGTCCCCTTTGGGGTGAGAAGAGCGGAATGTAAATAAAGTGTGTTGTTATTATTATCATTATCATGTGCATAAAATTTGGGAATAAATTTTGGTTGAAGCTGATTGTGAGAGCTAATTTATCCTACTAGCTGCCTGGAATGTGCAGTGTATTGTGGAAACAAGACACAGGATGTATTCAACAACATTTTGTTCTTGTTGGCTTTGCCGTTGAGCAGAATAGAGAGTAGTCACATGGAAGCAATTTATCTGGTGCTTAGCGTGTGGGTGTCTTAACATATGAACCGGCCCCAAGATATCTGTGAAATGGAATAATAAAATAACTGATGCACAATGCTCCCAGAGGTCCTGGACAGCATATCTAAAAGCTGAAGGGAACATGATTTTTCATTAATAGGAAATAATGAAATGTGACAAAAGCGTAATACATATTGCTTAGCTTCCAGGTTACTTTAGCAATACACAATGTCTCCAAAGTGTATTGTGTAAGCCGGAATGTTGACAAGTATAATAAAAATGTGTTAAATCACATAAAGAGCTTAGGGCTGTCATACATGTTCGGAAAGAAATTAAAGCTCCAAAGAAAATAATTTAAATATCATTCATTTCTCTGGGGGCATTGTTTTCTGCTTGATCTGTGCTCCATTGCAATATATATGCATTCAAAAGGCTGAAAGGAAAACAGTTTTGCTCAGTAATGTTCTCCCTCTGCCAATTCCTGGCAATAATATGATTCTGGGTCGCCCCAGATTTCCCTTCTGCTCTTGTAGAACTGAACAGAAAATATAGCTTACAGTTAGATATGATGCCAAGCCATGGCTTGTCACTATGAAAATGGAAGATTTTGATCTTTGCACCCAGTTACAGTGATACCTTGACATACAAGTTTAATTTGTTCTGCGAACAAGCTTGCAACTCAATTTGCTCTTGTATCAAAACAGATTTCCCCATTGAAATGCATTGACCTGCTATTAATCCATTCCAGAGCTTGGTCAGAGAACACATTACATCCATTTGCCAAGGCCCCAGGGGGTTCAGGGACTTCAGCCCTTCCATCCCTCCCTCCCTCCTGCATGCATATCTATCTATCTATCGATTTCAGTTTTTTTTCAACCAGTGTGCAGTGGCACACTAGTGTGCCGTGATGGACCTCCTGCTGTGCCGCAAGAAAAGCTCTCTGCCCCCCTTCCTTCCCCCCTCCTCCTGCCGAACTCCTGCTGCTTGGGGGAGGAGGAGGAAGGGCTGGGCGGCAGCAAAGAAAAAGAAGGGGCCGGGACGGTGCCTCCTTCGGCCGTTTCCCCAGCCAGCCTCCAATCTGCCATGACTCCCGCCCCTTGCTCGCTGAAGCCACGTGGAAGAGGAGCCCTGCCCACTGAAGCCCGTCCACTGCTCATGCTCCTCCTCTGTGGGAGAGCTGAAGCTGGGGAGAGGGGGCAGGGCATGGCGCGGCCTGGCTGTGCCTCCTCCCCCGGCTTCGGCACTCCCAGCAGCTGCTCCAGCCTTGAGGGGACAGTGCCAAGCCAGCATTGTGCTGGCTCTGGCACCGCTGGCTTGGCATTGCCCCCTCAAGGTTGGAGCAGCTGCTGGGAGAGGTGAAGCCGGGGGGAGGGACGGGAAATAGCATGGCCTGGCTCCTCCCCTGGCTTCACCTCTCCCAGCAGCTGCTCCAACCTTGAGGGGACAGTGCCAAGCCAGCATTGTGCTGGCTCTGGCACCGCTGGCTTGGCATTGCCCCCTCAAGGTTGGAGCAGCTGCTGGGAGAGGTGAAGCTGGGGGGAGGGGGCGGGGCATGGCATGGCCTGGCTCCTCCCCCAGCTTCGGCACTCCCAGCAGCTGCTCCAGCCTTGAGGGGACAGTGCCAAGCCAGCATTGTGCTGGCTCTGGCACCGCTGGCTTGGCATTGCCCCCTCAAGGCTGGAGCAGCTGCTGGGAGAGCTGAAGCTGGGGGAGGGGGGCGGGCATGGCATGGCCTGGCTCCTCCCCAGCTTTGGCACTCCCAGCAGCTGCTCCAGCCTTGAGGGGACAGTGCCAAGCCAGCATTGTGCTGGCTCTGGCACCGCTGGCTTGGCATTGCCCCTCAAGGTTGGAGCAGCTGCTGGGGAGGTGAAGCTGGGGGGGGGGGCGGGGCATGGCATGGCCTGGCTCCTCCCCAGCGGCACTCCCAGCAGCTGCTCCAGCCTTGAGGGGACAGTGCCAAGCCAGCATTGTGCTGGCTCTGGCACCGCTGGCTTGGCATTGTCCCCTCAAGGCTGGAGCAGCTGCTGGGACAGGTGAAGCTGGGGGAGGGGGCGGGGCATGGCATGGCCTGGCTCCTCCCCCAGCTTTGGCACTCCCAGCAGCTGCTCCAGCCTTGAGGGGACAGTGCCAAGCCAGCATTGTGCTGGCTCTGGCACCGCTGGCTTGGCATTGCCCCCTCAAGGCTGGAGCAGCTGCTGGGAGAGGTGAAGCTGGGGAGGGACATGGCATGGCCTGGCTCCTCCCCCCAGCTTTGGCACTCCCAGCAGCTTCTCCAGCCTTGAGGGGACAGTGCCAAGCCAGCATTGTGCTGGCTCTGGCACCGCTGGCTTGGCATTGCCCCCTCAAGGTTGGAGCAGCTGCTGGGAGAGGTGAAGCCGGGGGGGTGGGGCGGGGCATGGCATGGCCTGGCTCCTCCCCCAGCTTCGGCACTCCCAGCAGCTGCTCCAGCCTTGAGGGGACAGTGCCAAGCCAGCATTGTGCTGGCTCTGGCACCGCTGGCTTGGCATTGTCCCCTCAAGGTTGGAGCAGCTGCTGGAAGAGGTGAAGTCGGGGGGAGGGGCGGGGCATGGCATGGCCTGGCTCCTCCCCCAACTTCGGCCTCAGGCTTCCAGCCTTGAGGGGACAGTGCCAAGCCAGCATTGTGCTGGCTCTGGCAGCTGGCATTGCCCCCCAGCTGCAGGCCAGGGGCATGGCATCCCCCAGCCTTCCCAGCAGGCCACCATCCCCAGCCTTTCTTTACTGTGTTAGTGTCATTTTGTGTCATTTTGGTTGGTGATGTGCCCCCGGATTTTTTTAATGTTAAAAGTGTGCCGCGGCTCAAAAAAGGTTGGGAAACACTGATCTATATAATAAAAGTCAGTGTTTACGGAGGTGCGGAGGATTTATTTAAATCATTTATATTCCGCTCTTCTCACCCCACAGGCTTGTGTCTAAGTGTCAGTCAGTGGGACGGAGGAGAAAAATGTTCTTTTTGAAATAAATTCACAGTTAAACTATTGCTAAGGGGAAGAAACTACAAGATTAATGTTACCCAGTGAAGAGACTGAGAAAGAATTACATTTTAAAGCGAAGGAAGTTCCTGAACCAGGCGGTCAAAAAGATAAGCCATTCTGGAAGTTATATAGAAACTGTTTCAAGTGTTCATGACAACAAAAGTTAACTGAAACTATATATAAGAAGTACTAAGAAGAAAATACTGGGTAACCAATATGCTTGTGTGCCTGAAAATACTTAAATAAATATTTCTTTGTTCAATTTCTTACCACAAAGCCTTGCGTCAAGTTATTGAAGTGAAGATTTACTTCAAGGAAGACGGCTGGGGTCAGGGGGGCTCTGTGTGTCACATTTGGTCTTGATCATTCTTTGAATGATGGTTGCAGCGGTCTCGGAAGGTGAGTGAAGGTATTTCAAGTCCCATCATCTGTGGTCCATTCTCCTTGAAACAGCACCAGGGTGTAGAGTGGGTCAAGGGGGCTCTGTGTGCTAATTTTGGTCTGTATTGGTCATTGGGTGAAGGTCGCGTTGTGAAGTGGGCCATTGGGCCCCTGTGTGCCAAGTTTGGTCCTGATCCATCACTGCTGCGGGCCGCAGTGTCTGGCTGCCTGAGGCCTTTCCATTTCTCTCTGCGTCACCTTAGAATGTTGGGATGTGGATGGCCAATCAGAGTCCTTTATGCAAATACCATTTTAGTGGCAACCAATCCCCTCTGTCTGGGGCCGTGCAATGTTGGAGTTCTGAGGCTGGCCAATCAGAGTCCTTTATGCAAATAATCCCATAGTGGCAACCTATCGAAACGCTGTCACATATTCCTTGGCACCTCCGCACCTCCCAGAAAATGAACATTCCATTTCCAACGGGAAAAAACTGTCATTTGGCTTACTCGAAAGCTGGCATGGGCAAACTTGGACCTTCCAGGTGTTTTAGACTCCAACTCCCACCATTCCTAGCAGCCTCAGGCTCTTTTCCTTTTCCCCCCTCAGCCATTTAAGCAGGAAAGGGCCTCAGGCTGTTAGGAATGGTGGGAGTCGAAGTCCAAAGCACCCAGAAGGCCGAAGTTTTCCCATGCCTGTTTTAGGGACCTTAAAGTGGTGAGCCTCCTTCCAACATTGTGATTCTGGATAGAAAACAAACAAGAACATAACATAACATTGTTTGAGTCCACAGTGCTCTCTGGGTGTAGGTGAACTACAACTTCCAAACTCAAGGTCAATTCCCAAGCAAACCCTTTCAGTACTTTCTGTTGGTAATGAGAGTTCAATGTGCCAAGCTTGGTTCAATTCCATTGTTGCAAGAGTTCATGATGCTCTTTGATTGTGTGTAAACTATAAATCCCAGAAACTGTAACTCCCAAATGTCAAGGTCTATTTTCCCCAAACTCCATCTGTGTTCACATTTGGGCATATTGAGTATTCATGCCAAGTTTGGTCCTGATCCAACATGGTTTGAGTCCACAGTGCTCTCTGGATATAGGTGAACTACAACTCCAAAACTCAAGGTCAATGCCCACCAAAGTCTTATAGTATTTTCTCTTGGTAATGGGAGTTCTGTGTGGGAAGTTTGTGTCTTTCTGCCATTCCTGCCAGGATATCTATGTTGTGTTCATCGAAACAGGCCCAGGTTTCACACTGAGTGTATAAATACATTTAAAAACATATCAACTATATGTATTACTGTGTTAGGGTGTCATTTTGTGTCATTTTGGTTGGTGGTGTGCCCCAGGATTTTGTCAATGTAAAAAATGTGCCGCGGCTCAAAAAAGGTTGAAAAACACTGGATTACATAATAAACCCTGCTTGCCTGGAAGTTTAAAAAAAGGATAGGGATAATCATGTTTCATATTAGAAGCTATTGAAGCTCGAAATGGTCCACAGTGGTGAGGCATTAATGTTTGAATTCAGACACAGAGGTGAAAATGGGATTATGGGATTATCTGGGCGAAGGTAAATTTTTGACTGCACATCTTGCTATGGGTTTCTTCTCAGCATTACACATTTCAGGGCTGCTGCTTCTAAGTTATGGATAATTTCCTCTTGCGTAAATGATTTTTTAAAAATCTTTAAAATGTCTCCCAAATAACCTTGCCTAAAACACGACTGAATATTTCCATAAAAAGTTCATTTTAATTTTCGAAGACTTTTTTTTTTCTCAGTGGCTCACTTCAGCATGGCAACGTGAATAATAACACTCTTCCTTTTGCTTCATTGATCAATCGACTTCTGTAACTAATTGATTTAAAGTCCAAAAATAGAACTAGTGGCTTTCTCATTGGAGTAGCTGAACTGTTATTTGTCAGATTATTGCATTTTGAATAGCAATTCATGACTCAGCACAAGATATATTTTCGCAGTTTGAGATGACCTGCAGTGTGTCATGTTTGACACCAGGTGGCGCTGTCTCAAGACTGCTAAATGGAACCTTGAGGAATGTCTGTTACAAAGTGACAGTTGGGATCTGTCAGTTGGGATTTAATATCTGTGAGGAAAGGATGTTTAGAAAGGTAGCTGTGATGGCTGTTGTTTTTCGATGTTTTGCCAGTTATTGTTAAATACAATTCAATACAAAGTTATATATTTACCTTGTGAATTGAATGAGAGTTTCATTATTCACTTGAACAGAGACTGGAGTTTTTGGGCCGATGGGGAATTAAACTTCTATATTTCTGTTGCCTATCCGCTGTGACATAAATACTCGACGCCGAAGATTATTTGCAGCAGTCCAAGGTGTCATGCAGACAAATCCTAAATTACAAATACTTTTAGAATGCAACCGTTTGTGGATTGTGAACTGTAGGGCATCTTTCATAGCTTAGAAACAGAATAGATATGTCTCGTTCTAAATAAAAAAAATTTCAACTGATCATTGCTCCTCATTTTGATCTGCAACGTCGCCCATTTGAAAGCTCTGCCCAGCTCACCATTACTCCTCCAGAACTGTAGCCGTTTCATGGGGCCTTTTATTTATTTACTAGCTTGGGGACCCGGCCCTCCCCGGGTTATTTGAGAAAGGCATTGTGTGCCAAGGGTGGTCCTTATGAGATGTTTACGTGGCTTGCAGTGGTCTCAGGAAGTTAGTGAAGGTACTTCAAGTCCCGTCATCCATGGTCCATCCTCCTTCAAACGGCACCAGGATGTAGAGTGGGTCATGAGGGCTCTGTGTGTCAGGTTTGGTCTTGATCAGTCATTGGATTAGGTTTGCAGCAGTTTTGGGAAGTGAGTGAAGGTACTTCAAATCCCATCATGCATGGTCTGCCCTCCTCCAAGCTGCACCAGGATGTAAAGTGGGTCATGGAGTCTCTGTGTGCCTAGTTTGTTCTTTTTTGGTAATTGGATGAGGGTCGCAGTGGTCTCAGAAAGTGAGTGAAGGTACTTCAAGTCCTATCATCCGTGATCCGTCCCACTCAAAACTACAGCAGGATGTAGAGTGGGTCATGGGTACTCTGTGTGCCAAGTTTGGGCCTGGTCTGTGATTTGTAGGGGCTTCAATGCTCTGTGGGAAATGAATCGGGTGAAGGTACTGCAAATCCCATCCTGCCCTACACTGTACCAGGTTGTAAAGTGGGCCAGTGGACATCTGTATGCCAAGTGTGGTCCTGATCCTTCTATGGTGTGGGCCAGAGTCCTCTAAGCAAGTGAGTTAAAGCACTGCAAGTCCCGTCATCCATGGCCCGTCCTCCCTCAAACTGCACCAGGATGTAGAGTGGGTCTTGGGGGTTCTGTGTGCCAAGTTTGGTCTTGTTCTCTTATTGTTTGGGGTCGCAAAGGGGTCGCAAAGTGTTTTGGCCTGAAACTCCCACCATGCCTGACTGCCTCAGGCCTTTTCCTTACCCCTCTGCCACTTTAGAGGGTCGGAATGTTCGTGTTGGCGACTGCCTCAGGCCTTTGCCTTCTCCTCCTCTGCCAGTTTAGAGGGTTGGAATGTTCGTGTTTGGCTGGCCAATAGAGGCGTTTTGCAAATACTCCCTCACTGGCAACCAACCATATTGTCAGAATGTAGAGGCCGGGAGCCAATCAGAACGCTGCCACATACATACAAACACACACACATACACACATACAAACAAACAAACATTCCGCTTTATTATATATAGAGATTTGAGGGGGATGTTTTTTGTTTTTGTTTACCTCCAGACATTTTCTACCTTTGTAAATTTAGATAATGTTGGAGCAGAAGGTCTTGTTTATTTACACAGCAGAGAAAAATCAAAGCAGCTAACATCTGTATGCAGATGACGTCCTACTCTGCCACTCCTTCCCACCTGCTACTAAGGAGGCCGTCCAAGTCCTGAACCGGTGCTTGGCTGCTGTGACGGTCTGGATGAGGGCTAACAAATTGAAATTGAATCCAGACAAGACAGAGGCACTCCTATTCAGTCGTAAGGCTGAACAGGGCATAGGGTTAAAGCCTGTGTTGAATGGGGTTACAGTCCCCCTGAAGACACAGGTTCGCAATCTGGGTGTGATCCTGGACTCATTGCTGAGCCTGGAACCCCAGATTTCGGCAGTGACTAGGGGAGCATTTGCACAGTTAAAACTTGTGCGCTATCTGCACCCGTACCTTGGGAAGTCTGACTTGGCCACAGTAGTAAACACACTCTGGTTACATCCCATATAGACTACTGCAACACGCTCTACGTGGGGTTGGCTTTGAAGACTGTTTGGAAGCTTCAATTGGTCCAACGGACGGCAGCCAGATTACTAACAGGAGCGGGGCTCGGAGCATACTACTCCTCTGCTGCGCCAGCTCCACTGGCTGCCAGTCTGCTATTGAGCACAATTCAAAGTGCTGGCTTTAGCAACAGAATTAGGAAGAGACATGCCAGCAGTGTACTGAGGGTCTTACTTTTTTAATTGGTTCATGGTTCAAAAGATTATGGCAGTGTATTGTATGTGTTGTATTGTAACTGTACATCTTCCGGCAGGGATTGTCTGCCGGATGTGTGATGTAATCCGCTCTGACTCCCCTTCGGGGTGAGAAGAGCGGAATATAAATAAATTGTATCATTATTTATTATTATAGTGGTTAGTGTGTACACAGAGGCGGATTAACGCACTCAGCGGGGTAGGCGCCCACCGAGAGCACCAGATCCGCAAGGGCGTGCCACTGCCGGCAGTAAACCCCGCCTCCGCGCCAGTTGGTAACTCTGAGAGGCAGAGTTTACAGTATGCAGAGCTTCCACGCATGCTGGAAACTCCGCCTCCACACCGGCTGGTAAATCCAGGAGGCGGAGTTACCAGCCAGCGTGGAAGCGGAGTTTACAGCATGCGGAGCCTCCACACATGCTGGAAACTCTGCCTCCACACCGGCTGGTAAATCCAGGAGGCGGAGTTACCAGCCAGCACGGAGGTGGAGTTTACAGCGTCCGGAACCTCCACGCATGCTGGTGTGATGAGGTGGTTATTTATATGTTAATCACATGTTTGTTTATGTATTTGGAAGGAACATTCTTTTGAAACTGCAGAGAGTGAGCAGTAGAATGTTCGCAGCAGCAGGCTTTAGGCAGAAGCTGTTGCCATGACGACAAAGGCCACTCTGGGCTTTAGAATGTTCAGTTTGAATTTGACAGTTGGAGAATGTCAGTTGGCCAGCTGCTGTGACCAAAGTTAGTTGGGGAATTAGCAGTTGCTGAAGCTGCAAGCTGTCTGTAGGAACTGCAGTGTGCAGTTCAGTTCTGTGTGTGGGTTTGAGGGAAACCCAAGTGTGTGGCTTTAGAAACCCAGGACAAGTGTAGTCCTAAGGTTGAGAGTAACCCAGTATTAAGTAGTTACTTGTGTGTAACTGTATCAGGGGAAAACCCCAGTGTTATATTGTTTAAAATTGCAAGTTTGTACCTCTCCGGAGCCTATTTGAAACCACCTAAGCTATTAGTCCATTTGTGTAAAATAAACTGTTAAATACTTTCAACAAAAACATCTGCGGAAGTCGTTTATTCACAAAGACCCTCACATCTAGTGGTCAAGCATTGACAAATGGTGGCAGCAAGTTAATAATAAAGTTAACAATGAAGGAAAACATTGATGACTGGTGGCAGTCCTGCCACACAGTTTAAAAAGTCGAGAAGTAGTCGGTGTGTGTCCAAACGTCTTTACAGCTGGAAACTCTGCCTCCGCACCTGCTGGAAACTCCGCCTCCACGCATGCGCATTTGGGCGCGGGGGGGGGGGGGTGTGCCAAAATAATGTTTGCCTATCATTTAAAATTACCTGGGGCCACCTCTGTGTGTACAGTACATTTTTGCTGCCGGTATTAAGGTATTACAATCAAATGTGGTATTTTGCATTTAGATCTCCCTACAAAAACAAAATCAAATTTACTTTACCTTACAATCCCAAAAGAAAGATGGTAAGGGGAAATAGAAAAGGCGGTTTCTGAAAAGGGAGTTTTCCTGCAACATTGTTTTAAAAAATTCTAATACTTCTCATGCAGGTATTCAAACAATATGTAGGTGAGTGAAAAAAGTAAAGGGAGGCATGTGCCAACCTTGCTTTCATGTCTGGCTTTCCTGTTCTCATCAGGAAGGTCTTAAGCAGGTTTCTTCATAGGTGGCCAGGATCACCTTCGCACAGTTAAAACTTGCACGCCACCTGCCCCCGTACTTTGAGACATGTGACTTGGCCATGGTAGGCCACGCCTTAGTCACATCCTGTTTGGACTACTGCAATGCTCTCTACATGGGGCTGCCTTTGAATAGTTTGGAAGCTGCAGCTGGTGCAGAGATCGGTGGCCAGATTGCTAACTGGAATGCCATATCGTGAGAGGACGACTCCCATGCTGCGGCAGCTCCATTGGTTTCTGGCTAAAAACAGGCCCGGATTACTCATAAGGCCACCCTAGGCCATGGCCTAGGGGCGCAAGCCAAGGGGGGCGCAGTTCACACGGACCAAAAAAAATGTTGAAACAAAACCGCAACAAGCGGCATGGAGATGACTCTCTCTATCGGGGGAGGCCGGGGGAGAGTGCTGCGAGGGGGCGGGGTAGGAGGGTATGGCACCCCCTCTCGCCATTGCCCCGTCCCCTTGTCAAGGAAGGAAGGCGTGAAGAGAAGGAGGCGGAGGGAAGCCCCCAGGGCCGCTGCCGGGCATGCATGGCACCCAAGAACATGGCGGAGAAGGGAGAGGCTCTTGTGCCCTCCTGTTGCGCAGGCCCGGCAGCGGCCCCTGGGGTGGGGCATCCCTCCGCCTCCTCGCACCCTCCTTCCTTGAGTCAAGGAAGGAGGGCGCGCCGCAAGGGCCCGGGGGCTTCCCTTCCTTCCTCCTCGCGCCCTCCTTCCTTGACTCAAGGAAGGAGGGTGCACCGCGAGGAGGAGGCGGAGGGAAGCCCCGCCCCCGCTGCTGGCCCCAGGGGTGGGGCTTCCCTTTGCCTCTGCCTCCTCCTCGCGCCCTCCTTCGAGTCAAGGAAGGAGGGTGCACGCCACCGCGAGGAGGAGTAGATGGGGGTGCGGTAGAGGTTGGTTTGGGGGCATAATTCCAAAGTGTGGCCTAGGGTGCCAAAAGGGGTTAATCCGGGCTTGTATACAAAGTGCTGACCGTTACCTATAAGGCCCTAAACAGTTCCAGTCTAGTCTATTTGTCTAATTGCAACCTATACAGGCCATCTCATGCTCTGTGGTCAGTGAAGGAGGCTCTGCTCTTGGTCCCACCCCTGTCACAAGGACAGTTGGTGGGAACAAGAGAGGGGGCCTTCTCCATGATCGCTCCCCAGGTGACTGAAATCACCACTAGGCAGCTCTCCATGTCATTAAGGAGAGGTATAGCAGTCATTCCAGTTGCCATCCACCCCTCACCAAAGTCTGCTGGTTTGTAGACTTTGGGGGCTGTTGGCAAGCTGTTTGCTGCTCCCCTGCTTCTCTAAAGCAGTGTTTCCCAACCAGTGTGCCGGGGCACACTAGTGTGCCGTGAGCGATCATCAGGTGTGCCGTGGGAAATTGGAACCTCCAATACCCTTACTTATTAAAGGAGCGCCGTTATGTCACAGTACAAAATGCACAATTAATCATACATAATCACACGCAAAAAACATATTCAAAGTACCCAATCCTGCTAGAGAAAATCAAAAGTCGAACATAACGTAGTTCAGCGTGGTCACCACAGAGAGCGGAGGAGTTGCAAACCAGGAAGTAGCGAGTTCACGGAGCACTCCTCTACGGAAAACTCACGATATTTGATGAAATCACAAAAGTGAGTGCAAAAAACAAAGTGTATCCTCACGATGTTATCCAATGTCAGTTCCGGGATTCGCACAATAACACAGTCAGTTTGCGGACAATGTAAAGAAGCAGCACCATAATCATAGCGACAAAGTAGAAAATCACATAGATAATGATATTTATTCAAACTACCAGAGGCTGAAGATAGATGTGGCGATGGAATCGAAAGCTGGCATGGGCAAACTTGGACCTTCCAGGTGTTTTGGACTCCAACTCCCACCATTCCTAGCAGCTTCAGGCCCTTTTCCTTTTTCCCCTCAGCCACTTAAGCAGGAAAGAGCGTCAGGCTGTTAGGAATGGTGGGAGTTGAGGTCCAAAGCACCCAGAGGGCCAAAGTTTTCCCATGACTGATAGCTGTTGAGCAAGACCTTCGTGTGTGTCTTTCTGCCATTCCTGCCAGGATATCTATGTTGTGTTCATCAAAACAGGCCCAGGTTTCACACTGAGTGTATAAATACATTTAAAAACATATTAACTATATGTATTACTGTGTTAGAGTGTCATTTTGGTGTCATTTTGGTTGGTGGTGTGCCCAGGATTTTGTAAATGTAGAAAATGTGCCGCGGCTCAGAAAAGGTTGAAAAGCACTGCCCTAAAGCCATGGGGAGGGCAGGAAAGCAAAAGGCTTACTGCCCGTCCTCCGAAGCCTAGGCACTAACACGTTTACAGGGCCATTGTCAAGCCCTCAAATCCCAAATCTCCAAATGAGGGCTGACTATACTTTCATTAAAATTGAATTTCACAGAATTCTGCACATGGCTACCCCCCACCACCAAAGCGAGTGAGGAAGGGAGAGATTACTTTCATTTTAGGAGAGATTACTTAGATCATCTCCTTACAAAAGCCATGTTTTCTTTCCTACCAGCTGGCTGTGCATTTATAAGCAGGCTTCTTCTTGCAATTTTTCAGTCACTCAAATGTCAGTTTTGATTTTTGATGTTGTCCCCAAAGTAACTAGAAGAAATAAGACGTGTTGCTTGTGTTTATTTATGCATGTAATTGGCAAATACTAGCCTAAATGTATGCTTGCCTACCTGTCTTCTATTACAAAAGGATGTTTAATCATGCTTGTTTCAAAGTGCTGTTGTTTTTTATGGCACCACTGGCTTGGCATTGCCGTCCTCAAGCCTGGAGAAGCTGCTGGTAGAGCTGAAGCCATAGGGGGGCAGAGCCAGGCCGCGCCAAGCCCCGCCCCCTCCCCTCTGGCTTTGGAGCTCCCCGCAGCTGCTCCAGCCTTGAGGATGGCAGTGCCAAGCCAGTGGTGACATAGCTAGCACAAGGCTGGTTTGGCCCTGCCCTCCTCAAGGCTGGAGCAGCTGCTGGGAGTGCCGAAGCTGGGGAGGGGGCGGGGCTTGGTGCAGCCTGGCTCCCCCCCCTCTGAGAAGCACCCCATCCGGCTGGGATCGACCTCCTTCAGTCCTGGGATCGACTGGTCGATCGCGATCTACTTCCTGAGCAGCCCTGAAACAGATCATGTTGTATTCCATATGATTTGTTGGGCAATACTGTAGTGACAGGCCTTCCAAGAGGCATGTTTGAAGCCTTACTGTCAATTCATGCCTTAAACAGTATCCCATTAAGTGAGACCTTGTCAGGAAAAACAAGTTAATGAAGCCTTACTGTCAATTTTGGGCCTAGTCTGTGATTTCTGTTTTTTTTGTGAAGTGTATTGGCGGAAAAAACTGTCAACTGGCTATCTGCCCAAACCATGTCTGCCTCAGGCCCTTTCCCTTCCTCTCTCTGCTGCCTAGGCATATTGGAATGTTGGGAGGCTGGCCAATCAGAGGCGTTATGCAAATAATCCCACAGTGGCAACCAATCGAAACGCTGCCACATATTCCTCCGTACCTCCCGCCGCCCGTACCTCCCGCCGCAAACATTCTCTTTTATTATATACATAGATAGATATGCTTGTTGTTTTATTGCTGTGTAAGTCGCCGGAACACTCCGGTGGAGAGCGACTCATCAAATAATAAATTGAAATTAAATGTTGCAATCTTTGCTTGGGCTACGGATCGGTATTATGGTAGGATACTTTATTAAAATTAAAAGGTATTGTCTCAGTTCTAGCAACTCCCTCCCCCAAAAATCAGGAGAGATGGGGTGTTATGGTGGCTATAAAGGAAGGGGCTGTCCTTTATTACTTCAGGCAGGGTGTCACGATGCAAGACCTAGGCCGGCCCCTTAATCACACACACAGAGACGATAATCAGCTAACTACTTTATTGAAGTATAAAAACAGTTGAAAAGGTAATTGTCCATAAAAATTATCAAAAGCAATCCAAAAGGTAAAGGTATTGTCCAAAGGCAAACTTGGCAAGAAAGATCCAAAGACTTGGCAAGGCTCGCTCAACTAGCGGATCAAGGGACAAAGCAAGGTTACACGATACAAACTCCTCTAGGCAGGCCACTAGCCCCAAACTTAGCTACGTGGACTTGGCTTCGCTACACGTCCGTATAGGATAGACGTGGCCGAAGTACTGAGGATCCGTTCCCACCGATCCTATACTTAATCCCCTTGACGAGGCCCTCGGCGCTCTAGGCTTCTCCTCCTCCAATCTGTGCTGCGAGCCCTCGGTCGGTCTAGGCTGTGGAACCAACCCCTCCTGCTAGTCTCAATGCTCCGTCTCCTATCAAAGGTTCGACCTTGCCTCCCAGCACGTGGTTCCCTATCTTCGTGAGAGTCAAACTCCCCATCTGCTTCCCGGGCCCCTCCTAGGGTGTTTCCCACATTCTTTCTTGCGAGCCTCGCCCCCCCCCCCCCCGGCCGCTCGTAATCTTCACTATCACTGCTTTCGAATTCCGACTGGCCTTCCTGCTTCTCGTAAGGATCCGGCCAGCCGTCATCCCAGGCCAGGCTTTCTGTGGGGGAAGAAGGCCCAGCTACCTCAAAATCCCCTTCTTCTAGCCCCTCCAAATCCTCTTCAGAATCAACTGGCTCCAATGCTAGTGGGACACCCGGTGCTGCCCCCTGCCCTCCAGGCACAAACGAGAACTGGTGTGCTACACAGGGTGGACCTTCCTATTTCATCCCACCACTTATAATGGATCAAGGGCTGGAACCCTTGTCTGCCACCAAATATAACAAATATGGGAGATTGTGTATTCAGAAATTAAAACTGCACTGAGCTGGAATGATCTTCTGGCTGGAACCCCTTTGGAGAACCCACTGGTCACCACAAGACTTATAATCACTTTTAAGCCCTTGGCTTACTGGAGGTATTTTCAGGCATGAATGCTCTGGACTTGCATACAGGCCTTGTTGGGAAGGTTGTGGGTCCAGGACAAGCTCGGTTGTCCCAGGGCCCTTCCACACAGCCCCATATCTCAGAATATCAAGACATTGCGCTTATCTCACCCTGAGTTTTTAACACTTTATATGCGCCTGGCCCACCCTGTCCTTGTGATTTTGGCATCTAGTTGTATATTGTTTTTTTTTATTTTTATGTATGTATTTTTATTGTGTTATTGCTGATGTTTTTGATTTTATTTTATTGTAATTTGTTGTTTGGGCTTGGCCTCATGTGAGCCGCCCCGAGTCCCCATTGGGGAGATGGAGCCGGGGTACAAATAAAGTTTATTATTATTATTATTATTAGTGCAGTATGCACTTGCTTCACGTTTTACAGTTGCCCTTGTTGAGTTGATCACTGCAAATCTTAGCATTTTTCCTCAGATGTAAACCCAACAAGTGGAGTGCAATTTATTCCAACACTATCTGAGGACCCGGCGGTGCCCGGGATATTTGAGGAAGGCGTTGTGTGCCAAGGTTGGTTCCTATTAGATGTTTATGTGGCTTGCAGTGGTCTCAGGAACTTAGTGAAGGTACTGTGAGTCCCATTAACCATGCTCCATCCCCCTCCAAACAGCACCAGGATGTAGAGTGGGTCATGAGGAAGGGGGCTCTGTGTTCTCCAAACTGCACCAGGATGTGTGGTCTAGATCAGTCATTGGATGAGGGTGGCAGCAGTCTCAGAAAGTGAGTGAAGGTACTTCAACTCCCATCATCCGTGGTCTGTCCCACTCAAAACTGCACCAAGATGTAGAGTTCATGGGTACTCGGTGTGCCAAGTTTGGGCCTGGTCTCTGATTTTTAGGGGCTGCAATGTTCTGTGGGAAATGCATTGGGTGAAGGTACTACAAATCCCATCATTTGTGAGCCATCCTGCCGTAAACCGCAGCAGGTTTGTAAAGTGGGCCATTGGGCCTCTGTGTGCCAAGTTTGGGCCTGATTCGTCATTGGTGTGGGCCACAGTGCTCTAAGGAAGTGAATTAAAGTACTGCAAGTCCCATCATCCATGGTCCATCCTCCCTCAAACTGCACCAGGATGTAGGGTGCATCTTGGGGGGTTTGTGTGCCAAATTTGGTCTTGTTCTGTCATTGTTGGGGGCCTAGTCAGGAAAATCAAGTTAAGGAAGCCTTGCTGTCAATTTTGGGCCTGGTCTGTGATTTATAGGGGCTCCAGTGTTGTTTGGGAAGTGAATCAGGTGAAGGTACTGCAAATCCCATCATTCGTGGCCCATCCTGCCCTAAACCACACCAGGTTGTGAAGTGGGCCATTGGTCCCTTGTTTGCCAAGTGTGTTCCTGATCCGTCGTTGCTGTGGGCCGCAGTGGCTGACTGGCTGAGGCCTTTTCTTTTCCCTCTGAATCACCTTAGAATGTTGGAATGTGGTTGGCCAATCGGAGTCCTTTTTGCAAATTCCATTTCAGTGGCAGCCAATCCCCTCTGTCTGGGGCCGTAGAATGTTGGAGTTCTGAGTTGCAGCCAATCGAATTGCTGGCACATATTCCTCCCGTCGCACCACCACACCACCGCCTGCAAACACTGACTTTTATCATATACATAGATAGATAAACACATAGGTTTGAAGACCTTAACAACCTTGGTTATGGCAAATGAACAGTCTGAAAATGGGTAGAAATATTTGTTAGAATGGCTAAAATATCCTTGCAGGGTAGCTGGGAACAGTTGTTTCTCACTACAGGCAGTGAGACAGCGGCTGTTTATAAACCATGTTATATTAATGGAAATGGTCATTCATCCTACCTTGGAGTATTAGATAACAAAGATGTGAGAATGTTACAAAAATAAATTGTGACGATCCCATACTGTGATTCTAATTTTTCAAAGTGCAAGAATAGCATATGGGTAAGGAATGTAAAGCAGTTCTGTCTTGTTTTACTTCAAAACACTCTGTGTGTGAAGCTGTTCCTGCAAATTGGTTTCTTTGGGAGAAAAACAAAACTAGCTCTTTTAAGAGTAACCCATTAATTAGTTTTCAGAATTGCAAGATAGAATGCCTGGGAAAGTGTTTTTGGCATGCTAGGGAACATTAACTAACACCAAAAATTAGATCAGGTTTTAGTAGCAGGAAAAAAACAACACTCTGTTAAAACACTCCTTCCACACTTGCAAAGAATCTAGGCCTGACCTTGGGTGGCAGATCTCAGCGCTGGCCCCTTTCACAGTCATGAAAACCCTGTCTCCATCAGAGTGCTTGTGGGGGTCCAGGGGGTACAGAGCGATGTGGAGGGAGGCGGGCTTTCAGCGAGCCAAAGGGGCACACAGCCAGGGCCCACTTCTTGAGGGCTTCCCTGCTGCTCTCTGGCCTGGGCTCTTTGGGTTTATGGCAGGGCTGCCCAGGAAGTCGATCACGATCGACTGGTCGATCCCAGCCAGATGGGGCACTTCTAGAGGGGGCGGAGCCATGCCACTCCAAGCCCCACCCCCTCCTCCGGCGTCAGCGCTACCACAGCTTCTCAGGCTGGAGGAGGGCAGTGCCAAGCCAGTAGTGGCTAGCTATGCCATCACTGGCTTGGCACTACCCTCCTCCAGCCTGGAGAAGCTGTGGTATAAAGCCAGGGGGGGAGGGGGCCATGCCACGCCAGACCCCGCACCCTCCCCCGGCTTCAGCGCTACCACAGCTTCTCCAGGCTTGGGGAGGTAGTGCCAAGCCAGTAGTGGCTAGTTATGCCACCACTGGCTTGGCACTACCCTCCTCCAGCCTGGAGAAGCTGTGGTAACGCTAAAGCCAGAGGGGGGAGGGGGCGGAGCCATGCCACGCCAGGCCACGCCCCCGGCTTCAGCGCTACCACAGCTTCTTCAGCCTTGAGGAGGGTAGTGCCAAGCCAGTAGTGGCTAGCTATGCCACCACTGGCTTGGCACTACCCTCCTCCAGCCTGGAGAAGCTGTGGTAGCGCTAAAGCCAGAGGGGGAGGGGCAGAGCCATGCCACGCCAGACCCCGCCCCTCCCCCAGCTTCAGCTCTACCACAGTTTCTTCAGCCTTGAGGAGGGTAGTGCCAAGCCAGTAGTGGCTAGCTATGCCACCACTGGCTTGGCACTACCCTCCTCCAGCCTGGAGAAGCTGTGGTAACGCTTAAAGCCAGAGGGGAGGGGCGGAGCCATGCCACGCCAGGCCACGCCCCGGCTTCCGCTACCACCTTCTTCAGCCTTGAGGAGGGTAGTGCCAAGTCGGTAGTGGCTAGCTATGCCACCACTGGCTTGGCACTACCCTCCTCCAGCCTGGAGAAGCTGTGGTAGCGCTAAAGCCAGAGGGGGGAGGGGGCGGAGCCATGCCACGCCAGACCCCGCACCCTGCCCCGGCTTCAGCGCTACCACAGCTTCTTCAGCCTTGAGGAGGGTAGTGCCAAGCCAGTAGTGGCTAGCTATGCCACCACTGGCTTGTCACTACCCTTCTCTAGCTTGGATAAGCTGTGGTAGCGCTAAAGCCAGAGGGGGGGGGGGGCCATGCCACGCCAGACCCCGCACCCTGCCCGGCTTCAGCGCTACCACAGCTTCTTTCAGCCTTGAGGAGGGTAGTGCCAAGCCAGTAGTGGCTAGCTATGCCACCACTGGCTTGGCACCACCCTCCTCCAGCCTGGAGAAGCTGTGGTAGAGCTAAAGCCAGAGGGGGAGGGGGCTGAGCCATGCCGCACCACGCCCCGCCCCTCCCCAGCCAGCTCTGCCACAGCTTTTCTCCAGGCTTGAGGAGGGTAGTGCCAAGCCAGTAGTGGCTAGCTATGCCACCACTGGCTTGGCACTACCCTCCTCAAGCCTGGAGAAGCTGTGGTAGCGCTAAAGCCAGAGGGGGGAGGGGGCAGAGCCATGCCGCACCAAGCCCCGCCCCCTCCCCCAGCTACAGCTCTACCACAGTTTCTCCAGGCTTGAGGAGGGTAGTGCCAAGGCAGTAGTGGCTAGCTATGCCACCACTGGCTTGGCACTACCCTCCTCAAGCCTGGAGAAGCTGTGGTAGAGCTAAAGCCAGAGGGGGTGGAGCCAGGCCGTGCCAAGCCCCGCCCCCTCCCCTGCTCCGCCCTGCTTCTCTCTCGGTAGATCTTTCTGACTTGGTTTTATTATAAGTAGCTCGCATGCTGAAAAGTGTGGGCACCCCTGGTTTAGGGGAATCCTGGCTTCTGCTGCCAGGGCTGGTCGAGATTAAGCAAGGCAGCAGTTGGCAGGTGCCACTCCATGCTTCCTGCCCAGCAAAGCCTCCCCTACCAGTCAGGAACCAGTTCTTTGCTGGGATCCCAGCTGCCAAGTGCCAACATCTGGGCAAGAGGGGCAGCATCATCAAGCCCCACGTGAGTCTGGGCTTAGTCGACCAAGGCACCTTCTCCTTCCACAAAAGCAGATGGTTCTACAGCCCAAGACTTTGTAGACTCTTTTGTTCCTTGGATGAGGAACAAGCCCACCTTCTGAGTTTCCAAACTATCCAAACCTAGGGCCTGTGAATTGTCCGTCAGGCACTATAGCCTGGCTATGCCCAAGTGGCTGCTGGGAAGTGTGGTTTCCACTCAACATCACTGCTCAGAATCAATGGGAGTCTTGAATGACAAGCCCCAGAATGCAGAGTGTCAACAGAGACTGGGAAGAGAGGATGTTTTCGTACAATGTGGAAGGAACATCCAATAAAAGAAAGGAGACTGAAGAGGCAGGTGGAGGGGGAGGGGTACATTTATTTATTTATTTGGTCTTGTATGTATGCCACCATTCCCCGAGGGCTCGGAGCAGCTCGCAACACAATATAGATCACCACCATAAAACAGAATTAAACATTAATTAATACCAAGTTAAAAATTGAAAATTCAGATTTCGAAGGCCAACTGAAACAGGTGGGTCTTGCATGCCCTGCGAAAGACCGATAGGTCTCGCAGGACACGGACTTCGGCTGGCAAGGCATTCCAAAGAGATGACGCCACGATGGAAAAGGCTCTGCGCCTCGTAGATTGTCAGGCGAATAGTTTTAAAACTGGGTACTTCTAATAAATTCAGATCTTCGGAACGAAGCGATCTCTGGGGTTGGTAGGGGGTGAGACAGACGGTCCTTCAGATACATAGGCCCTGGACAATACAAGGCCTTGATATAGGGATGGCATGAAGCCACCCTGAAAACCTCAATTTCACTGTAAAACTTACTTTAAAAAGACTCCCTTGCCATCATAAAAGCCTTTTTCTGTGTCTTCCTGGTACGAGAAAATGACAAGGAACATTTTTTGTAAGTTTTAGGGGAAAATGGTGGGGGCTGGGGAGGGGATGGTCACCCTCCCACACCTTTATTTATTTATTTATGTACTTTATTTATATTCCCCTCTTCTCACCCCGAAGGGGATTCAGAGCGGATTACAGGTACACATACTTTAGCAGACAATTCCTGCTATTTTACAAACACACATATAAACGAACAGAGGCAAACTCTGGCCACCAGGGGGAGCTGACGCACTCCTCATCTCTCAGCGTTCCCAGCGTCCCTTGTTGTTCCTTCCGCATTCCTCAGCGTTCCTGGAGTTCTTTAATGGCCTCATAATTCAGTCAAAATTTGCCTCCCCACTTAATGTGGTACCTTTATCACCTACTTAACAGATGCAAGTGTCTTTTGGGCTGCAAAGGTCGACAGCAGACTACACTTAAAGGTCGAACACCCTCCTCGACCCGGGCAGACCTCGAACTCATGACCTACTGGTCAGAGAGATCTTATGCAGCTGACACTTAGCCAGCTGTGCCACATTCCCAGTGCTCCAGAGTCCAAAAGGTGTGGGATGGCAGTAGGGACTTACCCTGGGGTCGCAGAACACAACCCCGGAAGTCAGACCCCTTTCAGGAAGTCCCGGATCTAATGAGATATTTAATTAATTTGGAACAGCGTTTCTCATCCTGGGGGTCGGGACCCCGGGGGGTGGGTCACAAGGTAGTGTCAGAGGGGTCGGCAAAGACCATCAGAAAACACAGGGTTTTCTGTTGGTCATGGGCATTCTGTGTGAGAAGTTTGGTCTAATTTTATCATTGGTAAGGTTCAGAACGCTCTTTGATTGTAGGTGAACTATAAATCCCATCAATTACAACTCCCTAATGTCAAGGTCTATTTTCCTCATACTCCACCAGTGTTCACATTTGGGCATATTGAGTACTTGTGCCAAGTCTGGTCCAGATCCATCATTGTTTGAGTCCACAGTGCTCTCTTTTTTATTATTATTAATGCTCCCATTAGAAACTGCCTATGGATGTAGGTGAACTACAATTACCATCATGTTAGGTCAGTTCCCCTCCAAACCCCACCAGTATTCAACATTTGGCATGTTAGATAGGTATGTGTGGCAATATAACTAGTTCAATCAACAGTTTGGTACAGAGTGCTCTCTGAGTGTTGGTGAATTACAACTCCAAGAATTCACCAGCCTCACAATTATTAAACGTTGGTCATGTAGGTAGTGTGCCAAGTGTGGTGCAGATCCATTGTGGGCTGGGTTCAGAATGCTCTTAGATTGTAGGTGAACTATAAATCCCAGAAACTACAACTCCCAAATGACAAAGTCAGTCCCTCCCCAACCCCACCAGTGTTCAAATTTTGGCACATTGGGTATTTGTGCCAAATTTGGTCCAGATCCATCGTTGTTTGGGGTCACAGTACACAATTTCTCCCAAATCCCTCCAGTATTTTCTGTTGGACATGGGGGGTTACGTGTGGGAAATTTGTCCCCATTCTATAGTTGGTGGGGTTCAAGGGGCTCCTTGATTGTAGATGAACTATAAATCGCAACAAGTACAACTTCCAAATGTTGTACGTGTTGTATTTTCCCCAAAACTCCACCAGTGTTCATATTTGGGCATATTGAGCATTTGTGCCAAGTCTGGTCCAAACCCATCATTGTTTAAGTCCACAGTGCTCTCTGGATGTAGGTGAACTACAACTCCAAAACTCAAGGTCAATGTCCACCAAACCCTTAGTATTTGGTCATGTAGGTCATGGGAGTTCCGTGTGCCAAGTTTTGTTCAATTTCATTGTTGGTGGAATTCAGAATGCTCTTTGATTGTAGGTGAACTATAAATCCCAGCAACTACAACTCCCAAATGACAAAATCAATTCCTCCCAACCCCACCAGTATTCAAATTTGGGAATATTGGGTACTTGTCTCTGATTTGGTCCAGTGAATAAAAATACATCCTGAATGCCAGATAATTTACATTACGATTCATAACAGGAGCAAAATGACAGTTATGAAGTAGGAACAAAAATAATGTTATGGTTGGGGGGTCACCACAACATGAGGAACTGTATTAAAGGGTCGGCCTTAGAAAAGTTGAGAACCACTGATTTGGAACAAACCAAGGAAACCTGGTATTTTATAAATGTAATTGCTAATTACTTCAGTGTTTCAAAAGTTCACTTCTTTATAGAGCCCTGCACGATGTGGGTGAAAACACAGCTATGAGATCTCTGTCGCAGCAGACGCCAGTTCAGAGAGCCAAACCCAATTGAAGTGTAAATAGTTTGTTTTAATATTCACAGAGTCTCTGGAGATAAATATTTGCAAAACAAAAGCACTTAATGGTCAGTGTAAACGCTACCAAAAGGAAGCCTTAACCGGCATGAAAACAAACAAGGAGAAAAAGCCTGCATTCAAAATGCCAAAAATTCTTTAGCAAAATCAAAGCAAAACAAACAGAGAAAGGCACGCTGAGGGCAGCAGAGAAGATGTCATCGTCAGAATCAATCCAAGGTCATCAGCATCGAAGTCATCAAAGAGTTGTCCAAGAAGGTATCCAAAGGGGCGTAGGAGGGACATAATCCAGGAGCCAGGCCAAGGTCAAGGAGAGAAGATAGACGTAGAAGCGAAGACACAACCCACAGTCCAACTGGGGAGCAATCCAGTGGAGTTCAAACTTCACCACAGGAAGCAGCAGAATCAGTCTGGAAACAAGGCTGCAAAATGACAGGATGCAAGAGTCCTAGGATCCAGAGGCAACTCCTTGCTAGCCACAGAGGTTAGTCCCAAAATGCCCACCTTTTGAGCTCACTACAAGTCAGATCCACTTGATGAGGTCGATGCCTATCATCATCCTCAGGTGTTACTCTCCCAGCAGCTGCTGCCCTTTGACTGACCCTCCAAGATTTCCACCTGTGGTTAAGACTTAGAACATTCGCCCCCATTGTCTGGGGACTCTGAGGGCCAATCCTGATCATCAGTGAATCCTACCCAGGTGTCTGAACTTGTGGGCTCCTCACAAGCCCTCTGAATTTCTCTTACTTGAGTCCAATCCATTTCAGTAGAAGTGTCCTCTGTACTCTGACTCCCATCATTCCCAGAGAATCCCTCAAATGTCTCAGAGTCTGTAGGTGCTGTTATTATTTGCTTGACTCTCTTGAGTTGCAAGTGATCCTCTTCACTTGACTCACTTGACTCATGAGTAAGCCTCTTTCTGCAAACACCAGTACTCCTGTTACAAACAGCCCCACCCAGTTCCATACTCCCCAGATGCTGAGCCATCAGAGTCTTCTGAATCACTACTATCAGGAGCAGCTGGAGGCTCAATCACAACACTCTTACTTTGAATGGTGACATTTGAAATGAGTTTGGTTCTTTGAGAAAACACCTAGAATTGTGCCACCCAAAAATATATAGCAAAACAAAGCTGCAGAGATTTCATAGAACGGTTGTAAAAGACTAAAGAAGTCCTTCAAATCACATTGCTGGGCTGAAGCCTGCAGTGTACAGAGACTTACTTTGGAGAATAGAAACCCGAAGACAGGGCATTCAGGTGCTTTTCTATTTCTTATGCCATAATAAACAGTATGAAGAGGTGTTTTACAAAAAAGGAAAATACTAAAATTGTCATATTTTCCCCAAGGCGTAGTAATTTGAGTGATACTTTGTTAAGTTAATCATCATGCCAGTATATTTATTTGCTAGATGTTTACTTGTGAAGTAAAACAAGCATTTATACGCAGTCTGTGCAATTAATTTACTGAATGGTGGAGCGTGTATTTTGAATGAGTATCACCCCAGGGCAATCCCAGCATCTCCACTTAAATGAATTGTAGACAGGAGGCAACGGGAAAGACCTCTGTCAGAGACCCCGGAGACTTACAGTTAGATCGCTACTAAAACAGGCCCAGGTTTCACACTGAGTGTATAAATACATTTAAAAACATATTAACTATATGTTTTTAAATGTATTTATACACTCAGTATGAAACCTGGGCCTGTTTCGATGAACACAACATAGATATCCTGGCAGGAATGGTAGAAAGACACAAACTTCCCACACAGAACTCCCATAACCAAGAGGAAATACTATAAGAGTTTGGTGGGCATTGACCTTGAGTTTTGGAGTTGTAGTTCACCTATATCCAGAGAGCACTGTGGACTCAAACAAGGTTGGATCAGGACCAAACTTGGCATGGATACTCAATATGCCCAAATGTGAACACAGATGGAGTTCAGGGAAATAGACCTTGCCATTTGGGAGTTGTAGTTGCTGGGATTTATAGTTCCCCTACAATCAAAGAGCATTCTGAACCCCACCAATGATAGAACTGGGCCAAACTTCCCACACAGAACCCCCAGGTGGCTGCCTTCCTGAATGGCGCTCTCCCTCTTCCACACCAGAAGGGAAGGCACTCACTCGGTCCGCGGTTGCCTGCCTTCCTTCCTTCTTTCCTGCGGTTCGAAAGAAGAAGCCGGTGGGTCTGCCTCAGACTGCGCTCCTCACTTCCGCTTCCGTTCCCTGCCCAGGCTGACTGGCTGGGAAAACGGCTGAAGGAGGCGGCACCTCATCCCCTTCTTCGCTGCCGCCCGGCCCTTTCCCCCCTTCCTCCCCCAAGCAGCAGCAGCAGGAGTTCGGCAGGAGGGGGAAGAAAGGGGGGAAGAGAGGTTTTTCCGCGGCACACCAGGTGACCGCTCACGGCACACTAGTGTGCCGCGGAACAGTGATTGGGAAACACTGACTTAATCCACAGGTTCTCTTAAGTGTTTGCAGCCCATAACACCAGCCCCGTTTGGCATAGTGGTGAAGAATTAGTAGAGCTGCAGTCTGCAAGATCAATATTACCCTTTCATGCCATATATTTATATCACTACTAGCTGTGCCCTGCAATGCGTTGCTGTGGCCTATAGTAAGAATTTTCAAAATAGAGGTAGATATCTGGACTATTATGAAAGAGAGGGACCTACCTATTCCTTCCACCCTTTTTCTTCCCCTTCCCCTTTCTCTCCTTTCTTCCTTCTCTACGTCTTTCTTTTATCCCTTCTATCACTCTTTGGTTTCATCCTTCCTTCTCTTTCCTTCCTTCCCTCCCCCTTTGTCTCCTTTCTTCCCTCCCTGTTTCCTTCCTTCTTACACTTTTTCTTTCCTTTTTGCCTTCCTTCCTTCTTTACCTCTTTCCTGCCGTTCCTTTCCTTTTTCTTTCATTTCTACTGTCTCTTCTTCCTTCCTTCAGTACCTCTTTTCTTCCTTCCTTCGGGGTGGGGCCAGAGTGGTTGAGAACCACTCATTTTGGTGGGCAATCCAACCCCGAAGTCAAGCTTGGAAACAAAAAAACTCTACCCCTTTAAAAAAGGGCGGGCAGGGGGAGTCTAGAGCTGGGGAGTGAAATTGACGTATGCGCACACCTCTGAAAGACGCCCAAATTGAGGGCTGCCCTCAGCACCCAGCCAATCAGCGGTACCTTGGTGAGGGGCTTAATGTTCTGGATCAATAATTTTGAGAGACCCACCCTCCCACTGGCCTGATTTTGAGGCCAGCGGAGGCAAGAGGGAGCCCAGGCCAAGCCACAAATCGAGCCCCCGGCTTCACCGAAGATAGCGGGCCTCCCTTCTCCTTTTGCTTTTCTTCCCCTCCGCAGCTCTCCACCGCCTCCATTCCCTCCCTGGCTTCCTCCCCTTGCTCCTCGTCTTCCTCCTCCCTCGCTTCCAAGCCTCCTCCTCCTTTGTTATCTTTTTCTCGTTTTCTTCTTTCCTCCCTCTTTCCCAGCTAGCGGTGGCAGTGATGCACTAGTGGGAGGCAGCCAGGCACCACCATGCATGTGCCAGCCGCCTTGGGCGGGGGGCAAGCTGGGAAATGTAGTCCCCCAATTGTTTTGGGATTTGTAAGTGATAGTCTTTTTTTTCTTAAATTTTTCAGAGTGTTGGTCACACCTAGGACTGTTTGGCGTTGCGTGGCCAAATTTGGTGTGTTTTCGTTCAGGGGTTTTGTTGTTTTTAAGGTACTAATTACGACACGAACATTTTTATATATTAAGATGATTCCTCTTTAACTGCCATGGCTGGATCCTGTGTAATGCTGGAGTTTGTAGTTTGGTGAGGTATTAGAACTGCCAAACACACCAAGGTGACTAGTTTCTCATATTTTCAAATGTCCAATGTGCAGTTCCAGTCCAAATATATGGTCTGCACACCCCTTGATGCACTCTTTTTTTTGATTTAAATAGTTTTTATTGTGGTTTTGTTCTGTTCTTTTTACATAAAATAATAGAAGCAAAGGAATAAAAAACGATTAAAGAGAGAAAGAGAGAGAAATAGAAGCAGGGGTAGGAGGATAGGGTAGTGGGGGGGGGGGGAAGAAATGGGAAGAGAATAGGGGAGTGATAGGATAGAGAGGAGAAAAAAAAGAAAAACAAAAACAAAAAGATAGTTATAACAGTTGGTCTTCCAGTCAGGTCCAGGGAAATTGCTCACTTACGAAATTGCTTCTTTCGTCACATTTCATGTCCAGAGGTCTTCATTCTTTCAACATAGGAGGATTCTGATATTATTGGATCTTTGTTTCTTTCAGGTAGTCCCGAACCGGCTGCCAATTTATTCTATTTATTAGCTTTTGATCATTTACTATACTTTTTAATGTATCCAGATCCATAAGCTCGTTAAGTTTAATCGCCCAGTCCGCAAGATCTGGTAAATTCTCCTTTTTCCAGTTCCTTGCCAGAACCATCCTGGCCGCCGCGGATATATAGTATAGTATTTTATCCTTATTCGTCTCCATTTTCCCATTAGTTAAACTTAGTAGGAAGACTTCTGGTTTAAATTCAATCTTAATCTCTAGTATCTTTTGGGCATGCAAGTGAATTCTCTTCCAGAATTTGTTGATCTTATGACGTGTTCACCAGCTATGCATGTAAGTTCCTGTCTGTGCTCTGCACTTCCAGCACTTACTACTTAAATTTTTGTAAAATTTTGCTAATTTTTGAGGGGTCAGGTACCAGTGATAGAAACTCTTAAACCAGTTTTCAGTTACTGTAGTTGTTCCGGAGTATCTCATATTCTTCCTCCATAATGCCTCCAAGTCTCTTAATAGTATGGTATGGCCCAGATCTTGTGCCCACCTTATCATATTGTCTTTTATGAGATCTGCCTCTGTGTCCCACTCTAACAATTTGTTGTATAATAACCTGATTTGCCTTTTACCTCTCTTCATAACCACTTCCCATATTGTTTCTTGTTGGTTAAAATCCTTTTGCGATCTTCCTTAAAGCAATCTCTTAGCTGAACATATTGGAACCACGATAAGTCCTTCCCTGACTTTCATAAGTCATCCAATGATTTTAGTGTCCAGTCCTTCCATCGCCTTTCTAGAAGTGATTCATATGTATACCACTCTGAACTTGGGATTTCTCTTCTGTGCTGCGCTTCCATAGGAGAAATCCATAAAGGTCTTTTGATATAATTTACTTTTATATCTCCCCCATACTCGGATTAATGATGCTCTAATATAATGGCTGGTAAAGTTCTTCTCTATTCTTACTTTGTCATGCCATAAATAGGCATGCCACCCTCTTCTCAATCCGTGTCCCTCTAAGTTTAAGAGTTTTCTTTTAGATAATGTTGCCCAATCTTGAACCCAACTCAATGCCGCTGCATCATAATACAATTGCAGATTAGGTAGGGACATGCCCCCTCTCTCTTTCCTATCAGTGAGATTCTTGAATTTCAATCTTGACTTTTTGCCATCCCAAATAAACTTAATAATGTCCTTTCTCCAGACGTTAAAACTAAAATTGGTTCTAAGGATAGGGATTGTTTGAAATCAACCCCTTGATGCACTCTTATGACGCCCTGGCGATTCCACAGCAAATAGCTGTTTAGCAAGGCGTGACACAGGAGGAATGTGATTCCTATAACGATAACATATATTCAAACAATATATACAAGATAGCACCCAATTCCCATTGTAGTAGCTATGCAGAGAAATAACAGGCATAATGGGCTATATTCCCTATTGAACTTTCCCTTTGGTCTATACGCACCCCCGCCCTTCAAGAACCTTTCTGTGATTCCCAGTCTTACTTGGTGATGTATATCGGCTCTGCTTGGCGTTTGAGTATATTTGTGCATAGACATATTGAATTTTGTTAATATATTTGAAAATATGAGAAACTAGTCATCTTGGTGTGTTTGGCTGTTGCATTTCCATTGTTTAAATAAGTGTGTTTACGAGGTATTAGAACTCTCTAGCTTAGAATTCAAATTCCAGGATCCCATGGGATATTGCCATAGTAGTGGGGAATAGCACCATAACTGTGTAGTTATTAAAGCCCCCCTAATTTGATGACAAACTAGGTGTTCCTTTATTATTGTACACTTTTGCCTATATGGCCCTATTGTTTGAGAGCTTACCTTTTGCCTTGCAAGGAGATGGCAACATGCCAGTGGCCTGTGGAAATCACATTAGTCCAGTGGTTCTCAACGTTTCTAATGCTCTGACCACTTAATACAGTCCCTCATGCTGTGCTGACCCCCAAGCATAAAATTATTTTTGATGCTACTTCATAACTGTAATTTTGCTACTCTTATGAATAATAATTTAAGTATCTGATATGCAGAATCTATTTTCATTCACTGGACCAAATTTGGCACAAATACCCAATACGTCCAAAATTGAATACTGGTGGGGGGGAGGGGGAAGGTTAATTATGTCATTTGGGAGTTGTAGTTGCTGGATTTATAGTTCATCTACACTCAAAGAGCATTCTGAACTCGACCATTGATGGAATTGAACCAAGCTTGACACACAGAACTCCCATGACCAACAGAAAATACTGGAAGGGTTTGGTGGGCATTGACCTTGAGTTTAACAGTTGTAGTTCACCTACATCCAGAAAGCACTGTGGAATCAAAACCATTTGGACCAAACTTGGCATGAATACTCAATATGCCCAAATTTGAACACTGGTGGAGTTTTGAGACAGTAGACCTTGATATTTGGGAGTTGTAGTTGCTGGGATTTATAGTTCAACTACAATCAAAGAGTATTCTGAACCCCACCAACAATAGAATTGGGCCAAACTTCCCACACAGAATCCCCATGACCAACAGAAAATACTGTGTTTTCTGATGGTCTTTGGTGACCCCTCTGACACCCCCTCGTGACCCCCCCCCCAGGGGTCCCCACCTTCAGGTTGAGAAACACTGCATTAGTCCATGCTACACCTGAGACACAGCATACTTCCATCTACTTCTAAACTGGAAGAGATAAATCCATGATATAACAGAGAGGAAGACAGAACTTGTCAAGCCTATTATCCATGAGAACCAATGACCCTGCACAGCATAGCCTTCAGAATATGATAAATGATTCCACAGTATTTCTGTATTATTATTATTTTTGCTTCGCAGTAGGGAGAAAGACTTATCAGTTTCATGTCCCCCCATCCTGTCTACCACCCCAGGGGGGTTTATAAAATGCATGGCTGTGATAGTTGTGTTGCTTCCACAGAATTGAATCACAGTTTGATTTTTAAGGTATAATTTTATTTCATTTCGATCCTGTCTTTTCCCCGACATCGGGACTCAAGGCAGCTAACAGCAAAAATGATGCAATACAACTTTAAAACAGGACAAATGGATGTAAATATGAATGTAAAGATTTAAAAACAATCACATTTTGTGTCCTGAACAGGCCTGGATTACCCATAAGGCCACACTAGGCCATGGCCTATGGACGCAGGCCTAGGGGGGCGCCAGATCAAGGACCAAAAAAAAGTTCAAACTAAACTGCTACGTGCGGCATGACGACTCTCTCTCTCTCTCTCTCCTCTCTCTCTCTCTCGGGGGAGGGCAGGGAAAAGCGCAAGGGGCGGGGGAGGAGGGAATGGCACCCCCTTGCCAAGGAAGAAGGGCGCGAGGAGGATGAGGTGGAGGGAAGCCCCGCCCCAGGGCCGCTGGCACCTGGCAGCAGGGCATCTTCCTCCTCTGCCTCCCCAGGAAGAGGAGGAAAGCGGGGGGCTTCCCGGTGCCACTCCTCGGGCCAGGCACAGCACCCAGGAACGCGGCGGAGGAGGAGGAAGAGGCGCCCTCCTGCCGCGCACGCATACCCAGCAGCAACTCCGAGGGCGAGCTTCCCTCCGCCTCGTCATCCTCCTCGCACCCAAGGAAGGAGGGCGCAAGGAGGATGACGCGGAGGGAAGCCCCGCTCCTGGGCCAGTGGCGCCTGGCAGGCATGCGTGCGCGGAAGGAGGGCGCCTCTGCTTCCTCCTCCACGCTCTGCCGTGTTCCTGGGTGCCGCGCATGGCCGGCAGCGGCACCAGAGGCTTCCCTTCTTTCCTCCTCCTCCTCGGGCCCAAGGAAGGAGGGCGGGGCGAGGAGGAGGATGACGTGGCGGGAAGCCGAGCCCCCGGGGCCACTGCCGCGCATGCCCAGCAGCGGCCTTCCAAAGTGTGGCCTAGGGCGCCAAAATTAGTTAATCCGGGCCTGGTCCTGAAGCATAAAAAGTAAATATATCATTAAAATACAAATAGCCTTCCCTTCCATCACCTTTTGGCTCTTTGTTGTTTCATCGCAAGATGAGCTGCCAAGGTAGATTATGCTCTCTCGCTCCTTGATTCATTTGGGCTCATTGTCAAACTAGGTAAGTCTCTTCGTCAGCCATCACAAACAATTTAGATTGTAAGTGCTGTTCCAGACTTTTGTGCTTCTATAGCACATTTCCCAAATGAACAGCACTGAGCCCTATTTCTGCCTGTCTTTATGCCATATGAATCTCGTGCGGAGTAGCTTCAGTCCTAGATTGAAACACACTTGTTCATATTGCCTGATTGTATGTACAGTGGTCCCTCACTTATCGTGGGTGTTACGTTACTGGACCACCCGCGATATGTGAAATTCTGCGATGTAGTGATGCTCCCTCACCTACCCCCCATGCCCTCCTTACCACCTTCTTCCTCCTCCTCTTCGCCACCCGGGCCTCTTGCTGCGACACCACATGGGGCGCAAGCGATAGCAAGAGGCCCCAGGCGGTGAAGAGGAGGAGGAGGAAGATGGTAAGGAGGGCAAGGGGACAGCTCTTCTCCCCCCCCCCCCCTCACCCTTCTTATTTATTTATTTATTATTTGAACTTGTATGCTGCCACTCCCCGAGGGCTCGGAGCGGCTTACAGTTACATAAAAACATACTACAATCAAACAGCATTTAAATTTTTTTTAAAGATTTTTTATTGTATTGTTATAATACATTTACTCTTACTTTACATTGCTTTAGTTACAATACATTTTTTCTTTCCCCTCCTAGCCCTCCCCTCTTCCTCGGTTGACAAGTTAGTCCTTTCATTTATTTGAGCCATTGTTGCATTCTATCCAGTTTTCCCCCCAATGTTCATCTTCTGGTTTAGCTTCCTGTATCCAGTTTTGAAGGGTAACCATATTTCTTTGATTTTCTTCTGCTTTTCTGTCCATAGTTTTTCATTTCTTATAATGTCCATAATTTCCAACTGAACTTGTTCGCACACATATTCATACCATTTTTCAAGGGTCCATTTCTTTTTCTTTCCACCCCCAGGCAATCACGGCATGTGCCGCTCTAAACATCATCATAACTAATTTTTGTTCTTGCGCTTTGATTTTACTATCCCGCATATCCCTTTTAAGAGAATATCCATATTTAAATCATATTTTAATTTTGTATATAGTTCAATCTTCTTAAAAATATGATTCCAGAACCTTTGTATCTCCTTACACTCCCACCAGAGATGTGAGTACCAGGCTTCTCTACTCCCACCGTGCCAACATTTCGGATTTAGACCCTGGATCATATGTGCCAGTTGGATTGGTGTCCTGTACCATTTTGTTATTACTTTCTGCTCTAGTTCCCTATATTTTTCTATTTTTATTTTATTTAGTCCATTCCTTATCCTATCTATTCTTTCTTTCCCTAGGCCTCCTTCCTTTTCCCACCTATTTTCCATCCTTTTATACATAAATTCCTTATCTTCCAGCATTCTTCCATATATTTTGCCTAACCCTTTTTGCCTTCCACTGGATCTTTCTTTTAATATCCTATCTATTATATTTTCACCCAAATTGCTATCTTCCTTTTTTATTTGTTCCCAAATGCCTCTCAATGTTAGCCAAAATCTTTCCCCTCCTAAGTTTTTCAACTGACTCCATTCCATTAGTACATTCTTTTCGTTATATAAGTCTTTAAACAGCATTTAAATTGACCAAAAATAGTTACACCATTTAGCAGTCAAATGCTAACTGAAAGAGATAAGTCTTGCAGGCCTTGCGGAATGATGGTAGGTCTTGCAAGGCCCGGACTTCATTTGGGAGGGTGTTCCAAATTGCTGGTGCCACCACCAAAAAGGCTCTACGCCAAGTGGACGCCAGGCGGATAGATTTAACACTAGGTACCTCGAGGAGGTTCAGGTGTTCGGAGCGGAGTGATCTCTGGGGTTGATAGGGGGTAAGACGGTCCCTCAAATACAACAGCCCCAGACCATGCAAGGCCTTGACGGTTAACACCATCACCTTGAAGGTGATCTGGTGCTCGACCGGAAGTCAATGAAGCTGCAGAAGGATGGGAGTTATGTGACCTCTCACCGGAGTTCCAGTAAGAAGCCGTGCAGCAGCATTCTGGATGAGCTTAAGTTTCCGGATCAGGGACAAGGGCAGGCTCATGTAAAGGGCATTACAGTAGTCCAGTCTCGAGATGACCGTAGCTTGGATCACCGTGGCCAGGTCGTCTCTGGATAAGTAGGGAGCCAGCCACCTAGCCTGCTGCAGATGGAAGAAAGCGGTTTTGCTGACACTGGAGATTTGAGCTTACATCGTCAGGAAAGGATCAAAGACAACCCCAAGGCTCTTTACAGAAGATGACGGGCATAATGCCTCGCCATCCAGGGTAGGCAGCTGGACCACCCCACCAACCGGACGCCCCAGCCACAGTATCTCCTTCTTTGCTGGATTCACCCTCAATCTACTGGCACGCAGCCATCCAGTAATGGCCTCAAGGCACTGATGGAAACAAGAGGGTACGGAGTCCGTTCATCCTTCCATCCTCAGAACAAGCTGGGCCTCTTGCCGTGATGCCACATGGGACCAAAGCAGCAAAGAGGCAGAGGAGGACCATTGTACTTTCCATGATTTTTGCACTTTGTGGCACTTTGTGGAATGTGGCGCAGCTGGCTAAGTGTCAGCTGCATAAGATCTCTCTGACCAGTAGGTTATGAGTTCGAGGCCTGCCCGGGTTGAGGTGTGTGCTCGACCTTTAAGTGTAGCCTGCTGTGGATCTTTGCAGGCCGAAAGACAGTGTCATCTGTCAAGTAGGAGATAATGGTATCACATTAAGTGGGGAGGCAAATTTTGACTGAATTATGAGGCCATTAAAGAACTCCAGGAACGCTGAGAATGCGGAAGGAACAACAAGGGACTCTGGGAACGCTGAGAGACGAGGAGTGCGTCAGCTCCCCCTGGTGGCCAGAGTTTGCCTCTGTTTGTCTATATGTGTGTATGTGAAAACGGCAGGAATTGTCTGCTAAGGATGTGTACCTGTAATCCGCTCTGAGTCCCCTTTGGGGTAAGAAGAGTGGGATATAAATAAAGTAAGTAAATAAATAAATAAATAAATTATTGTAATGGTGGGTACATCTATAAGTCAGAAACAACTTGAAGGCATACACACACACCCACACACAGCTAACCGCTAGGAGCTTCTCATATGAGTATCACAACATACTGTGCTGCTAGATGACCTGGTCACTCCATGACAGTCTACTATATAAATGCTATTGTGCTTCAATCCCATGTTCATTACCTTTCACTATTCATTACATCAGTGTTTCCCAACCAGTGTGCCGGGGCACACTAGTGTGCCGTGAGCGACCTTCAGGTGTGCCGTGGGAAATTGGAACCTCCGGGGGAGAGTCTAGTGTGTTGAAGTATAAAAACCCTAAGAAACCTACCTCGATAAAGGCACAAAATTACAAACAACCCCCCTCCCCACCCGTTGTCTCCTTGGTCTCTCCCTCTCCATGCATTGGGAAGGCCCACCTCCCTTTCCCCGAGTAGAGACCTCCTCTTGCCTCCTGGGGGTTCTGCGTGGGAAGTTTGGCCCAGTTCTATCATTGGTAGGGTTCGGAATGCTCTTTGTTTGTAGGGGAACTATAAATCCCAGAAACTGTAACTCCCAAATGTCAAGGTCTATTTTCCCCAAACTCCATCTATATTCACATTTGGGCATATTGAGTATTCATGCCAAGTTTGGTCCTGATCCAACATTGTTTGAGTCCACAGTGCTCTCTGGATATAGGTGAACTACAACTCCAAAACTCAAGGTCAATGCCCACCAAGCTCTTATAGCATTTTCTCTTGCTTATGGGAGTTCTGTGTGGGAAGTTTGTGTCTTTCTGCCATTCCTGCCAGGATATCTATGTCGTGATCATCGAAACAGGCCCAGGTTTCACACTGAGTGTATAAATACAGTTAAAAACATATTAACTATCCGTATTACTGTGTTAGAGTGTCATTTTGTGTCATTTTGGTTGGTGGTGTGCCCCAGGATTTTGCAAATGTAAAAAGTGTGCTGCGGCTCAAAAAAGGTTGGGAAACACTTCATTACATTGCCACACAGTTCACAACTCTATCCATGTGAGATTCAGAATGGTTTAGACAGCTGGTTTATATATTTCAATGTCTAGTGTCACATCAAAAAAAAAACTAACCAAAAAGCACCTAAAGAATGTTTTCAGCCAACCAGAAACATTGCAGAATGTCCCCTATCAAATAGCTGGCCATCTAGAAAGTTGCTGGAGCATTATTTTTTTTACCCCCAGTCATTCTTTGTGCCATGCTCAATCTTCCAGTAAGCCCACATATTTCATTTGAGCTCTGTGGCTGACACAAAACAGCAATTATGATAACTGTCAACAGTCTGTCGCAGATGGAGAAAGAGAGGCAAAGCAAGGCCAACAGGGACTGCAGACATACATGGATAAGGAATTTAAAAAACAGACAGAGAATGAAGAATTCACTGCAAATGCTTCTGCACATTTTTCTGTCTTTTCCATTTCAGGAGAAAAGAAAGAGAAAATGTACAGGAGAAAATAAACCTCTTGTAAATAGTATGCAATTCTATGGTTCCCAGTGTCTTTGGAATGAGATCACCAGGCACCCTGGAGTAGCTTGGGCTAATTGGCAAACATTCAGAATATTTCTTTGGAAAAATCGAACATAATTCTGCTTCTATGATCTTTCAATAGTATGTTTTCCTACCGTGTTTCCCCGAAAGTATGACACCCCCGATTGTAAGACGTATCGGGGGTGTCAGAGGGGTCGGCTTATATAAGCCGTACCCGAAAGTAAGACGTACCTCGGGCGGCAGGCATGGCGTGGCTTCCTGGCCGGGCGAAGAGGCTTTCAGAGGGGCTCAAGGGGCCCGGAATCCTCCTCCTCTTGCTCTTCTTTCTTCCAGCGGCGCCTTCCATCCTCCTCCTCTTCCTCCCAGCAGCGCCTTTCCCTCTCGCCCGGTTCCGCCCCTCTCTTCAGTGAAGGGAGGGGCGGAGCCGCCGGCGGCGAGAGGAAGAAAGCGCCGGTGGAAGTCCCGCCGGCACGGCGGCTCAGGCGTCTTTCCCCCGCCGCCCGCTTGCCCGCGCTCCAAACGGGAGCCGGGCGGCGGAGAAAAGCACCTGAGTCGTCCTGGAGGCGGGACTTCCGCCGCGCCTTCTCCCCCTCTCGCCGCCGGCTCGCGCTTTCCCTGGCAACCGGGTCTTCAGAGAAGGGAAGGCAGGCAGGCGCAAAAGGGCAGCCCTCTTGTGTTTACCTGCCTTCCCTTCTCTGAAGACCCGGTTGCAAGGGAAAGCGCCGGCGGCAGAGAGGGAGAAGGCGCTGGCGAGATCCCCTTGCAACCGGGTCCTCAGAGAAGGAAAGCAGGCAGGCGCAAGGGCAGCCCCTGCGCCTGCCTGCCCTTCTCTGAGGACCCGGTTGCCAGGTATCTCGCGCTTTCCTGGCAACCGGGTCTTCAGAGAAGGGAAGGCAGGCAGGCGCAAGGGCTGCCCTTGCGCCTGCCTGCTTTCCTTCTCTGAGGACCCCGATTTGCAAGAGATCTCGCGCTTTCCTGGCAACCGGGTCCTCAGAGAAGGGAAGGCAGGCAGGCGCAAGGGCTGCCCTTGCGCCTGCCTGCTTTCCCTTCTCTGAGGACCCGGTTGCAAGGGGATCTCGCCGGCGCCTTCTCCCTCTCGCCGCCGGCTCGCGCTTTCCCTTGCAACCGGGTCCTCAGAGAAGGGAAGGCAGGTAAACACAAGAGGGCTGCCCTTTGCGCCTGCCTGCCTTCCCTTCTCTGAAGACCCGGTTGCCAGGGAAAGCGAGCCGGCGGCGAGGGAGAAGGCGCCGGCGGAAGTCCCGCCTCCAGGACGACTCAGGTGCTTTTCTCCCGCCGCCCGGCTCCGTTTGGAGCGGGGCGGGGGGGGGAAGCCTGAGCCGCCGTGCGCGGACTTCCTCCACGGCGCTTTCTCCCTCTGCGCCGGCGCTCGGCCCCTCCCTTCACTGAAGAGAGGGGCGGAACCGGCGAGAGGGAAAGGCGCTGCTGGGAGGAAGAGGAGGAGGATGGAAGCGCCGCTGGAAGAAAGAAGAGCAGAGGAGGAGGATTCCGGGCCCCTTGAGCCCTCTAAAAGCCTCTTCGCCCAGCCAGGAAGCCACGCCATGCCTGCCGCCCGAGTAACTCTTTCATCTTACTTTCGGGGTACCGTCGGCTAATGTAAGCCGTTTTGAAAGTAAGATATAGTGGGGATTTTGGGGGACAAAAGAAAGTAAGACGCTGTCTTACTTTCGGGGAAACACGGTAGTTCATTTCCCCTGAAACGAGACCAGAACTTAGGGTTTTCTCTTCTCTAGATGTGTTTCTTTGCTTAATTTTTGGCCAATCTGAATTTACTTATCAATCCAAGAATGTGAGCTCTGTAAAGTCTAAGTGTGTTCCCAACAGTTGTTCCGCGGCACACTACTGTTCCGTGACGGATCATCTGGTGTGTTGCACCGTAGACCTGGAGACCCCTCAGTAAACCACTTGACACTGGCAACGGATAAATGCTTTATTTAGAATAAATGGATAAAGGAAAGAAGCTAGGGATATAGTCTATTGATGCTCTCAAAGCAGCAACAGATAGCAGCAAATTGTCCAAAAGGAAGCAGGAACAAGGCTATAGTCCGTTGGCAAACAGGAACAAAAGTAAGAGAAGTCTTCTTGCCCTAACGGGCTAAATCCAAGGATAGAGTCTTGGCACAAGGCTTGGCAAACAGTCTTAGAAGCTAGAAGGCCCAAGGCCCAGGCAGAGTTCCGTGGAGACTCGGCTTCACTTGGCTTGGTTGCTGAACGTTGACGAAGGATGGCTTCCATCTTTGGGACCTAGCTTAAATAGATCCCACACGCTTTGAAGTTGCGACGTACTGAGTCGTCGCAACTCATTCTCACAACAGTTCTACAGCTGGGCCTACTCAGGCCTTTCACATGGGATTGGTATGTGATTCCAATTAGCATCAGCACCTGGGCAGTGGGGTGAATCCATCCTTGCTTATTGGCCCGAGATGGAGCCGAGAGCTTGTCCTTGAACGAGGGATGACCTGGGAGGCTCTGCGAAAGCTGCCTGGCAGAGGCTTGCTTTTCAACTTAACAGGCCTAGCTGAATTAACATGGCTTCGCTCTGTCTTGACCAAGGAAACAGGTTGGAGACCATGCTGGGGTGTGACATGGTGTGCCATGAAAAATGTCTCTCCCCCTCCTTTATCCCCCTCCTGCCGAACTCCTACTGCTTGGGGGAGGAGGAGGAAGGGCCGGGTGGGGGTGAAGAAAAAGAAGAAGGGGCCGGGGCGCCGCCTCCTTCGGCCGTTTCCCCAGCCAGCTTCCAATTGAGAGAGGGAGGAGGGAAGGGTGACGTCACTTGGGCCCCGCCCCCTTCCCAGCAGCAGAAGCTTGCTCGTGCCTTATTGAGTCATGGCGGGAGTCATGGCGGAGAGCGCTGAGTCTGCGCGGAGGAGCAGGAAGAGCATGAGCGGTGGACGGGCTTCAGTGGGCGGGGCTGAAGCCCCTCCACCGCTCATGCCGCCCTCCTCTGTGCGGACTCAGCGAGCGGGGCCAGAGTCATGGCAGAGAGCGGCGCGGGGATGGGGAATTGCCGCCTTCTCCCTCTCCCCCCGCCCCTTTCACCCGTGAGCCGCTACCCCTGGCAATGGGAGCGGCTGAGGCTGGCGGCGGGACCCTGGGCCTGGAGCCTGGGCTTGGTGGCGGCCCTCGGCCTGCTCTACTGCCTGAGGGGCCCGCTTACCAAGTTTGGTCCAGATCCATCATTGTTTGAGTCCACAGTGCTCTCTGGATGTAGGTGAACTACAACTCCAAAACTCAAGGTCAATTAACTATATGTATTACTGTGTTAGAGTGTCATTTTGTGTCATTTTGGTTGGTGGTGTGCCCCAGGATTTTTTTTAATGTTAAAAGTGTGCCGCGGCTCAAAAAAGGTTGGGAAACACTGGTCTAAGTAATCACATTTTTCTGTGATGACTGTAATAATAAAAACCCAATCTTCCTTTTAAACATGGACGGCTCAGCAGCAGCAGCCGATTAAAACACCTTCACCAGAATGGGCTCATATGGAGCCGTAAATGAACTCAAATGGATTCTGGGATGGAAATTTCAGGGGGCGCCTCCCAGCTTCTCTGCTTTGTGCAAAGTGGCTTTGCAGCCAGGCATTCTGAAGCCCCATCATCTACCCAAACAGTTTTGGTGTTCTGGAGTTGCTTTGAAATGAAAGTATCAACTTCGCATCTGTTTTTTTATTTTTTGAACTAAATTCTGTCTTTCTCCCAAAATGAATCTCAAAGCACTTTACTATGTAAGTTAAAGAGACAGTATGTAACACAATTTTTTTAAAGCATAATATCAGTCTAATTAAAACATTACTTTTAAGACATCCGTTTTAAACAATTAAAATATGTAAAACACATACTATCTCAGCAGCCTATTCATTACACATCCTTCTACTCCAGGGGTCGGGAACCTATGGCTCGCGAGCCATATATGGCTCTTTTGACGATTACATCTGGATCCCAGGAGCAACAGGAGCAAAAACACCCAAACAAAAAGGCCGGATGCTGAGCCACAGGCTCCTCCCTGCTCAAAGAGTTGTTGGAAAGCGGCCCTGGGCCGCTGAAAACACTGCGTGGTGGGCTCCGGTGAGCCTGAAACCCACAGCGAGGGAGGACCGGGGCAGGCCAGGCCCACATGGATGGTGGGCTGAGACCTTCCCCTGCCTGACTGGAAGTCAAGTCAGGGCGCGGCGTGGCAGGTCCCACAATGGCGTCCTTATCTGCAAGGAATGTACATTATAAACTAACTTGAAAGCCCAATGTAAAAACCCAAATAGACAAGAATGTTAATATACATACCAGAATCGGGATAAACAGGAGCCTAACCTCGCTACAGATAGTGAGGTGACCATAAAGGTAAATGTGTCCAAACAAAGAGCAGTACTTATGCACTCAAGACAGGTGGAAGAGTTAATTAATCAAGGATTGCAGACTGATGGAATCATTTAATCCTTTCGGGTACTCTGAATCTAAGAGGAGGATCCATTTGCATTCTAATTTCCGAAGGATGAGATTGGTATTAGAATGGGGAGAAGGGTCCACTTTCTCTAAAGCTTTGATTCGAAGAGAACTAGGGTCGTGGTTAAAGGACTTACAATGAACATACAGAGGTAAATCCTCATTTCCCGTGTTTATTCTACTGTGGTGTTCGATAAATCTTTGTCTAAGGGGTCTCGAAGTAATCCCAACATAGACCATTGGGCAGGAACACGTGATGACATACATGACATTAGAGGATGCACACGTAGCGAAACAGTTGACATCAAAGTACTTATTACGTGTGGGACTAAAGACAGACTTGTTGGTACATATATTCGAACATATCGAGCAGTGACCACAAATTTTGGTTCCCTTTCCAAAATTACTCTTGGGTTTGATTACATGATTCGAGTGCATTAAAGCGTCACCCAAGTTTCGGGTGCACTTAAAAGCCACCATAGGAGGTAATTCCAATCCTTGTATGTGAGATATAATGGGCCAGTATGTTCTAACCAATTTGACTAGAGAGGAGCTGTGCGGAGTAAGAGTTAAAGACCAAATAATATTGTTAGGTTTATGTCTAATGTTAGATTGTAGTAAAGAATCTCTGTCCTTATTTCTAGCTTTTTGCAATGCAGTGGACACTAGATGTTTAAGATACCCTCTTTGAAGGAAATCAGAATGCATTAACCTGGCTTCATTCTCAAAATCCAAAACACATGACAAATTTTGTTTAATACGCAAAAATTGCATATAGGGCAAATAATACTTAAGGGAGAATGTGCAATCCATCTACCCTTTATTACCGGCTTTGACATTTTTGTGATCCTACAAAAGTTGGAGAGAGACCATGTGGTGTAGGGATTTGAGTATTAGACTGGAATTCTGTGAGACATAGGATCAAATCCCCACTTGGCCATGGAAACCAACTGTTGACCTTGGGCAACTTACAATCTCTCCGTCTAGAGGAGGGCAATGGCAAACCCCCTTGGTAACAAACCTCGCCAAACCCTTGTCAACTGGAAACATTTTGAAGGAACACAACCACGCAACCACAACAAAACTGTGGTAAAGACTTCAGTTTGATACATTTACACTTAGTCAGATTTACTGACATGAATTACATTACTTTTCAAATAATTACGCACAGGGAAGTTCTCTCAGTTGGCAGTTGTAAAGCTTATGGGACTTGCTTGTGTGTAAACTTTGTTAGGATTGGGGTGAAGCATCCTTTCCACATCGGTTAGAGCAGTGGTTCTCAACCTTCCTAATGCTGTGACCCCTTAATACAGTTCCTCATGTTGTAGGGACCCCCAATAATATTATTTAATTGCTACTTCACAACTGTGATTTTGCTATTGTTATGAAGCATAATGTAAATTTCTGATATGCAGGATGTTTTTCATTCACTTGACCAAATTTGGCACAATCGTCCAAATTTGAAAACTGGTGGGATTGGAGGAGAGATTGATGTTGTCATTTGGGAGTTGTAGTTGCTGGGATTTCTAGTTCACCTACAATGAAAGAGCATTCTGAACTCCACCAATGGTGGAATTGAACCCAACTTGGGACACAGAATTCCCATGACCAACAGAAAATACTGGAAGGGTTTGGTGGGCATTGACCTTAAGTTTTGGAGTTGTAGTTCACCTACATCCCGAGAGCACCGTCAACTCAAAACAATGGTGGATTTGGACCAAACTTGGCATGAATATCAATATGCCCAAATGTGAACACTGGTGGAGTTTGGGGAAAATAGATGACATTTAGAAGTTGTAGTTGCTGGGATTTATAGTTCACCTACAATCAAATAGCCTTCTGAACTCCACCAAAGATAGAATTGGGCTGAACTTCCCACACACACACAATGATCAACAGAAAATGCTGTGTTTCTGATGGTCTTTGGCGACCCCTCTGACACCCCCTCGTGACCCCTCCAGGGTTAGAGAAACACTGGGTTAGAGCCTTCTGCGGTTTATCGGTTCATAAGTTTTCTTTTCTCCCTTCAGAATAGCTGTGCTCTCCCATGTGGAAAACATTGGGTTGTCCCTTGGAAATAGGCATTCAGTTGAAATGAAAAGTTATTAAATCTGTAGTGTTGAAATGGTGTTGGAGTCAGAGAAACAATCTGTTTGTTATTCTGGGGAAAACAATTTAAAGCCCTGTTTTTAAAGCTTGACGAAATGACTTGAGATGCTTCTGAGGAATCACCACCCTTTCTCATCCGGTCTCCGAGGATGGAGCGTATCTCTCAGATCTATTTGCTGCAAAACACTGATAATGCACGAATCCCGTGAGGCATTAAATATCCATCTACCAGTGGCTTGCAGAATTAATCAAATTACCTTTTAAAGTTAATGCAGTCGGTGAGAAGGGTTTAATGACATTCAAGCCCTTCATGGTAATAATTACAGATGAAGAGGGTCAGTCAGTTGAGAATTAATGTGAAAAGTGCACAGAATGGTAATCTGAATTAATGTATTTAGCTGTGCATAAAGCATTAGGAAAGTTAGCCATGAAAATAAAAAATTCATTTGCTTCTTCTTGACACGCGAGACAAACCAAAGTTCGTTAAGGTTTGAACACGGAAATCAATTTTGAAGGTATTTGCTTACAAAACAGAGGTGAACTGAGAAGGGGAAGGCGAAATAAGCGAAGGAGGTTCAATATGTATTTGGGGCCAGGATGCTGGATGGCAGATCACAAGGAGAGATTGAACACTGCTGAGGGAATGCCTGAGGGAGCCGTCTCCGCACAGGAACCCACCCAGAGTGTAGGTGGGACCGAGGAACCACCATCCTTGCAACCACCTGATGACGCCAGACCAGGTCGGGACCCGGGCCCTCCCTCGCCGCCAGAGACCTGCCACCAGGAGATGGCCTCAATCAGCCCGATCTCCATGGACCAGTGCCACTGCTGGATATTTCAGAGATTCTGTCCTTCGCCCAGGACCCCCCCTCCCCATCGGGAGGGTCGACCAAAGATGGCGGTTGACCTTGAAGACCGGATGTCTTCTCCCTCCGAGAACTGGAACCCCAGTAGAACTCTGCAACGGAAGCCACGCGTGCGTCCCAGGAAGCGGGAGCGGCGTCGTAAAAGGAGGGGTCTCCAAGAGCCGACATTCGGTCCCGCCGAGGAACATCAGGCGACTTCCCAGGCCTCCCAGCATAGGAGTAAGCCAGCGCTCCGCTTTGAGTCCAGAGTCCCCAGGGCTGCAGTGACATCCACCAGACCCCCAGAGTGGAAGAACCCCAGGAAGTTTAATTCCAGGACTTGGAGAAGGTTCCACTCCAGGACCTTCTGGAATTCAAATTTTAGGTGCTGGGAGCCTGCACCGGTCAGTTTCCATCCTGGAAAACAGGACATTCCCATAGATAGAAGATCTAGTTTTGTTTTTTTTAAATTGTTTTTATTGAGTTTTTACAATGATATAAAAAGCAAAGAGTTAGGGGGAGTGGTATAGGAAAAGGGAAAGGGTAAAGGGTATACAGGGGCAAGGGAGGGGAGTGATGGGGTTGAAAGAAAGACAGAACGCAGATAGATACAGAACAGTACATCTTCCAGTTCGGGTCTTCGGAGATATTATATACTTGGAAAATAAGCATTTAGCTCTTTAGTGTCCTTCGCCTGATTGAGTTCATAATTTTATTTATTTATTTATTAAATTCGACTTGCTATACCGCTCTCTCTGGTGCCCAGAGTGGTGTACAGAAAAGAGCAAGCCAACCCATCAAATACATTAAAAAACACAGTTAAAATACATTAAAACAATTTAACCCCCAATAAAGCAATTAGCAGGCCGAACTGAACACAGCGGCATGCTAAGAACAGACCATGGTACAATGTGGCGGCAGATTGGCTAAGGGCCAAATGCCTTTCTAAAGAGCCATGTTTTTAGCGCTCTGCGAAACGGCAGGAGGGCCCGGATGGCGCGGATCTCCTCAGGAAGGCCGTTCCACAGAATTGGAGCGGCTGCAGAGAATGCCCTCCAACGTGTGGTGGCCAGTCTACAGACCCCGATGCTGGGCACCTCCAATAGGTTGAGCCCCTCTGAGCGCAGTGATCTCCCGGGTACATAAGGGGTAAGTCGCTCCCTCAGGTACACTGGCCCCAAACCATACAAGGCCTTAAAAGTTAGAACTAACACCTTGAAGATGAACCAGAATTCAATGGGAAGCCAGTGCAGCTCGCGCAAGAGTGGAGTCGCGTGATCAGATCTTAAGGCTCCTGAGAGCAGGCGGATCATCGACTGGGGTAGGCCAATGTAAAGCGCATTACAGTAGTCGAGCCTCGAGATGACCGTGGCTTGGATCACCGTGGCTAGGTCGCAGCGGGAGAGGTAAGGAGCCAGACGTTTTGCCAGACGCAGATGAAAGAAAGCTGTGCTGCAGGCGCAGCCAATCTGCTCCTCCATGGACAGCCGGGCGTCCAGCCAAACCCCCAGGCTTTTAACAGATGGTTGTGGGCAAAGGCGGCCCAGCCACAAGATCTCCGTCTTCGCCGGGTTCACCTTCAACGTACTGGCTCGCAGCCATCTAGGCAGAGATGGAAATTATCGGGTACAGAGACCACCCCAGGGTCCATCCTCAGAATGAGCTGGGTATCATCAGCGTACTGATGACACTCCAGCCCAAAACTCCATACCAATTGGGTGAGTGGTCGCATGTAGATGTTAAATAACAGCGGGGAGAGAATGGCCCCCTGAGGGACCCCACAAAGTAGCGGGGAACCCTCGGAGACCACCCCTCCCCACTTCACTCGCTGCAGGCGGTTTTGGAGGAAGGAGGACAGCCAGTTGAGGGCTGTCCCCCTCACCCCCGCCACCGCCAGGCGGTGTGTCAAAAGTTGGTAATCGACAGTATCAAACGCTGCCGTGAGGTCCAATAACACGAGCAGCGCCGATCCGCCTCGGTCCAAGTGGCAGCGGAGTAGGTCTGTGATGGAGACCAGGACAGTCTCTGTCCCATGGCCTGAATGGAAGCCGGACTGGAAGGGTTGCATCATCCAAGAATGCCTGCAGCTGGTCCATTGCTGCCCTCTCAATCACCTTGCCCAGGTACGAAAGATTGGACACTGGGCAGTAATTGGAGGGAGCCGCGGGGTCTAGCCCGGGCTTCTTCAGCAATGGACTGACCACCACCTCTTTTAACTCCTCTGGAAAAGCTCCTTGCTCAAGGGAGCAGTTGACTATATTCAACAGAGGGCCTTGTAACCCCTCCACGCAAGCTCGAATCAGCACAGAGGGGCACGAGTCGAGGGAGCAGGTGGTTGGTCTAAGGCAGTCTTTCTCAACCAGTGTGCCGTGGCACACTAGTGTGCCGTGATGGACCTCCTGCTGTGCCGCGAGAAAAGCTCTCTGCCCCCTTCCTCCCCCTTCCTGCCAAACTCCTGCTGCAAAGGGGGAGGAGGAGGAAGGGCCGGGCAGTGGCGAAGAAAAAGAAGAAGGGACCGGGCGCGCCTCCTTGGCTGTTTCCCCAGCCAGCCTCCAATCCGCCATGACTCCCGCCATGACTCTCACCCCTCGCTCGCTGAAGCCACGTGGAGGAGGAGCCCCGCCCACTGAAGCCCGTTCACCGCTCATGCTCCTCCTCTGTAGGAGAGCTGAAGCTGGGAGGAGGGGCGGGGCATGGCGCGGCCTGGCTCTGCCCCTCCCCGGCCGGCACTCCCAGCAGCTGCTCCAGCCTTGAGGGACAGTGCCAAGCCAGCATTGTGCTGGCTCTGGCACCGCTGGCTTGGCACTGCCCCTCAAGGCTGGAGCAGCTGCTGGGAGAGGTGAAGCTGGGAGTAGGGGGGTGGGGCATGGCACAGTCTGGCTCCGCCCCTCCCAGGCTTCGGCACTCCCAGCAGCTGCTCCCAGCAGGCCATCAACCCCAACCGTTCTTTACTGTGTTAGAGTGTCATTTTGTGTCATTTTGGTTGGTGGTGTGCCCCCGGATTTTTTTAATGTTAAAAGTGTGCCGCGGCTCAAAAAAGGTTGGGAAACACTGGTCTAAGGGCTGCGACAATCTTACTGGCTGCCAATCCGCCTTTATCTTTTCACTTCTCTCATGTACCTTACTGTACAGATCATCAGATTCCATTAGATCATATAATTTGTTAAACCAATCCTCTATTGGTGGGATATCCTCCTTTTTCCACTGTTTGGCTAACACTAGCCTAGCGGCCGCTGATGTAAAGTAGAGCAATTTAACCTTGTTTTGGTCTAGTCCAACCTCTATAAGATTTAATAGATAGATTTCGGGTTTAAAATCAAACTTCTTCAGTATTTTTTGGGTATGCTTATGGATAGCTTTCCAGAATCTTTGAACTTTGTCGCATGACCACCAACAGTGTATGAAGGCCCCCACCTGCTTTTTACACTTCCAACATTTGTTGTTGGTGTTTTTATAATATGTTGCTATCTTCTGTGGGGTCATGTGCAATCTATAAAACATTTTATACCAGTTTTCTGCTGGTGCTGTGGAGCCTAAGATCTTAATGGTTCCCTTCCATGCCTTCTCCCACTCTTGCATCAATATCGTGTGGCCAACATTCGATCATCACATGTTTCACCAATTCTGTCTCCGTATCTAACTCTAACAATTTATTATACAATGTTTTTATATGTTTTTTCTTTTGCTTCAACACACAATCCCATGCATTTTCTTCCGTATTAAACCCTTTGTTAAGGTCTATCCTAAAATAGTCTTTAAGTTGTGCGTATTGAACCCATGCGATTTCAACCCCTGATTCTCTTAAATTGTCTAGTGATTTCAATTCCCACTTTGTGTTTGTTTTCATGATCAGTAGCTTGTATGTACACCATTTGGACACGGGTATTTCTTTCTTGTGTTGAGCTTCTAGAGGCGCGATCCAGAGAGGAGTCTTCGTATATAATTGATCCTTATACTTATCCCATACCTTTAATAGCGCTGCCCTGATGTGGTGGTTATTGAAAGCTCTTTCTACTTTGGCTTTTCCATACCACATGTATGAAGATATCTTCTTATCCCAGATTATTTGGCGGTGTAGACTCAGGGCCCTTCCAGACAGGCCAAAAATCTAACTTTCTCTTGGAATTGAGACCACTCTGTGCTTTTGCTGGTGTCCAGATATTCTCCCCTGCTGATCTGAGTGGGCATAATTGGCACTGCCAGCCTCCCCTCCCCTCCATTTCCCCCTGCACTTAAAGGGAGAAGTTTTTGTGGGAGTTTACTACAAGCGAGACGGAAGGCTGCTTTTCTTACATGGCAAGATGGCTGGGCAAGGTGTGCCTGGTGAGCAGTTCTCTTCTTTGCCAACAGCTCCTGGATCTCTTGGTTGTTTTCATCAAACCAGTCTTGGTTTTTCTTGAGGGAGAAACCTAGGGATTCTTCAGCAGACTGCAGGATACTGTTTTTGATGTGTTGCCAAAGCGCTGTAGGAGAAGAATCTGTAGGGTGGTCTTCAAGTTTTGTTTGCAGATTTGCCTGGAAGTTGTCTCTCACAACAGCCTGTTGAAGATTGTTGACTTGGGCTTAAGGTGTAGATTTAGTTTACATCTTACAAGGCGATGGTCTGTTTGACATTCTGCACTGGGCATCACTCGAGTATGATGGACATCACGAATGTTTCTCTGGCGCACTAAAACATAGTCAATGAGGTGCCAGTGCTTGATTCGGGGATGCATCCAGGTGGTCTTCAAGCTATCTTTCTGCTGAAAGATGGTGTTTATAATAGTCAGCTGCTGTTCTGCACAAAACTCTAGCAGAAGGCGTCCATTATCATTACAGTTTCCAACACCGTGCTTGCCTAATACACCTTTCCAGGCTTCAAAGTTTTTTCCTACTCTGGCATTGAAATCACCAAGGATAATGATTTTATCTTCTGCAGGGACCTTTTGCATCATCTCTTCAGACGCCAAGATTGACAAAGAGATAGATCACAGATTATCAAAGGCATATAGTGCATTTGGAAGGCTTCACAAAAGAGTCTGGAGCAATAAGCACCTGAGGCAAAGCACCAAAATCAGTGTGTACAGAACTATCGTACTGTCTATTCTCCTCTATGGGTCTGAAACATGGGTCACCTATCGCCAACACCTACGACTCCTCAAACGCTTTCATCAGCGCTGTCTTCGCACAATCCTAAATGTACACTGGACCGACTATGTGACGAATGTCGCTGTCCTTTAGCAAGCAGATACTACACTTGATCTTAGCCAAAAGGCCGAGAAGGCTTGAGCAAGCAGGGATCACCAGCATTGAGGCCATGCTATTGAGAACACAGCTGCACTGGGTAGGGCACGTCTCTAGGATGGAGGACCACCACCAGTTTGATCACCAACAATGGTCCACCTTGGCCTCACATCGGGAGGCATGGAGACGCACTATCCACAATGCTGTGGCCTCTTTCGAGAAGACACGGCGAATGGGTCTCGAAGAGAAACGACAACGCAGAAAGAACCGCAACTTGGAAACAACATCACCCAAGGAGACTTTCTGCTGTGCTTTCTGCAACCGAACTTGCCTATCTCAGATTGGCCTTTTTAGTCATCAACACGCTTGTAAGAAGCGTGGGTTGAGTCCTTCCTAAGAATCTTTGTTCTCGAAGTAATGCCGAGAGAGAAAGGGAGAAGACTCCACTCAACAAGGTCTAAAGCCTTTCTCACTCCTCGTCCCCTCTCTCCCTTGCAAAAGACTAAGGACGGCTTTGGGTCGTGGGGGAAGGACATAATGACCTGGACATAATGTTTCTGGTTACCTGTGGTGGAGGTGGGCCAGGGTGACCAGGAAAGCTGGGGCACTTCGGTCAGCATCAAAATGTGGTTTTTAAAAGTGGTGCAAAAAATCCCGAGACCTGACAGCAAGTCCACACACAGAACGGTCAGTCCTGGGAAATGCTTCCCTGCCATCCTCATGCCTTTCTTTGGAGCGAATCAAGATGGAGGGCAGAAGATTTTTAAAATTCTCTCCGAGATGTGCTGGACCTCATATGTGCACATGTGAAGATCCCAATGCCCACACAATGAGATTTCTTACCTCTCTCTTCACCCAACTGTTAATTCAAGCTCTGTTTTATATTATAAGAAAGGAAGGAATGGTTACAGAGAGTTCTAATTGCGATCGGATTCTCAAATGATTTCTGAAATTTTCTGGAAAAATGCTTCGAAATTTCAGAAATTTCGGAAATTTCAGAATCACTTATTTAATGGTGTCCGCAATTGCGCAGTGCGCGAAAACTTGCAAAAAAAACCTCAGTTTGACATGAGAGGGAAGAAATCCGGTTCCAAACTGGGTTAAACACGGCTCCTGCCCCAGGTCCTTACCATGTCCATACACCCAGTTTGGACACAGATACCTTCCCTCCGCTCAGAACTGGGGCGACAGCCGCGTTAAACACGGCTGTCACCCCAATTCTGAGCGGAGGGAAGGCACCCGCGTCCAAACTGGGTTAAACACCCAGTTTGGACACAGATCCCTTCCCTCCGTCCAGAACTGGAGCAAGAGCCACACACGGAAGGGCAGGCCAGGGAAGGGAAACCCGCCGATTCCTTTCCGAAAGTGGCAGCGGTGGCTTCGAAATGGTAAATTCACTCCCGGGTTGCTTACATCGCTTCAAAACTGCTTCAAAACCTCCAATACCCTTTCTTCCCCTTCCTGCCCACAGTGCTCTCTGGGTGTAGGTGAACTACAACTTCCAAACTCAAGGTCAATTCCCAAGCAAACCCTTTCAGTACTTTCTGTTGGTAATGAGAGTTCAATATGCCAAGTTTGGTTCAATTCCATTGTTGCAAGAGTTCAGGATGCTCTTTGATTGTGTGTTAACTATAAATCCCAGAAACTGTAACTCCCAAATGTCAAGGTCTATTTTCCCCAAACTCCATCTGTATTCACATTTGGGCATATTGAGTATTCATGCCAAGTTTGGTCCTGATCCAACATTGTTTCAGTCCACAGTGCTCTCTGGATGTTGGTGAACCACAACTCCAAAACCCGAGGTCAATGCCCACCGAACTCTTATAGTATTTTCTCTTGGTTATGGGAGTTCTGTCTGGGAAGTTTGTGTCTTTCTGCCATTCCTGCCAGGGTATCTATGTTGTGTTCATCGAAAGAGGCCCAGGTTTCACACTGAGTGTATAAATACATTTAAAAACATATTAACTATATGTATTACTGTGTTAGAGTGTCATTTTGTGTCATTTTGGTTGGTTATGGGAGTTCTGTGTGGGAAATTTGTGTCTTTCTGCCATTCCTGCCTATCTATGTTGTGTTCATCCCAGGTTTCACACTGAGTGCCGAAAACATATTAACTATATGTATTACTGTGTTAGAGTGTCATTTTGTGTCATTTTGGTTGGTTATGGGAGTTCGTGGGAAGTTTGTGTCTTTCTGCCATTCCTGCCAGGTATCTATGTTGTGTTCATCGAAAGAGGTCCAGGTTACACACTGAGTTTATAAATACATTCGAAAACATATTACCTATATGTATTACTGTGTTAGAGTGTCATTTTGTGTCATTTTGGTTGGTTATGGGAGTTCTGCGTGGGAAGTTTGTGTCTTTCTGCCATTCCTGATATCTATGTCGTGTTCATCAAAACAGGCCCAGGATTCACACTGAGTGTATAAATACATTCGAAAACATATTAACTATATGTATTACTGTGTTAGAGTGTCATTTTGTGTCATTTTGGTTGGTTATGGGAGTTCTGTGTGGGAAGTTTGTGTCTTTCTGCCATTCCTGCCAGGGTATCTATGTTGTGTTCATCGAAAGAGGTCCAGGTTTCACACTGAGTGTATAAATACATTCAAAAACATATTAACTATATGTATTACTGTGTTAGAGTGTCATTTTGTGTCATTTTGGTTGGTGGTGTGCCCCAGGATTTTGTAAATGTAAAAAATGTGCCACGGCTCAAAAAAGGTTGAAAAACACTGGTTTACCCACAACTTTTTATCCTGGTTACTTCCGGGATTTACTGCATGTGTAGAAGGGCCCTGAAAAGTTGTAATCCGGATAAAGTAACATACTAAGTTTACTATGTGTGTTGAACACCAAAAAGGGCACATTCGTGAGCCAGAAGAGACAAGAGGGAGACGGAAAGATCCCTGGTTGCTTGGATGAGCTTTATTATTTTTACTATTACATCTAAGAAATTGCCTTCACCTGGTTAAAGACAGCAGTGGAATTTAAACTTTCCTTCTGACTGGGAGATCTTATCTATATTCACGTTTGTTCCGATAAGGTTCCATCTCCAGGGAAAATGTGTTTTTGTAGGAAACCCAGCAATCCACCTGAAGACTTGAAGACTTCAATTCAGAACGTTCGAGGCTTCCTAATGTAACTCTGCAATTGCACATAACAATGCTCGTCTGCAGAAGCGATCGATGAAATGTTTTTTGAAAGGAAAGGGGAGAACAGACTTACATACCAATGTGATTTTACTGTCATAACTGTACGTCCGGTTCCTGGTTGAACGCTATAACAAAAAGCAAGACTGGATTGTAGCAAGAAATTGAACATTTTATTTAGATTTAACAAAACCTAGAGTGTAGTGAGTAAGCCAATGTTCGTTTCCCCCCAGTTTTAACTACACTAACTTTTCCCTTCTGTTCTCTGCCTGTCGTGTTCTTCTGCTTTTTCTCTATCAGACAAAATGGAGAGAATTGTGTTGACTTCTTGTCAGTTTGGTAAATGCCAGTGGTTTTCATTTGACGTTGTGGGTCTGAGTTGAATGCTCGCTAGAGGGAAGGAGGGGGGAGTGTGGCGAGAGAAAGAGGGTGGGGCCAGAGCAGGGAAGGGGCGGGGACGGGGCTGAAGTAGGGGGTGGGGACGGAGTGTGGGGGCTCTTTTTGCCCCTCCTCCATGTCCCCCTCCCTTACCAAAGGGAAAGAAGGGAAAAAAGGAACGCTCGCTAGAGGGAAGGAGGGGGGAGTGCCGCGAGGGAGAGGGGGTGGGGCCAGAGCGGGACAACGGAGGATCTGTATTTTCTTAATTTAATGAATTTTGAGAGGTTCATTGGTGGGATTTTTATTGTTGGTCACACCTTGTGTTGTGAGATGTTTTGCTGCCAAATTTGGTGGGTATTGGCCCTGTAGGGGGTTTTTTTTGTCTTTAAGGTACTCACGATAACAACAGCAATTTTATATATATACTAGCTGTACCTGGCACGCGTTGCTGTGCCCTATTTAGGAGATGCGAGAAAGTCTGAGTATGTAAGGGTTGGAATTGATGTTAGTTATGGTCTTGGTGGGGTCATGGCTGTGTCGTTGTGGGTTGTTCTGGTGGGTGGGATATTGAAGTCCTATGGAGTTGTCGGTGTGTGGTGTTCCTGGCGTTCTGCAGAGCTTGTGGATATACAATGTTTTTTGTCTTTCCGTCTGCTGTGTTGATGTAGAGGTTCTGTGGTTTCCCAACTCTGGAGCACGCTACGTAGAGTTGTCCGTGGGAGAAGCATTCTGTGTCAAGGTCTATGCCACAGATTTGTAGTGTTATCCTTGAGCCTTGTTTATGGTGATGGCAAAAGCTAGTGTAGTGCAGTGTCTTTCTGTTCTGGCGTTTGTTCTGCCCTTTTTGTGTGATGTATGTAGCGTTGCGAGTGTGTTGTCCGATGCTGTTCTTTTTAGGAGGCATGGCTTGTCTTTTGGGTCAGCTTATGCCTGTGTGGAAGGAAGGAATGGCATACAAATGGGTTGAGCAGTAGACACAAGGTTGTGTTATGTGCGTATTGTGTTGTGGGTAGGTATTACTTTTGTGTTATTCTGGGAGTATGTGTTTGTCAGTGGTGCCTGTGTCCCTGGTGCCCTATTTGTCTCCCTCCTAGATCTTGGCCGTGACAGTTTAACCCTCAAACACTAACTGTCTAAACTGAAATCACTCAGCATTCTAATCTAGCCTTGGCTGGCTTAGGCCACCGTTACTATGGTAACTGATGTTGGCCAATGGGTTTTGCTGGCGGCCGCAGAGGATGCTGGGAAATGTAGTTTTTTTAATCGTTGTTTTGGGGGCCTTCTAGGTTTTGGGGGGGAAAGTTTCTTTGCTAAAAACCTTCCTTGCCTGAGGCCTATTTTTGTTGCCAAATTTGGTGTCTCTGCCTTGTAAGGTTTCTCTGCCTAGGACGGTCGTTCGATGACGACTCTTCCTTTATATATATAGATAGATGATTCCACTTTAACTGCCATGGCAATATCCTGTGCAATCCTGTTGCACTTCAGACAAGGAGCACCCCACCTAGTCACACACACAACAGACAGTCTCGGAATAAGTAGGCTTTTATGGAATCAAATATAGTGTCCAACAAAAGGGTTAAAAGAAGATAAATTGTAGAATATATCCACAGTAAAATCACACAGTTCAATTAGTCCCAAAATCCAATAGACAAAGGTAGAAGGCTTGATGCAAATCCCATAAATGATACAAGACAGCTTTGGAAGCAAAACGTACACGGAGGTCTAAGCAAAAAATCAAGAACTTGGAGACAAGAATAGCTTGGCATAGTATTCTGAACGAAGCTTGGAATCTAGAGGCAATTTCCTCAGCAGGCTCTAATAAGGACAAATTTGTTTCGGTTTCCCAAACGGCCACTACGTCATAGACTGGCCACTTGCTGAGATTCTATAATGTTATCTCTACGATTGAATGTAAGCTCATTAAAATTGTCAGGCGTTCCGTTATCAGTCTGAAGGCCTTCAGACTCCTGCTCATCTAATACAGCCCTGGGAATTGGCCTATTCTCAGGAAGACAAGCCTCATCTGAAAGTTCACTTTGCAGTTCAGAGTTCTCATCATCAGCATTTATATTAACAGCATTTTCATCATCAGCATTCACATTAACAATCCCATCATCCCTAGCATGCACATGAACGTCAGGCTGAAACACCACAAATCTCGAGGTTGGTAGTTAATGGGAGTTCTAGTGCCTCATCAAACTGAAAACCCTAGCCTTCCAGCAAAGCAGTTGGAAGCTGATGGTAAGAGAGGTTTGACAGTGGAAGACAGTGCCTCACAGAACGGTGAGTTTAAATAGAGGCTGAATAGCCATCTGTCCACAGAGCTTTGATTATTGTTGCATGGTATAATGGGTTTGGCCTGGATGGCCCTTTGCTGTGATTGTGCCAGGCCCGGATTACCCATAAGGCCACCCTAGGCCATGGCCTAGGGTGGCACTTTTGGGGGGCAGCAAATCCGGACCCCCCAAAAAAGTTTTTTAAAAATTCAATTTTTTAAAAAAAATACAAAAAAAATTCGGGGGAAAAAGTGTGCATGCACGCAGCAGCGGAAGCGCCCCCTCCCTGCTGCTCGCGCCAGCCCCACCCCTCTTCCTTTAGTTAGTGAAGGAAGAGGGGTGGGGCCGGCGCGAGCAGCGGGAGGGGGCCTAGGACTTCCCTCTGCCCCCTCCTGACACGAGAGGAGGGGGCGGAGGGAGGAGTCCCGGCGCCCCCCTCTCCATGCTGCTCGCGCCGGCCCGCCCCACTTCCTTCAGTCAGTGAAGGAAGAGGGGCGGTCGGCGCAGCAGCAGGGAGGGGCCTAGGACTCCCTCTGCCCCTCCTGATGCGAGAGAGAGAGGAGGGGCGGAGGGTAGTCCCGGCGCCACCCCTCCCTGCTGCTCGTGCCGGCCCCACCCCTCTTCCTTCAGTCAGTGAAGGAAGAGGGGAGGGGATGGCGCAAGCAGTGGGGGGGCCTAGGACTTCCCTCTGCCCCTCCTGACACGAGAGAGAGGGGGGGCGGAGGAAGTCCCAGTGCCCCCTCCCCCTGCTGCTCGCCCGGCCCCACCCCTCTTCCTTTAGTCAGTGAAGGAAGAGGGGCGGGGGCCGGCGCAGCAGCGAGGAGAGGGGGCCTAGGACTTCCCTCTGCCCCTCCTGACATGAGAGAGAGAGAGGAGGGGGCGGAGGGAAGTCCCAGTGCCACCCCCTCCCTGCTGCTCGCGCCGGCCCCACCCCTCTTCCTTTAGTCAGTGAAGGAAGAGGGGCGGGGCCGGTGCGAGCAGCGGGGAGGGGGCCTAGGACTTCCCTCCGCCCCCTCCTGACACGCGAGAGAGGAGGGGCGGAGGGAAGTCCCGGCGCCACCCTCCCTGCTGCTTGTGCCAGCCCCGCCCTCTTCCTTCAATCAGTGAAGGAAGAGGGGTGGGGCCGGTGCAAGCAGCGGGGGCGCCCCCGCAAGCGGCTCCGCCCCCCAGTAAGCGGCCCCGCCCCCCACAAGCGTCCTCGCCCCTCGGAGCGGGGGCGGCGCTTCAAGAGTGTGGCCTAGGGTGCCACAATTGCGTAATCCGGGCCTGGATTGTGCTATCATTGTGCAGTGTGAAACAACCTTAGAAACTCTGGGAAAAGGACGTGAATTACACATCTACCTTTCAACATATCTGTGTTGGCTGATAGGGAAGTGTTTCCTTAATTATCCTCAAAATGCTACTTAGATAAAGAGAGATGGCTTTAATATAGCAAAATTTAAAATGTCTTAGGGGGTGAAATGAGACATTGATATTGGCTGTAGTGGTGGCGATTTCTTCAGAATTGTTACCCAGAAGCCACATTTCCAGCCATTTCCCAGGCTTCTCCTGTGCAATCGTTGATAAATGGGATTCCGTTTCTCAATTAGCAATCGTACTGTGGAGACATTTACCCAGCACGTTGTTCCGGTTTCCAGCTATGGCTGGATGAACGGTTTCAATTAAAGTGTTAGGGATATTCTATGCTAAGATTTCCCCTGTTGGGTAATTTTGGAAATATGTTGATCCATTTACCTCTTAAAACTGAATCACCTGCTTCTAAAATTCGTTCTAAACCTTGTGGCTCATGTACCTGGAAAATAGAAACAGATTCCTACATGTCCTCAGAATGGTTGCATAAATATTAAACCACAATAAGCACACTGTAAGAAAGTAAATTTAGAGATACGCATTTATATTCCAAAGAACCATTTTACAGTGCCATTCAAATGAAGTTTGACTATCATGTTTTTATTTTATTTTATTAAAACACTTCTGGAGTATCTAGTTAAAGAATGATTGTCTGCTTACATGTCAAGAACTCAAGTACGGCTTGTAGAATATACACTTCTTTCAATCTATATATATAAAATCCTTCATGTGGTGGTTCCTGTCTTATAGACAAAGAAACCACACAAGGCAGACACACAAAAACAGCCCACATACCCATAAAACCCTACGAGGTATGCATACCACAAAAAAAAAAACCAAAAAAGAACCAACGGCCACAAATCCAAAAAAAACCCCATTATGGACTACAACTCCCATGATCCCCCACACCACCTCCCTCTGGCAGTTTAGAGTGTTGGAATGTTGGTGGAGTTGGCCAATTAGAGGGATTATGCAAATACTCCCTCAGTTAGAATGTAGAGGCTGGGAGCCAAGGCAGTTTAGAGTGTCGGAATTTTGGTGGTGCTGGCCACTCAGAGCCGTTATGCAAAACAGACAGGTAATAAAAGGCAATCCAAAAGGTAGAAGCCGGTGAAGGGACTAGCAGGGCTGGTGGAAGCGTTACGGCAACTACGCAGCCGCATAGGGCGTCATCACCTGGGAGGGGCGTCGTCACCTGGGAGGGGCGCCGCCACGCCGGCCACACCCCGCCACCTTGCTGCCCGCGCCGCACCACCGGGGGAGGGAGGGAGACAAGGGGAGCAAGAACTGAAACAGAAAGGGGAGGGATGGCAGGAAGGAGGGAAAAGAAAAAAAGAAAGGGAAGGAGAAGAGGCAGAAGGACAGAGAGAAGAGAAAAGCTGAGGGATGAGGGGGAGAGGGAAGAAAGGAAGTATAAAAGGCAGGAAGGGATGTTACTGTTGGTCTTTGCCACATGCACACACATATGTACATAGTGTCTCTGGGATGGAATGAAAGAGTACCTCTTACATTTAGGGTCATGGTTCCTACAGGCCCGAGGTAACACCTTTTTGCGCCCTAGGCCACACTTTGGAGTTACGCCCCCTTTAAGCCAACCTCTACCGCCCCCCCCCATCCTTTCATCCGTTCATCCCCTTAGGGGCCCACATCCAGCTCTCCCGGTGCGGCCCCCACTAGGTCCGCCACAGGAGTTTGCCTCTCGGCAGGCACTATGGATGCAGGCATGGGGGGAGGAGACCCCTCCCCCATTCCGGGGCTTGAGGCACTTGGCTTCTACCCGGTATCGAGGATTGCGCATGCTTTGTAGTCAGCAGTTGTACCGATGCCACGCTTCTCTCCGATACCAGGGCTTGTTGTGTTGGGCTTCTCTCCTGTACTGGGGTTTGCACATGTGCCATAGCCGACAGTTGCGCTTCTCTCTCCAGTAAGGAGGCGTCTCCTCCATGTGTTGGAGGAGGAATACCAGCTTTCATGGTGTTGGGGCATGCGCAGACTGCACAATGGAGTTTCCTGTACTTGGACTGAAGGAGCCAGCAAGTGGATGCTGTCGGCATCAAGGGAGTTAATTGTTCCTCCTGTTGACGTTGATGCCAGTGTCGAGAGCCCCTGCGCATACGCCGTTGTGCAACAATAGAAGAGGCAGGTGCTGGTATTCAGGAAGGGGCTGGGGCACCGCCGAAAAGGAGGACCTCCGGTGTCCTTCCTTCCTCATCTCCATGCGCATTGTGTTTTTATTTGTTTCAACATTTTAATTATTATTTTGGTCCGTGATCTGCGCCCCCTCCCCTCGGCTTGCACCCCTAGGCCATGGCCTAGGTTGGCCTTATGGGTAATCCTGGCCTGGGTTCCCATCTATACCATCACTGCTTATTTCCATAATTGAGAAGACCTTTCGGTTTTGGTACCTCTTACATTCTTCTTTTAATGCCATCGATTAGTGAAGCTTTCCTAAACTTGGGCCTGTCTAAACAGCCTCTCTAAGCAACATAAACTCCAACCCAGCAGTTCCATCTTGCCTCCAGTGTCATCAGTTGGGAGCCCCCCCCCCCAACAACACCATCCACTGCTCTGAGATCAGAGTGAAAAGAGGGGCCAGGAAGGCAGTTCCATCTTGCCTCCAGTGTCATAAATTGGGAGCCCCCCCCCCCCCAACACCAACCACTGCTCTGAGATCAGAGTGAAGAGAGGGGCCAGGAAGGCAGTTCCATCTTGCCTCCTGCACTGTGCTTATAATATAGTATAATATAATATATATACATATATTGATAATATTATAATGTAATACAATATAATGCTACTACTAATAATATGATATTATAATTATATATTTATATTACATGTAATATTACTAATAATAGTACAGTATAATGTTATAGTACCAAGTAATATATAATATTAATATTGTCCTATGGCAATAATATAATATGTTGTATTTACATTTTACTTGTAAGCCGCTCTGAGTCCCCTTCGGGGTGAGAAGGACAGCATATAAATGTCGTAAATAAATAAATAACGGGAGTAAAAAGAGCCAAAAAATATACACTTACAATCAGAATGATGCAGAAAAATATATTGTGTAAGTAACACAGTAGAGCTTAGCATATAAGATCAAGCATAATAAACATAACATATAAAGCAACTTGCTGTAAATAGCAATCGAAACTGAACATAACACTTGCTGTAAATAGCAGTAGCAGGGGAAACGATCCCCAAGCGCGTACTCACGTGGCTAAAGTCCCGTGTGTTGGAACTCCAAATAGGATAAAGTTTAACCAGACATAGTCCGCAACGGTGAACGGGTCGGCGAGACGGGGGACGCCAAGCGTCCAATTCAAAAACAATATTTGTAATCCCAATGGGGAATCCAACAGGTCGACGAATCTGGAAATCCAAGCGCAATCGTTTCGCCTGTGTAGGGCTTCCTCTGGACCCGGGACGAGTATGAGTAGCGGGTGCAAATGCCCTTAGATCATGCTAAATAAGCATTACCAATTAGCAAATATTATTGAAAATGTAATCCAAAACATAAAGAAAATCCCAGATTTTTTGGGAGTGTGCATTTGTGATTGCATTTTCTTTAGGACGCCACATTTGTCTTGTGTGACTAAGTATGCATTTACAGTAGTTACAATTAGATCTAAAAACAATTCCTGTACATGTTAGCAGAAATGCGACTATGTCAACAAAGCAGGAGTATTTTACATCCAGTGTTGTGTATTGCTCATAAGAGGGAACAGCATAACCCAGGGGTGGGCAATTATTTTTTCCAAGGGGCCAGATGAGAGCCAAAAAATATTATGGAGGGCCGCACCTAAAGGTGGAACTGCATGCTAATCTACATAATTTATTTATTTATTCACTTACTATATTTACTATATATTACACATCATTAATATTAACATATTAATATATCAAGAAATATTCATATATTATTAGCATTAATATCATAATTATTATTTTATATATATATATATATATATAGACATTATAATATATTGAAATTATAATATAATATAACAGCGTCGGTGACAGCAAGGCCAGGCAGGGGAGGCAAGCTGCCTGCCTGGACCCTTAGGAGGGCTGGATAGAATCGGCCAAAGGGCCGTATCCGGCTCCCCAGGCCATAGTTTGCCCACCCCTGGCATAACCTGTCTGGCAACATTTAGGGATAAATATGGGTCTTTTTCTTTCACAGAATGTGTTTTCCATTCTTAACAAGTGTGCATCTGTCCAACATATTGTTTGAAATTCCTTTGTCCCTCATAAGATTTTTAATTAGCATCCCACAGCATAGGAACGGTAGGTCTCCGTTGCTACAAAGTGAAAAATTAAATGAACTTCTATTTAGTTGAATTCTGAAATTTAATTAAAAGAAGTCAATGAGTAAATGATTTTGAGTTAGATACTTTTGTGATCATTTCTTTCTGAGACACTCCAAGTGGTTCCAGACAATTGGGTGCCTTCAGTCTCGGTAAGTTAGGGCCATTACTGGACATAGTGGCTTATTAAATACTGACTTCTGGAAAGAAAAAAACATGTCGATATTCTGTTGAGCAATCTATCCAATGCTAAAGCTATCAATTATGACACATTGTTTGTTTTTTTCATAAAAGGAAGAGCTGGCTTTTCAGAAAGTTAGCCCAACAAGTAGGAAACAATGTTTTCCTCCCATGACATGTATTTTCCATAATTGTCTTAATTGGGCCCAAGGTAATTGATGCTATACAATGACTTTTCTCTTAGGTTATCTGATAACCTCTGGATTCCAAAAGGTGCCTAATACCATCTGATTTTGGAAGCTATATGGGGTCAGCCCTGGTTAGTACCTGGGTGGGAAACTGCTAGCAAATACTAAGTGCTATATGCTATCTTTCAGAGGACGAAACTGGCAAAACCACCTCACCATAAACGACGAGGTGACTTTCATTTCATTTTATTATTTCACTAGCTTGGGGACCCAGCGGTGCCCGGGTTATTTGAGGAAGGCATTGTGTGCCATAGTTCGTCATTGGTGTGGGCCACAGTGCTCTAAGGAAGTGAATTAAAGTACTGCAAGTCCCATCATCCATGGCCCATCCTCCCTCAAACTGCACCAGGATGTAGGGTGCACCTTGGGGGGGTCTGTGTGCCAAGTTTGGTCTTGCTCTGTCACTGTTGGGGGTGTAGTCAGGAAAATCAAGTTGAGGAAGCCTAACAATATCCCATGAGCTGAGGCCTAGTCAGGAAAATCAAGTTAAGGAAGCCTTGTTGTCAATTTTGGGCCTGGTCTGTGATTTATAGGGGCTGCAGTGTTGTTTGGGAAGTGAATGAGGTGAAAGTACTGCAAATCCCATCATTCGTGGCCCATCCTGCCCTAAACCACATCAGGTTGTGAAGTGGGCCATTGGTCCCTTGTTTGCCATGTTTGGTCCTGATCCGTCATTGCTGTGGGCTGCAGTGGCTGACTGCCTGAGGCCTTTTGCTTTCCCTCTGAGTTACCTTAGAAGTGTATTGGGTGAAGGTACTGAACATTCCATTTCCAACAGAAAAAAACTGTCAACTGGATAACTTCAACTCCAGCCATTTATGCCTGCCTCAGGCCCTTTCCTTTCCTCTCTGTGCTGTGTTGGAATGTTGGGTGGCTGGCCAGTCAGAGCCATTTATGCAAATAATCCCAAAGTGGCAGCCAATTGAAACGCTGGCACATATTCCTCCCACCGCTCGGCTGCAAACACTGACTTTTATTATATACACTAGCTTGGGGACTCGGCGGTGCCCGGGTTATTTGAGGAAGGCATTGTGTGCCATAGTTCATCATTGGTGTAGGCCACAATGCTCTAAGGAAGTGAATTAAAGTACTGCAAGTCCCATCATCCATGGTCCATCCTCCCTCAAACTGCACCAGGATGTAGGGTGCACCTTGGGGGGTCTGTGTGCCAAGTTTGGTCTTGCTCTGTCATTGTTGGGGGCCTAGTCAGGAAAATCAAGTTGAGGAAGCCTTGCTGTCAATTTTGGGCCTGGTTTGTGATGTATAGGGGCTACAGTGTTGTTTGGGAAGTGAATGAGGTGAAGGTACTGCAAATCCCATCATTTGTGGCCCAGCCTGCCCTAAACCACACCAGGTTGTGAAGTGGGCCTTTGTTCCCCTGTTAGCCAAGTTTGGTCCTGATCCGTCATTGCTGTGGGCCACAGTGGCTGACTGCCCGAGGCCTTTCCTTTTCCCTCATAGTCTGTGATTTGTAGGGGTTCCTGTGTTTTTTGTGAAGGGTATTGGGTGAAGGTACTGAACATTCAATTTCCAACAGAAAAAACTGTGAACTGGCTAACTTCAACTGCAGCTGTTTATGTCTGTCTCAGGCCCTTTCCTTTCCTCTCTATGCTGCCTGGGAGTGTGGGAATGTTGGGAGGCTGGCCAATCGGAGTCATTTATGCAAATAATCCCAAAGGGGCGACCAATCGAAAAGCTGGCACATATTCCTCCCACCGTTCGCTCGGCCGCACTACCGCAAACACTGACTTTTATTATATGTATGTATGTATGTATGTATGGATGGATGGATGGATGGATGGATGGATGGATGGATGGATGGATGGATGGATGGATGGATGGATGGATAGATAGATAGATAGATAGATAGTACCGTTGCTATTGCTTTTTCGTATTTTTTCCAATATTCTCAAGCCATGAATGGTTGGCTTTGTGGATGCAGAATCCATGGGAACAGAGACTGTACACATTGATCTATTGATAGTTTTTCATTTCTTTTGCTTTTCTTATAACATGTGATTGCTTTGTTTTGCATTTATCATGCGTTGTTTTGTGACTGATCAATGGAAGGCAAACATGGGCTTAATTTGCAACTCTGATCTTTGAGGAAATTCCATTGTGGGAAGAAAAATGGGTTTGTAGCAGCAAATATTCATGTTCAGTTAATGTTTAGTTTGATCTAAATTTAGTACAATACGCTATACTAGCTACATAAGTACAAATGCCAGGAATTCATGAAGAAAATAGAACCACCAAATTCTTCAGGAAAAGTATGAATTGTCCACATCATAGTCAAGGTAACACAGAACTAACTATACTGTTTTGTATGTGGGTGGTTGTTACTATATATTGTCCTCTGGATTCTTTGATTTGAAAACCGGTGTTATTTAATTGTTTGATAACTCATGTTTTAAAGCAAGAAAGCCTGTTTGAGTTCTCTATAGTGGTCAGCTTGGTCCTTGGGAGCCCCTAGCCTCTAAGGAAGGCAAGAAGCAATCCCCCGGTAGAGAGAGTCTTATGTCAGGGGTGGGCAATTATTTTTCCCAAGGGGCCACACGAGAGCCAAAAAATATTATGGAGGGCCGCACCTAAAGGCTGAACTGCATTCTAATCTACATAATTTATTTATTTATTTACTATATTTACTATATATTACACATCATTAATATTAACATATTAATATATCAATATTCATATATTATTAGTATTAATATCATAATTTTTATATTATAGTGTGTATATATAGACATTATAATACATTGAAATTATAGTATAACATTATTGTATTATATTATTTGTTATATTATTATTATAAAATTAATATAAAATAATAATAAAAACCACTAAAATAAAATAAAATTCAAGAAGACAAGGTGCGAACCAAGATGACGGCTGACATCCTGAAGAGAGGAAGGATCCCAAGATGGAATGGCCCAATGGACCCAGCCCAGAGGATGGCAAAGCGGACCCAGTGTGTGTGTGGCCTGCCTCAGAGAGACTGCCTGCCTGCCTGCCTTCTTTGCTCGCCCTCTCTGCTTGCCTGCCACTCACCCACCGGGGGGGGGGGGGCTCCGAAGGGAGCTCGGAGGAAGGCAGGGACTCTTTGAACGTGGAGGTCAGCGGCCCCTCAGAAGCTCGGCCGCTTCGCCGCCCTCGTTGCTCAGGGTGGGAGGCAGGTCTTCCTGGCCACCTCCCTCCTTCCTTCCTTCCTTCCTTCTTTCCTTCCTTCCCTCTGTCCTCCTTCCCTTCCGCCCGCTCTCTGCCTCCGCCGCGCCCTCCGCCACTCACTGCAGGGACACAGCAGGGACGCAGCACAGCGCTCTGTCCCTGTGTCCCTCCGCCAGGACAAAAAAAAGGGGAGAGCAGCAGGCGATTGGAGGCTGCAGACCTCCACCCGCTCTCGCCCCCAGCTGTTCCCCAGCGGATCGCCCGCTATGGAGTGCCGCTGCCGCCATCCCATCGTGGGCTCTGTGAGGCCTGTGTCAGCAGACAGGCCGGAAGAGCGGCGGCTTTGGAGAGCGGCGGCTTTCCCGACGCAGGCCTCACAGAGCCCGCGATGGGATGGCGGCAGCGGCACCTCTTCCTCTTGGCCCTGTCCCCGACGCCCTTCTCCCCGGGCCGAACAGAACCGACTGCTGGGCTGGATCCGGCCCGCAGGCCGTAGGTTGCCCACCCCTGGTCTATGTCTTAGCCCTTCCTGAATATATACAGACCAGGTGCGACGGCACAGACTTCATTCAGGCCCAGCTCTTGAGATTTGTTTTTAGCTACAGATTATTTACTGCGGTAACCTAATGATGTTAGGAATGTACCAGTAGGAGTTTAAAAAACCTGAAGCAAATAAATCCAATTTTAGGCTATTTCTTTTCTAATGTTCTCCATGCTCATCAGTCTTGCCAGCCCAGGGCAAGATTAATTAAAATCAATGGAGCAAAGCAAATTAAGCACTTAGAAAGGTTCTTTTGGAGCTGGAAGTGGGGAAGGAATTACCTGCATTTGAATAAGCCAAAATAAATATTGAAAATATGGGGCTTGTTAGTAGAGCGGTTTATCACTCTACCCACACATGTACATTTTGAAATGTACCTGTCTTTGCCTTAGTTTGTGTTTTACATTACGCCTTGGGTCTTGCCTCCTATCGACCTGACACAACTTACCTATCTGGGAAACATTTGCAAGGCAGCTGTGTTGGCCATTCAGCGAAATAAATATAACCCAACATCCACAACACAGTCATATCTTTTTGGCCAATCAAAATGTACAAAATATATTTATTTATTTATTTATATTCCGCTCTTCTCACCCCGAAGGGGACTCAGAGCGGATTACAGGTACACATACTTAGCAGACAATCCCTGCCGTTTCCACATACACACATATAGACAAACAGAGGCAAACTCTGGCCACCAGGGGGAGCTGACGCACTCCTCATCTCTCAGCGTTCCCAGCATCTCTTGTTGTTCCTTCCGCATATCATGCAGCTTTTCATCAAGCAAGAATATTAAATATCATACAGGAGAAGAGAAATGACGATGCCACAGCCAAATGCCTAGATTTTGCATTGATGTGGCATTGGGGGCTGAGCAGTGGTGGTGGGAGCGTGGCGGGATAGGTGTGTTGTTTTGCGGTGTGCTGGGGCAAGCATTACATCTTGTTGTACATTATACAGTGCCAATGAAGTTATTGTATTCTACTCTGTTGTATCAGGTGTTACTTGGTTAGTTAAAATGATGTGGAGGGATCTCAATATAGGCAGAAGTGACACTTCAAAAGCCTGCATGTTGTATTTTGTGCATTTATCTGTTTGGATCCAGAACTTACTGGGTTGTTCACTGAGTACTCGGGAGGTCTCCTCCCACATGAAATAGTGGAGAGGTGACTGTGTTTGACTTGGTACATGAAATGGTCCCACATTTATTTTGTGATTTATATGTGTATGTGTACATATATTCACACACATACAATAATGAAGACGAACTTCGCTACCAGGTTTGGTACTTCTATATGCCAAATAGGAACAATTACATTGATTTTGAATTGGTTCAGCTCATTTCTCCAGAACCGGGGACAGCAAGTGGAGTGGATGGGACAAATCTCTGAGAGGTGCCCCCTCTATTGTGGGGTACTTCAAGGAGCTATCCTTTCCCCTCTTTTATTTAACACTAGTTTGGGGACCCGGCCCTGCCCAGGTTATTTGAGAAAGGCATTGTGTGCCAAGGGTGGTCCTTATGAGATGTTTACGTGGCTTGCAGTGGTCTCAGGAAGTTAGTGAAGGTACTTCAAGTCCCATCATCCATGGTCCTTCCTCCTTCAAACGGCACCAGGATGTAGAGTGGGTCATGAGGGCTCTGTGTGTCAGGTTTGGTCTTGATCAGTCATTGGATTAGGTTTGCAGCAGTTTTGGGAAGTGAATGAAGGTACTTCAAGTCCCATCATGCATGGTCTGCCCTCTTCCAAGCTGCACCAGGATGTAAAGTGGGTCATGGAGGCTCTGTGTGCCAAGTTTGTTCTTTTTTGGCAATTGGATGAGGGTCGCAGTGGTCTCAGAAAGTAAGTGAAGGTACTTCAAGTCCTATCATCCGTGGTCCGTCCCACTCAAAACTGCACCAGGATGTAGAGTGGGTCATGGGTACTCTGTGTGCCAAGTTTGGGCCTGGTCTGTGATTTGTAGGGGCTTCAATGTTCTGTGGGAAATGAATCGGGTGAAGGTACTGCAAATCCCATCAGTTGTGGTCCATCCTGCCCTACACTGCACCAGGTTGTAAAGTGGGCCAGTGGGCATCTGTGTGCCAAGTGTGGTCCTGATCCTTCTATGGTGTGGGCCACAGTGCTCTAAGCAAATGAGTTAAAGTACTGCAAGTCCCATCATCCATGGTCCATCCTCCCTCAAACTGCACCAGGATGTAGAGTGGGTCTTGGGGGTTCTGTGTGCCAAGTTTGGTCTTGTTCTCTCATTGTTTGGGGTCGCAAAGGGGTCGCAAAGTGTTTTGGCCTGAAACTCCCACCATGCCTGACTGCCTCAGGCCTTTGCCTTATCCTCCTCTGCCACTTTAGAGGGTCGGAATGTTCGTGTTGGCTGGCCAATAGAGGCGTTATGCAAATACTCCCTCACTGGCAACCAATCATGTTTTCAGAATGTAGAGGCCTGGAGCCAATCAGAACGCTGCCACATACATACAAACACAAACACATACACACATACAAACAAACAAACAAACATGCCACTTTATTATATAGAGCAGGGCTGTCCAACTTCTACCGGACCTGTGGCCGGAATTCCAGTTACTGATGACCTGGGGGGCCGAAGGGTCTGCCTCCGCCCCTGGCTCCGCCCCCTCCCCGGCTCCACCCAGGCTCCGCCCCCCGGCCGGCTCCACCCAGGCTCCCCCCCTGGCTCCACCCTCCCCTCGCCCCCCCTTTTGAACTGGGCTCCACCCTCTCCCGCCTTGGAGGTGTCTGTGGAGGACACTGGGGCTTTGACTTGGAGATAGAGATGAACACCAAAATCCCAGTCTCAAGTCCCAGTCCCTGCTTTGAACTGGATTATATTGCAGTGTGGACTCAGGGCCCTTCACACAGCCATATAACGCAGAATATCCAGGCAGGAAACCCCACATAACCTGCTTTGAACTGGATTATATTGCAGTGTGGACTCAGGGCCCTTCACACAGCCACATAACGCAGAATATCCAGGCAGGAAACCCCACAAAACCTGCTTTGAACTGGATTATATTGCAGTGTGGATTCAGGGCCCTTCCACACAGCCATATAACCCAGAATACCTGCTTTGAACTGGATTATCGGAGTCCACACTCATATAATCTGGTTTAAAGCAAATAACATGGGATTTTATTCAGATGTGTGGAAAGGAAGGCAAATAAGAAGCCAGGGCCCTTCCACACAGGCCTATAACCCTGAATGATGAGGCATAATATTCATTCTGCCTCTGCTAATAATAATAATAATAATAATAATAATAACAACAACAACAACAACAGGTTCCTCCAGGGCCATCCAGTAGGGAAAACACAATCAAAGCATTCCTCACAGATGACCATTCAGCCTCTGATGATAATAATAATAATAATAATAATAATAATAATAATAATGGGTTCCTACAATAGGGTTCCTCCAGTCCTAACTCCTTCTAGGAGACCTCCAAGGGCCATCCAGTCCAAATCTCCTTCTGCCATAAGGGGAAAACACAATCAAAGCATTCCTCACAGATGGCCATTCAGCCTCTGATAATAATAATAATAATAATAATAATATTATAATAATAATAATTACAATGGGTTCCTAGAATAGGAGACCTCCAAGGGCCATCCAGTCCAATCTCCTTCTGCCATAAGGGGAAAACACAATCAAAGCATTCCTCAGCCATGTTGAATCAAACCTAAACTCTCATGAGAGCAACAGAAAGTACTGAACCTTGAGTTTGGGAGTTGTAGTTCTCCTCCATCCAGAGAGCACTGTGGACTCAAATAATGATGGATCAGGACCAAACTTGGCACGAAGCCTCAGGAGAGGAGGAAGGAAAGGGAATGAATGAGCACCCCCCCATGCTCCGAACTCGGCCCCGCCCCTTTTTTGCTCTGGCCACGCCCCCTCTCACTCGTGCACTCTCTCTCTCCTTCCCTCTTTCCTTCAGGTGGTGGAAGGGGGGAAGGAATGAAAGGGGGAAAGAGAGAAGGAAGGAGGGAGGGAGGGGGAGGGAGGGAAGTAGGAGGAGGAGGAAGAGAGCCTGCTCCTCCTCCCTGCCCGCCCCTCACCCCCGAAAAAAATAAATAAAAATATTCGAAAAATATTCCAAAAAAATTCCAAAAAAATATTTAAAATTTTTAAAAAAATCTTAAAAGGCAGATATCTTGCAGGAGGGTAGGGGGCCGTGGGAAGGGGCTGGGGGCCGTATACGGCCCGGGGGCCGCCAGTTGGACAGCCCTGATATAGAGAGATCTATGTTGGACCGCTCGCTCAGCTGGTATGGAGTTTCGGACTGAAGTGTTACCCGTACACTGATGGCACCCACCTCCTTCTGCGTTTGGAGACCGGGGCAGTTTCGGTAGCCAATAATTTCACTCTATGCCTTGAAGCCGTGACTGAATGGCTGCGTGCTAGCAGGCTGAGGGTGAATCCGGCAAAGACAGAGATCCTTTGGCCTGGCCAACCTGTGGGAGTGGAGCGACCGTTGCCTACCCTTGACAGTGAGCCTCTTGTTCCATCGGCCACCATGAAAAGCCTAGGTGTCATTTTGGTCCCCTTGCTGACGATGGAGGCCCAGATCTCCACCGTCAGCAAACAGGCATTTTTCCATCTTCGCCAGGCTAGGTGGCTGGTACCTTATCTTTCCAGGGAGGCCTTAGCCACAGTGATCCATGCCACGGTCACCTCAACACTGGACTACTGTAACGCTCTATACATTGGCCTTCCTTTTTCAATGACCCGGAAACTTCGTATAGTTCAAAATGCTGCTGCCAGGCTCCTTACAGGAACCCCTGTGGGACGTCATATAATACCTATCCTGTGTCAGCTGCATTGGTTACCGATCAAATTCCAGATCTCTTACAAGGTGTTGGTATTGACCTTTAAGGCCTTGTAAGCCAGGGGCCGACCTACCTTAGGTTCCGCTTCCCCCCCATCACCCCCTGTGGTCACCCCGATCTTCCCAATAGAATCTCCTCCATATACCGGGCCCTAGAGAAATCCGCCTGGAGGTCACTAGGCGGAGAGCTTTCTCAGCGTCCGCCCCAAAACTGTGGAACTCTCTGCCACCCGACATCCGAGCCATGCGCGAACGGAGATGCTTTGCTGTCACACTGAAGCCTTGCTCTTTGGCAGAGTGTTTGATTCATTGTCTTAATTGTAATTCTTTTAAAGTGTTTTATTGGTTTTATGTTGTAAGTCACCCAGAGCACCGCTGGTGGAGGGCGACTAAGCAAGTAATAAAAAATTGATTATTGATAAAAATTGATTACAAGGTGTTGCAAAGAATACTCAAGAGTTGGTTTTATCAGTTCCTTTCTCTTAAATATAGCCTACTAGTCTTTGGTTTGTTAGTTGTTTCCCATCCAGGACCGACCCCATCTTTAGGTTTTTTGGATCCTATATCTTAAGAAATCTGCAGTACTGGCTGCTGTCCTTATGACAGCCCTCGACTGATGTTGCTATTGGAATTTTGGCTTTCCTACTGCAGGTATGGGATCTATACTACAGTCTTCTTTCTCTTTGGCATTACTTCGCGAACAAAGATTTTTAGGAAGGACTCACCCCACGCTTTTTACAAGCGCGTTGATGACTAAAAAGGCCAATCTGAGGTAGGCAAGTCCGGTTGCAGAAAGCACAGCAGAAAGTCTCCTCGGGCGATGTTGTTTCCAAGTTGCGGTTCTTTCTGCGTTGTCGTTTCTCTACGAGGCCCGTTTGCCGTGTCTTTTCGAAAGAGGCCCCAGCATTGTGGATAGTGCATCTCCATGCCTCCCGATGTGAGGCCAGGGTGGACCATTGTTGGTGATCAATCTGGGAGAGCCTGAGGTGTTGTTTCAGGGAGTCCTTATATCTCTTTTTGGGGCGCCTCTCTTGCGCTGACCCATGGCGAGTTCACCATAGAGTAGTATCTTTGGGAGGCGGTGGTCCTCCATCCTAGAGTTCAGTTTGCCCTGCCCAGCGCAGCTGTGTTCTCAATAGCATGGCCTCAATGCTGGTGGTCCCTGCTTGCTCAAGGACAGCAACATTCGTCACATATTCGGTCTAGTGTATATTTAGGATTGTGCGAAGACAGCGCTAATGAAAGCGTTTGAGGAGTCGTAGGTGTTGGCGATAGGTGACCCATGTTTCAGACCCATAAAGGAGAACAGACAGTACAATAGCTCTGTACACACTGATTTTGGTGCTTTGCCTCAGGTGTTTGTTGCACCAGACTCTTTTGTGAAGCCTTCTGAATGCACTCTATGCCTTTGATAATCTGTGATCTATATCAATCTTGGCATCTGAAGAGATAGGGCTTCCCAGGTAGGTGAACTGCTGAATGGACTTAAGCACAGATTTGCCTATGCTGACATGGGGATGGTGGTATTCTTCCTGTGGTGCGGGCTGGTAGAGAACTTCCGTTTTCTTCAGGCTGACTTCCAGCCCAAACAGCTCTGCAGCTGTTGCAGTCTTTGTTGCAGTGCCTAGCTGCAGGGCTGCTTCTGAATGGGCGACAAGGGCAGCATCGTCAGCAAAAAGCAGATCACGGACTAGATAGTTTAGAGTCTTAGTGCGAGGCCTCAGACAGCTTAAGTTGAACAAGCTGCCATCAGTACGATAGCGTATATATATGCCGTCTTCTTCTTCGAGGTCTGCCGTAGCCCTTTGGAGCATCATGCTGAAGAAGGTTGTAAATAGGGTTGGTGCAAGAACATAACCTTGCTTCACTCCATTAGTTATTAGAAAGGGCTCTGAGAGAGCATCGCTATATCTATACTACAGTATACAATATGAACAGCAGTCATTGTGGCTGAGTCATAAGATGAACCTGTCCCCTAGGAGTACTTAATTGCTTTCAGTGATATTGATGCCATATTATCCTGGTTACTGTCTTTCATTCTATTCCGTCCTTATGAGCCAGGCATGAATCCATCTTTAGACGCTCTTTAGACTGTTTGAGAAACAAGTGGAGAATTTGCAATGATAAAAAGACATCTTATGATGAGTATTTGGGACAATATGTTGATGCACTTGCCTTTGGGGTAAGACACATTTATAGCTGTTTCAGTTGGTTCCCTCCTCACTTCCCGTTTCCTCTCTGTTGAGATTGAGACAGGAACTTTTTGTTCATGGCACCCGGCCAAAATTTTATATGCTACTGCAGTGTTTTCTAACGTTTTTTGAGCCGCGGCACATTTTTTACATTTCCAAAATCCTGGGGCACACCACCAACCACAATGACACAAAATGACACTCTAACACAGTAATACATATAGTTAATATGTTTTTAAATGTATTTATACATTCAGTGTGAAACCTGGGCCTGTTTCGATGAACACAACATAAATATCCTGGCAGGAATGGCAGAAAGACACAAACTTCCCACGCAGAACTCCCATAACCAAGAGAAAATACTATAAGACTTTGGTGGGCATTAACCTTGAGTTTTGGAGTTGTAGTTCACCTATATCCAGAGAGCACTGTGGACTCAAACCATGTTGGATCAGGACCAAACTTGGCATGAATACTCAATATGCCCAAATGTGAACACAGATGGAGTTTGGGGAAAATAGACCTTGACATTTGGTAGTTACAGTTTCTGGGATTTATAGTTAACACACAATCAAAGAGCATCCTGAACAACAGCATCTTGCAACAATGGAATTGAACCAAACTTGCCATATTGAACTCTCATTACTAACAGAAAGTACTGAAAGGGTTTGCTTAGGAATTGACCTTGAGTTTGGAAGTTGTAGTTCACCTACACCCAGAGAGCATTGTGGACTCAAACAATGTTATGTTATGTTGTTGTTTGTTTTCTATCCAGAATAACAACGTTGGAAGGAGGCTCACCACTTTAAGGTCCCTAAAACAGGCATGGGAAAACTTTGGCCCTCTGGGTGGACTCCCACCATTCCTAACAGCCTCAGCACCTGGAACAACTTTGCCCATGCCAGTTATGTTATGTTGCTGTTTGAGCGTGTTCTTTCGTGCGCGGGCCAGAATCACAATGTTGGAAGGAGGCTGGGAATAAGGGAGCCTGAGTGGAGAAGAAAAAGTGTTCGGCAGGAGGGGGAAGAAAGGGGATTGGAGGTTCCCATTTCCCACGGCACACCTGATGATCGCTCACGGCACACTAGTGTGACACGGCACACTGCTTGGGAAACACTGCTCTATATTCTTGTAATTTTTAAGTGGATCTCACCTGCAGCTCAAATACAAAGTAAATCCGAGATCAGTACTAGGAAAAAAACCTCTGCTTGGAGCTGGTGGAACACTTTGCGTTCTTCGTACACTTATAAATAGAGGCCTTGTAAAAGTGTTTTATTACTAGAAATAACAGCAGTCAATACAGTTGTGTATGTGTGTCTCTCTCTTGCAATGCTGTATTGATGTTCTTGACACGATATATTGCAAAATTACGCCATTTCCCTCTTGTGATCCTGGTTTCAATGAGGCGCCAGCTACATCACTGTTTGGTTTCCTTGGTAACCAAATGACTTCTGCTCTTCATTTGCAGGCCTTTGGCATTGAACAAAGCGTCTTCTTTTCTTCTCTGATGCACTGCTAGGAATTGAAGTTGATATTTGTACATTTACTTGAATATTAGAGAACTACATTTCTTTCCATTAAATATTAACCCGTGCATGCTGTAAATCAGTGGTTCTCAACCTTCCCAATTGTCGAGACTCCCACAGATGGCTCCAAGACACGCCAAGCTAGTAAAAGTATTTACAGTTTATTTCAACAAAAAACCCAGCCACAGTCCGGCATAAAAGGAACCCACACCCAAAAAAGCCTATAAACAAAACAGGGAAGACGTCCGTCTTTCGAAGTCCTTGGCTTCCATCCCGGCTCGAAGTCTGTGTGATGCGTAGACCCGTCCAAGAAAGAAAGGAAGAGTGCTTCTCCAATTCCAGGAGCTAAGTATACAAACAAACACATCAAAGCCCCCGCAACCCACAGCAACTCCCCTCCACCCATATACAATACCAAATAAGAGACAGGCACTCACAGCAACACAGGAAAAGACCAAACGAAACGCGGTAGTCACTAAACATAAAAACACACCTTAAAGCCCCAAACCCCCAACATACAACATAGTCAGCTAGAGCTGCCATGGCAGCTCCCCCAGAACCCAACATGGAAAACAGCCCAATACTCACAGCTTGCTGGGAATCAGGAACTAAGACACAAGAAACAAGAGCACCAAATACAGGAACCAGCAACCCACCAGCAACACCTTGGCCGACCGCAGAGTCCCAAATCCCCAGGCCTTACTTTAATACCCTTACAAATCAGAGCCATCAGACTCCCCACCCAAATCCGCCCCATTCCCGTCAGCAGCAGCACTGGGTGTGTTCCTCCAATCCTCCCACCTTTGCTGAGCAGTTAAAGGACCCCAGTCCGATTCAACATTCCCACTAGGCCAAGCAGGGTCGCTCAAAAAGCCAAAAAATGAGCTTTCGCTGGACTCAGCATTTATCACATCCCTGACATCTTGCAGCAGCGCTGAGTCCAGCTCGGTATCACTCTCTTCTGAGGTTAACTCTCGTCAAACCCCTCAAAAAGTATCATCACTGGTAGGCTCCTAAGTATTTGTCGGACCTTTCTCCTGTGCTCTGCCTCTTCCAAACTCTCAGCACTTGCAGCCCTTTTCCTCCCAGCTGCAGTCAGTCCGCCTAAACCTCCCTCTTCTAGTGACATGTCCAACACAGAATCCTCCTCCCAGTTACTACCTGTAGCAACTACAGGCTCAGTTTGCTCAACTACAACACCAATGCTGCGACCCCTTAATCCAGTTCTTCATGTTGTGGTGACCCCCAACAATAACATTATTTTTGTTGCTACTTCATAACTGTAATTCTACTACAGTTATGAACTGTAATGTAAATATACAATATGCTGGATGTATTTCCATTCACTGGACTAAATTTGGCACAAATACCCAATATGCCCAAATGTGAATGCTGGTAGAGTTGGGAGTGGGGGTTGATTTTGTCATCTGGGAGTCGTCGTTGCTGGGATTTATAGTTCACCTACAGTTAAAGAGCATTCTGAACTCCACTAATGGTGGAATTGAACCAATCTTGTCACATAGAGCTCCCATGACCAACAGAAAATACTGGAAGGGTTTGGTGAGCACTGACCTTGAGTTTTGGAGTTGTAGTTCACTTACATCCAGAGAGCACTGTGGATTCAATGATGGATCTAGACTAAACTTGGCATGACTACTCAATGTGCCCAAATGTGAATAGTGGAGTTTGGGGGGGAAATAAACCTTGACATTTGGAAGTTGTTGTTGCTGAGATTTATAGTTCTCCTACAATCAAAGAGCCTCTTGAACCCCACCAATGATATAATGGCCAAACTTCCCACACAAAACTCCCCATGACTAACAGAAAATACTGTGTTTTCTCATGGTCTTTGGCGACCCCTCTGACACCCCCTCATGACCCCCCAGGGGTCCCGACCCCCAGGTTGAGAAACACTGCTGTAAATTATTCAGAATGGTGCAAGCAAAGGTAGAAGAGTTAAATCTGGAGGTTAAAGGTACAAGAATGGAGAGAAATTTAGCTTTGCTACGCAAGGTTTTTAAGAGTGACAGGTCTCCGAAGTCTTTGCAGAAGGGAGAACTTTGGATCCTTCCCAGTACTGTTGGCCTTCTGAATCCACATGTTGCCAAACAGTTTAGGACAGCCTGGCCCATAGGGGGCAGGGGCCCAGAAGTACCCCTAAAACGAGGATTTCAGCAGAACCTCTGGTGAAGTTTTAAAAGCAAACTAAAAATCCCTTTCCCAAATGATCTCACCAAAGAAGTCCGGAAGAAGGTGCCACTGAAGCTTTTATTCTTGTCAGCTGAGAAGGATGACCACTGCAGTTTCCTTGTTGCAAAGCAGTCATAAAGTTACATTCAAACATATGCCATTTTTATACACTTTACAGAATTGTCAAATTTAGACTTTCCCACCCCTGCACGCTGTAGGCTTCATGATGATTGGTTGGAACCTTGGAAGCTAGCTGTAGCGAGAACCAATCGCAAAACAGCGCCGCTTTTGTCCAGGCAAATGGAAAGTGAGGGACAGGAATGTGTTCAAAACAAAGAGCAGCTGGAGTTTTCTTGATCAGATCATGTCCATATGTTAATGAAGATCTGAGGCTTTGACCTTTCGTGCCAAAGCAAGTTCTTTGTTCTTGATGAAAAACAGAAATTTGTCCTTAACGGCCCTTCCTTGTTGACAAAGGGCCATATGCAGATTTTTTTATCCAGCCTTCTGGATGGTAAATAAATGAAATAACTGTAGCCATGTGCTGGTTTCCGAGGCCAGTAGTGACAGCCGGTTGTGAAATATGAAATATAGTTATGCCATTCATGGCTTCAGGTTAAGTGAGGCAAGAAAACAGAGAGGTAGAAATGGCTGGCGGTCTTTTGATGCCAAATCCCAGCCTTTTGTGCTACATGTGCAGGAACGTTGGAACTCCCTGCTGCAGGTCAAACCAATTAGGATGCAGATGAGTTCTTTCTGGGGCTCGCCTTCAGTCCCTACTCGGAAACTAATGGCAGAACAAAGATTCTGCCATCTGTTTCCGCCAAAACGTACCCTTCCCTGCAGCAGGCTGGCCATCTGCCTAGACTGGTTTGACAGTAGAACCTGGAAGTGATGGAAAAAAATGCTTTCCACGGGGAATATGAAGGTCAAATTCAAGGTGCTCCTTGGTGGCAGGCCTCTGGTGGTGGGGCGATCTTGTTTCCCTTCAGCAGGCGGGGAGACGGGTCTCAATCTCCCACAGCCTGGAATGGTGTTTTTAGGCCTTTTCCGGCTGGACCTCCTCTTCCAAACATTGGGAGGTTGATGACACACAGATTCTGCATCCAGAGATTCCATCATCATTGATTTGAAAATTTACACACACACGCATTTAGAATACACACTTTAATTTTGCCAATTTTACTACACCACAGTATTACAGGATTTGAATATCCATGGATTTTGGTACCCATAGGGATCCTGGAACAAAACCCAGCAGATACTAAAAGTTCACTGTCTATTGGTAGGTTTGATTAGTTAGGTTGCTTTCTAATGAATCTTTAAAATACACCCCCCACCCCACCCACCCCCACATCTCTCTGTTTTTGTCTTTGGGAAGATCCTCAAGACTATAGTACCTGCGTAAAGGATCTTGAGTTTGTAAAGTTTTGCTTTGTTAAGATGTATTTTGCGGCTTGCACAGTTTGTTAAAGGTGAGGTTGCATTGATTGGTCCCTAGTACCTGTCAATCATCGTTCACAGATCCCAGTTGAGTTTGTTCCACCCCCTTTCCCAGGGATGTGAAAAGAATGCCATATTCATATTCATTAAACCAGTGTTTCCCAACCTTTTTTGAGCCGTGGTACATTTTTTACATTTACAAAATCCTGGGCTACACCACCAACCAAAATGACACAAAATGACACTCTAACACAGTAATACATATAGTTAATATGTTTTTAAATGTATTTATACACTCAGTGTGAAACCTGGGCATGTTTCGATGAACACAACATAGATATCCTGGCAGGAATGGCAGAAAGACACAAACTTCCCACACAGAACTCCCATAACCAACAGAAAATGCTATAAGAGTTTGGTGGGCATTGACCTTGAGTTTTGGAGTTGTAGTTCACCTATATCCAGAGAGCACTGTGGACTCAAACAATGTTGGATCAGGACCAAACTGGCTTGAATACTCAATATGCCCAAATGCGAACACAGATGGAGTTTGGGAAAAATAGACCTTGACATTCGGGAGTTATCGTTTCCGGGATTTATAGTTAACACACAAACAAATAGCATCCTGAACTCTTGCAACAATGGAATTGAACTCTCATTACCAACAGAAAGTACTGAAAGGGTTTTCTTGGAATGGACCTTGAGTTTGGAAGTTGTAGTTCACTTACACCCAGAGAGCACTGTGGACTATAATAATGATGGATCTGGACCACACTTGAAATGAATACTCAATATGCCCAAATATGAACGCAGATGGAGTTCAGGGGAAATAGTCCTTGCCATTTGGGAGTTGCATTTGCTGGGATTTATAGTTCCCTCACAATCAAAGAGCATTCTGAACCCCACCAATGATAGAACTGGGCCAAACTTCCCACACAGAACCCCCAGGTGGCTCCCTTCCTGAATGGCTCTCTCCCTCTTCCACACCAGAAGGGAAGGCACTCACTCGGTCCGCGGTTGCCTGCCTTCTTTCCTGCAGTTCGAAAGAAGAAGCCGGTGGGCCTGCCTTGGGCTGCGGTCTTCACTTCCGCTTTCGTTACCCGCCCTCCCTCGATTGGAGGCTGGCTGGGGAAACGGCTGAAGGAGGCAGCGCCCCGGCACCTTCTTCGCCGCCGCCGCCCGGCCCTTCCTCCTCCTCCTCCCCCAAGCAGCAGCAGCAGGAGTTCGGCAGGAGGGGGAAGAAAGGGGGGGGGAGAGAGGTTTTCCCGCGACACACCAAGAATGGGGGCATTGAGGAGAGCAATGGTAGAAAGTAAATAACTACTCTCCGAAGGCACAGCGGGAAAGCTAGGTTTTCAGGTGTTTTTTAAAGGTCTCCAGAGTGGGGGCTTTCCTAATCTCTCCAGGCAAGGAATTCCAGAGTTAGGGGGCCACAGAGGAGAAGGCCCTCTCCCCCGTGCCCACCAGATGAGTCTGTGAGACTGGCAGGGGCGACAGGAGGGCCTCCCTGAAGAGCGGAGGGTTCGAGCTGGTTCACGTAGGAAGATCTGGTCACGAAGGTGTTCCAAGGGATTATAATTGCAAAGGAGGTAGCTGCCTTCAATATACATTTGATACATTCAAGAATTGACACAGTATACAAGTTATACAAGTTACATATAAAATATCAAGTTGATACATTTATTAAAGGGTTAGATTTAATAGAGTTATAGGGTACAGCTGCTGTTAAGTCCTCCAGGAGCCTCTAGTGCAGGGGTGGGCAACCTACGGCCCGTGGGCCGGATGCGGCCCCCTGGCCGGTTCTGTCCTGCCCGGGAAGAAGGGCGTCGGGGGCGGGGCCAACCAAGAAGAAGGGTAGCCGCTGCCGCCATCCCATTGCGCCGGCTTTGGAGTGCCCCAGGCTCTACGCCTCCTCCTCCTGCCTCTGGCATGGAGGGGCTTAGGATGGCCAGCATGGGAGGGTCAGTGCCGGCGGCGTGGCGACGAGGAGCCTTTGGACGACTTCCTGTAGTCCCGGATGAGTTGCCTGAGACATTCTGGGAGCCATAGGAGTCAGGAAACTACGGTTCCCAGAATGTCTCAGCCAGCTCATCCGGGGCTACAAAAAGTCATCCAAAGACTCCTTCTCGCCACGCTGCCAGCAACTGGGGCCTCTCCACGCCGGAGGCAGGAGGAGGCGGAGAGCCCAGAGCTGGTGCTGCCGCCACCCTCGAGCCCTCCTTCACTCCACCGACGCGCGACCCTTCATGCAAGCGGGCCGAAGCCCAGGATCACCACCGCGAGGGTTACCGGAGAAGGCAGGAAGGAACCCCCGCTGTCCTGGTGCAGCCCATGGCAACCCCCGCTTTGCGGCAGGACCATGGCAATACGGCCTGCCGCTCCTCCTCCCTGTGCCCTCCTCCCTCCTCCCTTCTTCGCAGCTTGTCTTCTTGAATTCTATTTTATTTTATTTTAGTGGTTTTTATTATTATTATATAATAATTTTATTATAATAATATAATAAATAATATAATGTTATATGATATTATAATGTCAATATATTATATCTATATATATATACTATAATAATTATGATATTAATACTAATAATATATGAATATTTCTTGATATATTAATATGTTAATATTAATGATGTGTAATATATAGTAAATATAGTAAATAATACATTATGTAGATTAGAATGTAATTCCGCCTTTAGGTGCGGCCCTCTGTAATGATGTCGATTATTTGTGTGTGGATGTTGTGTGACATATGTTAAATGTATGTTGTTTTGTGTAGTTCGGGGGAATATTCTATGGATTGTTGCTGTGGGTGAAACAGAGGGGAGGCTTGGCAGAAGCTTTGAAGAGCTGTCGCCATGGCAACCAGGGCTAGAGGCTTTTAGAATGTTCAAGGTTTGAATTTTACAGTTGATAAAGAGCGGTTGGAAGCCAACTGCCACATGAGAGGGGGAGGAGTTCTGTTTTGTGTTAGTTGGTCCTAAGGACTGTAAAAGAACAGTTCAGTATTTTAGTTGGTCTTAAGGTCTGCAAGAGAGCAGTCCAGTTGTATGGGTGTAGAGACCCTAGTTAAAGTTGGAAGAGTCCAGGGGTTTATAGAGGTTTAGTGGAAACCCTATAATATATCCCCATTGTGTTTTGTGTAACAGAATAAGTTTGTGCCTCTGAGGAAGTATAAAACCAACCAAGATTGTACCCATTTGTGTCATAATAAATTGTTTGCATCTTAAAAGAAAAACACCTCTCCTAATTCTTTTATTGGTGGTGGCCCTCAAGGTCAATGGTCGGACAGATAAATGGTGGCAGCGTGGTCAAGTGGATACTGAGAAATTATAAATCTCTGCAGTTCAATGGTTGATAAAGGAGATAGTCTACCCTGCCATAGGACGGAAGTGGCTGAGGTAACTTGAAGGTCGCTTTGCTTTGTGGGTGAGCAGTTTGGATATAGAAAGATTGTCCAGTCTGAGGCCGGTCAACAAGGGGTTGTCACACCCTCCATAATATTTTTTAGCTCTCGTGTGGCCTTTTGGAAAAAAATAATTGACCACCCCTGTTCTAGTGACTTTGACACTCTGCCATTTTGTAACCAAGGAAAATGTTTTTTAAAATAAAGAAAATATTTTTTTTTCTTATTTGAAGTATCTTTATTGTTTATAAACTTTTGGGGAGGAGGGCACCATGGCTGGATTACACCATGTGGTGTTCCAGCCTGGTACATTTGGTTAGCACAGGGATGATGGGTTACCAGATGAGCTAGCCAGGGATGAGGGGTTGCCTGGTGTGCCTGCTGTTAATGAACAGGTGGCTGATGAGGAGGAAATGGATGTTGATTCAGAGTTTGGCAGTGAGAGCCAAGACGGCCTTGGTTCCCAAGAGAGAGCTTTCACTCCCTCGGTCTCAAGCGAGGATTCCAGGGTTGGGGAGGAGGATGGTTCTCAGCCTGATGGCATTGCACCTGGGAGCCCTAATGAGCAGAGTTTCGACAGGAGGGCGAGCATCAGATCCACCCGTAAGGATTGGAATTTGAAGAGGGGGGTGCAGTGGACGCATAGAAGTTAGATTCCTTTATTAGACCTGGTCTGGAGAGGCTTCGCCAGACCTGAAGCTACATTTAGCTTGGAAGGATTCATGCTCAAGACTCTAAGTCAGGGGTGGGCAAACTGCGGCCCCGGGGCCGGATGCGGCCCTTTGGCTGACTCTATCCGGCCCTCCTAATGTTATATTATATTATAATTTCAATATATTATAATGTCTATATATAGATATACTATAATATAATTATATTAATACTAATAATATATGAATATTTCTTGATATATTAATATGTTAATATTAATGATGCGTAATATATAGTAAATATAGTAAGTGAATAAATAAATAATGTAGATTGGCATGTAGTTCCGCCTTTAGGTGCGGCCCTCCATAATATTTTTTGGCTCTCGTGTGGCCCCTTGGAAAAAATAATTGCCCACCCTTGCTCTAAGTCCAAGTTGACCGCAGGAGCGGTTTGGCCTTGCTGACTCTAAGTTCATGTTGACCGCAGGAGTGCTTTGCCTTGCCTACGGATGTTTGCTTTCTATGGGATTTAATCTAGTTTGAGGACTTTACCGGACTATCGTTGGATTTGGTTTATTTTGCTTTACATCTTTAAACCTTTGGACTATTCTTTATTCTAAATAAAAGTACTTTTACAGAGACTGCTTGTGTGTGTGACCTGGGGGGGGGGTACGGTCACAATCTAAGGCGCAACACACCATGATAATGATGATGATGATTATTATTATGGGCCATGATTCCATAGCATTGAGCAATTGCAGTTAAAGTAGTGTGAGACTGTATTAATTCAGCAGTATAACTGCACCTCCCAGTTGTACTCGTACCTCCCTCTGTTCTGGGACTTCTCACATTCCCATTAATGGAGCAATTTTACTGCTGCCACCTAAACAACTAAACTAACAATGCTTGTTGTAAAGGTTGTAATTCAAAAGCCCTGTTATATGTTTGTGATGAAGGCGGTAAAGAGTACAAATGTGAAAAATGAACATCATATCCGATATTGGTTCAATTTAGTACTTGGTAACATTAAATACCATCATTACGAAAATCCATGATAGACCCACTAAAGAAATGCTGCTATTTATTGTTTCTGTTCATTATAACCTATCCATCAATATTTATAGGCTCCTTGTTCCTGAGAATGTGGTTGACTGTAATTGATTTAGATAATATATTCCTTTCATGTTCCACTCAGTTTTCATTTTTTTAGGCCTCTCCTATACAGCCGCACTGGAGTCGGTGTTCCAAGAGAGCAGCGCTTTTCAACCTTTTTTGAGCCACGGCACATTTTTTACATTTACAAAATCCTGGGGCACACCACCAACCAAAATGACACAAAACGACACTCTAACACAGTAATACATATAGTTAATATGTTTATAAATGTATTTATACACTCAGTGTGAAACCTGGGCCTGTTTCGATGAACACAACATAGATATCCTGGCAGGAATGGCAGAAAGACACAAACTTCCCACACAGAACGCCCACAACCAAGAGAAAATGCTAAAAGAGTTTGGTGGGCATTGACCTTGGGTTTTGGAGTTGTAGTTCACCTATATCCAGAGAGCACTGTGGACTCAAACCATGTTGGATCAGGACCAAACTTGGCATGAATACTCAATATGCCCAAATGTGAACACAGATGGAGTTTGGGGAAAATAGACCTTGACATTTGGGAGTTACAGTTTCTGGGATTTAAACTTAACACACAATCAAAGAGCATCCTGAACTCTTGCAACAATGGAATTGAACCAAGCTTGGCACATTGAACTCTCATTACCAACAGAAAGTACTGAAAGGGTTTGCTTGGGAACTGACCTTGAGTTTGGAAGTTGTAGTTCACCTACACCCAGAAAGCACTGTGGACTCAAACAATGTTATGTTATGTTGTTGTTTGTTTTCTATCCAGAATCACAATGTTGGAAGGAGGCTCACCACTTTAAGGTCCCTAAAACAGGCATGGGAAAACTTCGGCCCTCTGGGTGCTTTGGACTTCAACTCCCACCATTCCTAACAGCCTGAGGCCCTTTCCTGCTTAAGTGGCTGAGGGGGAAAGGGAAAAGGGCCTGAGGCTGCTAGGAATGGTGGGAGTTGGAGTCCAAAACACCTGGAAGGTCCAAGCTTGCCCATGCCAGCTTTCGACAGAGACCTCTTCCTCCCGCTCCCCCTTTGCGCCCTTTCTTCCCCCTCCTGCCGAACACTTGCTTTTTCTTCTACACTGCCACTTCTGCCACCATTTTGATCCAAGGGGGCAGCGTGAGCGTGTTCAGGAGGGGAGGGGGGAGGGAGGAAGACGTGACCCGTGTGGACGCTACTGCGCAGATTCACCCCAGAGCAAAGCGAGGCAAAGCGAGCAGAGCGAGGCTGGGAAGAAGGGAGCCCGAGTAGAGAAGAAAATGTGTTCGGCAGGAGGGGGAAGAAAGGGTATTGGAGATTCCAATTTCCCACGGCACACCTGATGATCGCTCGTGGCACACTAGTGTGCCACGGCACACTGGTTGGGAAATACTGCAAGAGAGAACACCCAAAGTCTTTGCTGTCTAGAAAGAGGAACTGTTGATGTCACAGATTTTGGTGTTCTCTCAATATGCTGCTATCACTGTATGCAACCAGTGATTATATTTGCAATATACACCAGGGCTGTCCAACTTCTACCGGCCGAATGGCCGGAATTCCGGTGACTGCCCATCTGGGCGGGCGCAGCGGGGGCGGGCTGCTCGTGGGGGTGGGGGTCGCTCGTGGGGGCCGGGGCCGCTCACGGGCATGCGCGGCTAGGGCAGGCGGCGAGGCACCTCCTCCATGTCCCTGGCTGCTGCAGCGGCCGCCCCGGGAGCTTACCTTCCTTTCCCTTCCTTCGGAGACGGAAGGTAAGCTCCCGGGCGCGGCTCCCCTCCACCTCTTCCTCCTCGCCGCCGCCGCCGTGCCTGATGTCACCCAGCCCCGCCGAAAAGGGGCGGGCGCCGCTCGCGCCCTGCCACACATGCCCAGCGTCCTGCGCGGCCCGCCCCTTTTCGGCGGGGTTGGGTGACGTCAGGCGTGGCGCCGGCGGCGAGCAGGAAGAGGTGGAGGCAGAGGCCCCGGCTTCCCTCCACCTCTTTCTGCTCACCGCCGGCACCACGCCTGACGTCACCCAGCCCCGTCGAAAAGGGGTGGGCGCAGCTCCCGCTCTGCCGCGCATGCCCGCAAGCGGCCCCGCCCCCCGCGAGCGGCCCCACCCCTGAATTTTTTTCAAAAAATATGAGTTTTTTTCAATTTTTTTTTTTAAAAACAGATGATTTCTTCCAGGAGGGTAGGCGGGCCGCGTCCAAGGGGCTGGCGGGCCGTGTGCGGCTCGTGGGCCGCCTTATTATTATTTAAAACTTTTATGTACCGATCTTCTCTATCTCCGCAGAGGGACTCCGGCCGGTTAACATCAAGGATTCAATGCCAAATTACAATTTAAAACATCATAAAAACAATAAAAGATTAAAATACAAGCAAAATAAATACATATAAATACATATAAACCAGGTCGCCAAGATAAAAAAAACATGTCCCATTTTAATCCGCATACATCAGGGGTGCCCACACTTTTTCAGCATGTGAGCTACTTATATTAAAACCAAGTCAGAAAGATCTACCTCCTCAAGGCTGGAGAGGGGAGGGGGCGGGGCTTGGCCAGAGGGGGCGGAGCCAAGCCACACCAAGCCCCGCCCCCTTCCCTCTGTCTTTGGAGCTCCCAGCAGCTTATCCAGGCTTGAGGATGGCAATGCCAAGCCAGTGGTGGCATAGTGTGCACAAGGCTGGCTTGGCCCTGCCCTCCTCAAGGCTGGAGCAGCTGCTGATAGAGAGGAAGCCACAGGGGGGCGGAGCCAGGCCGCGCCAAGCCCCGCCCCCTCCCCTCTGTCTTTGGAGCTCCCAGCAGCTTCTTCAGGCTTGAGGATGGCAGTGCCAAGCCAGTGGTGGCATAGCTAGCACAAGGCTGGCTTGGCCCTGCCCTCCTCAAGGCTGGAGCAGCTGCTGGGAGTGCCAAAGCCGGAGAGGAGGTGAGGCTTGGTGCGGCCTGGCTCTGCCCCCCTCCGAGAAGCACCCCATCTGGCTGTGATCGACCTCCTTCAGTCCCGGGATCACCTGTCGATCACGATCAACTTCCTGGGCATCCCTGGCATACATCATCGATACTTAATCTATTCTTAAACTCAGCCATTATTCTGGGAATGCTTCTTTCCAGACCAAGGACTTCAATAGCTTCCTGAAGGTCAGGAGTGATGGGGCAGATCTGATCTCAGTTTGGAGGGAGTTCCACAGCCGAGGGCCACCACAGAAAAGGCCCTGTCTCTCGTCCCCACCAGCTGCGATTGCGAATGTGGCGGGACAGAGAGCAGGGCCCCTCCAGAAGATCTTAATGGCCTTGATGGTTGCCCGGGGAAAGAGGAGGAGGAGGAGGGGAGAATAGGGCGGGGCCTGGGCGGACAGATAAACCAGTGCATTGTTTATGGGGTTACAACACTGGGAAGTCAAGGTTCAGCCACTCAGCCATGGAAATACACTCAGCCCTAGAGAAAGAAATGAGCAAACCCCTTCTGAAGACATTCTGCCAAAAGATCTTCTCATACAGTCGCCTTAGAGTCAACATAAGTCAGAAATGACTTGATGACATCCAACAACCAGTTCGAGGAGTATACTAAGCTTTGTATAGGGTTAATTAACTTAGTATAATTCGGAGATGGGAGTTGTGAGGACCTGCAGATGCCGCTGAGCTGCAAATCCCAGCAGTCCTAGTCGGCACAGCCAATGGTGAAGAACACTCACTGATTAAGATATCAGTTCATTGGATTTTCTAAGCATATGCCAATTTCCCAATTAACATTGAAGATTACAACCCGTCCTTAGAATTATGTCTGCAGAATTTGATTGGGGGATGGCGCTGTAGAAAAACATGACAGCCTGCTGTCTCATGGGGAAGAAAATGCCCTTTAGTAAATACTAGGTCTATTTTATCACGGGAAAAAACGGCTTCAAAACTCGCCTCGGATGTAGGGGGCGCTAGCGCCTCGTATCTGATAGACTTCCGAAGTTTTCAGCAGTTTTTTCAAAATTCATTCGGATGTACTTCCGAAATTCGGAATGGCTTCTTTAATGGCGTCCGCAATAGCGCAATGCACGGAAACCTGCAGAAGGGACAGTCAAAACTTGGGGGATTCCCTTTCCCTCCGTTTTTTGACCGCTACTACAGACAAAACTAGCCACACTGGTACAAAATACTGAACACATTTAACATATTAAATTGGGACAAGTAAGGGGCCAGCTTCCTCGCCTGGTATAGGTGAAAGAACGCTACTTTACTGACGGTGGAGATATTTGTCTCCATCGACAGTTGAGAGTCGAGTGTGATCCCGAGACTCTTTGCAGATGATGACGGACATAGCATCACGCCGTCCAGGGTTGGAAGCCGGACCTCCCTAGCGCCCGGGCGACCAAGCCACAGGATCTCCGTCTTGGCCGGATTCACCTTCAACCTACTGGCTCGCAGCCATCCAGTAACGGCCTCTAGGCAGAGATGGAAATTATCGGGTACGGATTCGGGTCGGCCCTCCATCCCCAGAATGAGCTGGGTGTCATCAGCGTACTGATGACATTCCAGCCCAAAGCTACAAACCAATCGAGCAAGTTTTGCTTGTAGATAAGGTTTTTAACTCTTTAGGAAGCTGAATTAGCAACAGTGACAACCCATTGTTATCAAATCTATATCAAGGAGATTATCAATTTATAGAGTCGTCAATGTATTTTCAACAAAAGTGGTTTCCAGGTTTTGCATCAGGCGTTTTAGAGGCGATCTCTCTCACCTGAAAGTGTATTGAGGCACAAGGATGCCACGCAGTGAAGTCTGTTATCAGATGGAAAAGCTTATGGAAGCATTTGCCGCAACAGGATTACTTAATAATCCATGTGCGGCTTGGGATGGGGACTGTGTTTAAGGGGTCATTAATTTGTAGATGTGCACAGCATGGTCAATTGAACTGTTTTGATAAATTTTGCCATATTAAGTGGAGCACAGATTTGTTAACGCACCTTTGCAAATTTGGGATCTATTGACAATTGAGGTATCAGAGTACACTGATATTTTAGTACACAATTTTTATTTCAACAGCATCTCTCCAGCACTTACTGATTTTTTTGTACAACATTAAATTGTGAAGGAAAACGTTTTATGGAAAACTGGGAACGAATCCTGTGTAGCTCATTAGAGACTTAACATAATACAACTAATGAGGTGGGCTATAGCCCATTAAATGTTGTGTTGTAATTAATTAGACTTTTTTTTAAAAAAAGGTGCCACAGTACAGCTTCTTGTTTATGGTGTAATAGATCAATATAGCTCCCGCTTTGGAAGTCTTTGCAAGGTGTGTAAACCCTAACAAGCCAAGTAGGACAATTCAAGAAGAAGCTTTTATTACTTTCACACTTAATACATAAACTGAATCTTATTGTCTTTGTTGTTGTCTGAAATTCAGGGCAGTTCCAGACAGTGGTAAAGTCCGGGTTGGGGCGGACTGTGTCATGACCGAGAAAAGTTGTTCTTTTGATCAAGGGGACAATGTGACAAGCAGTCAACGACGTGCAAATTTATTTATTTATTTATTTATTCAGACTTATATTCCACCCTTCCCGGCCGGCTTGGGGCGGTTCACATACATATTTAAATGCACTGCGAAGCAGTGGTACATCATAAAAACAACAAGAACAGGAAATAAAAGTTGCAAATAATGCAACGACAGTATAATAGACAGTTACATTTCCAGGGGCTTCAATCAAAGGCCAGCTTGAATAACACAGTTTTGCAAGCCCTCCGGAATGGGATAAGCTCCGCCATCGCCCGGACGTCGTCTGGCAGTACGTTCCAGAGCAGGGGTGCTCATTATGGTGATCGAGAGCACCTAGGTGATCTTCGGCCCTCTTCCAGGTGATCTTTGGGCCTCTAACAAGAATAGTTCAACACAATATGTGCAATTATTTTTTCATTTTATATATAAACATTTCAATTAGTGACATACATATTACTTATTTCTAAGCATCCTATTTGGTACCGTGTCCGTAGTGTGGCTGTCGTAATATTGTCAATTTAGGAGCAAATCTCCATAAGTCCAGTCCAAGACACTAGAGTCAATAATCCAAAGCTCAATGGGAGCAGGTAACACAGGTACAAGGATGCAGTGGATAATCCGAAACTGGTAGACCAAAAAGAACCGGAGCCAAAACCATTTAAGGCTCCTGGAAATAAGGTTGAAGCAAGCCTGCCATGCGCGCGCACGTGCGCTCCCGCCGCCGCCTTTGCGGGGCTTCTTTTGCCAAAATGAGGCTTTAGTGGACAGGCCCGGGCGCTCGTCTTGCCACGCACGGTGTGGTGACATGACCGCCCATTGGTTGCTGCTGGGGGGGGGGGGCAAGGCAAAGGGATGCGCACGGATAGGATGCGAGGCTGTGGGAGGGATAGAGGGAATGTGTGTGTGTGCGAGAGAGAGAGAGAGCCAAGGAGAGAAGAAAGAAATCCGGATAACTTTTTCAGATCCTTTTGGTAGGCAGGCAGGCGGGTGCTGGAAGGAGAGAGGGGGAGAGAGAGAAAGAGAAAGAAGCGAAGGAGGCCGGGCAAAGTGGGGCAAAGTGGGGCAAAGCCAAGCAAGGAAGAAGGAAGGAAGGGCGCCCCCCCCCCACTGCATCTGTCACTTTGGGGAAGCACCTCTTCCACTCTTCCTTCTCCTGCCCAGGTAAGGAAGCCTCGAAGGAGGAGGAAGGGGGGAGGCTGCCGTGGGGAGGCTCCAGCCTCACGTGGGTCCCGGCCCAGGCAGCAGCTAGGCGGCCCCTCTTCCCAGCCCTGCGCCTTCCGAGCTGCCGCTGAAGCCATATCTGGCCGGAGCACTGGCGGGTGCGCCTATAAATACTCTCCTGCTGCGTGCGTGGGAGGGGCCTGCTGTGCACGCAAGAAGCAGGACGGGATGGGGACTTCCTGCTTCGCGAAAGCACGCAGCAGGAAGGAGGAAGGCAACGAAGACATTAAGAGAGAGAGCGCGCGCAGGCAAGGAGGGTCCCCTTTCCGGGTGCACGCGGCGAGTTCATGGGCAGGCAAGAAAGAAGCCCCGCGCGGACGGAAGACTGCAGTAGGAGCGTGCGTACGCTCACATGCACAACAGGTGATCTTTTCAACTTGATTGTTCATATAGTAGCTCGCATGATGAAAAGTGTGGGCACCCCTGTTCCAGAGCATTGGGGCAGCGACTGAAAAGGCTCGTTGCCTTTTGCTGGAGAGATGGCAGGAGCGGACAGATGGTACTGCCAAAAGGTTTCGCTCTTCCGAGCGCAGTGACAAGAGAAGGGAAGACCAAATTTGGATTTTAACACTATGTATGTAACTTTTATTGAAATATATAAGCTGTAACAATCACGTTTGAGCATAAAGGCACAAAAGGAATACAATGTAATAAATCAGGTTAATATGCAAGTATTTCAAAGAAACATAGCATCACATTGAACATTTAAACCCTTAAACCACAATCACTCTAAGTATTGAAGATACCTAATAATCTCTGAAACATATATAATATAAAGAGTTGATTCAAAAGAGCATTTAATCAGAAAGGTAGCATTTAAGGAAGGAAGGCAGACAGAAAGAACTTAGAAAGAAGAGCAGACTGAGGAAGAAAAGCAAAAGATAACATGTATAAAGCAAAACAAAAAGGAACTTAAAAGGCACAGAAGCATTTAACAAGCACAGCAGCATTTAGCAGCATTTAATTCACTCATACCTTACACATAAACACACACAGACGGCAAGCAATTATTATGAAAAGGGGAGCTCCCACACACACACTTTCATACACACATTCATTCTGCATCCATACTTACATACATACACAGATCCCACGCAGAGTGTGCAGCAGAGACAGCACAAAAGAGCTCATCCGCTATCTTAAGCTATCTCAGGACGGGAGGAGGACACTTTATACCGGCGGCACTTAAACTTTTTGAAGCAAAATCAGTCGCACAAATGCTGTATGGAGCCCAGCTTGGACCCTTCTCAAATTATGCCCCACTAGAGCGTGTCCAATCGAAACTCCTAAGAGCGGCTCTACAAGCTCCCAGATGTGTCCCAAACGCTACCCTGCGACTGGAGACAGGTTTCGTGAAAGTGGAAGCGAGAATATGGACAGCTATTCTCAATTACTGGCTACACCTATGCTTCTCCCCATGTGGTCTTGCCCCCCTCATCATGAGAGACGACTTCCAGTCCACATGGGTTAAAACAGTAGCAGCAAAGATCGCAACGCTAGGTTTCTCCCGAGGACAATGGCTAAGCATGAGATGGGACCAAGCCAAGGATCTCATTAAGCAACGGATCCTGGACATAGAGCACCAATCCGACCCTAGCCTGTTCCCAGCCTTCATTGTTGCGAAGCCACCAGGGAAGCTACTAGATACCTCACTGCCCCCATGGCATACCTAACGGACCTGGAGGTGCCCAAACACAGAAGGGCTTTTACCCTGGCAAGATGCCATGCCCTCCCATCGGCTGTATTGGAGGGGAGGTATCAGAAGACCCCCTTCAAGCAGAGACTATGCCCCTGTGGGTCTTCCCGGCCACTGGGTACTTGTTGCCTGTCCCATTGTAGACACTGGAAATTCTTGGAGTAGAAACTCCCTCTTTTGCTCTGTAAAGCATTATATTAATTGATGACACTGTGTAAACAACCTTCCCCAAACTGGTGTTTGGCACAACTCCTATCAAAGCAATAACTGCAGATTATGGGAGATTTATTTTATTTACCTCATTTATACCCCGCCCATATCAGCCCAAAGGCGACTCAGGGCAGCAAACAATTGGCACAGTTCGATGCTGTTTAAAAACTTGAAATTGAAATTGAATCCAGATAAGACAGAGGCACTCCTGGTCAGTCAAAAGGCCGAACAGGGCATAGGGGTGCAGCCTGTGTTGGACGGGGTTGCACTCCCCCTGAAGATGCAGGTCTGGGTGTGACCCTGGACTCATCGCTGAGCGGTGACCAGGGGAGCATTTGCACAATTAAATCTTGTGCGCCAGCTGCGCCCTGTACCTTGGGAAGTCTGACTTGGCCACGGTAGTCCACGCTCTGGTTACATCCCGTATAGATTACTGCAACGCTCTCTACGTGGGGCTGCCTTTGAAGACTGCTTAGAAGCTTCAATTGGTCCAACGGACAGCAGCCAGGTTGATAACAGGAGCGGCACTCAGGGAGCATACGACTCCCTGTTGTGCCAGCTCCACTGGCTACCAGTTTGCTACCAGGCACAATTCAAAGTGCTGGTTTTGGCCTGTAAAGCTCTAAATGGTTCTGGTCCAACCAGGGCCGTAGCCAGGATTTTGATTGGGGGGGCTGAGTTTGGTTCGGGGGGGGGCTGAGACTGGGTGGAAGAGGGTCTACCCTAGCAAACCTTTTGTATTATTATCCCAATAACCCCATGAATGTGGGATATAATGAGCATGGTGATCAGAACATGATATGAATAAACATAACAGTTTAAATAATGTACCAGTAAGGCCTTTTCGTGGACCATACAAAAAAAGAGGGGGAGTTGACCCAGTGACAAGTCCAGGCGACCCAGTGATCTACCCTACTCTTCCAAATTGCGAAAGGAAACAGCCTGGGTTCCTGCCTGCGAACAACTCTGCATCACAGCATTCGTCCGTATTTCCAACACGGCTTGCTAGCCCACCCGCTTTTGTTGGGACACAGCCCGGCTGGGCTTGTGCATCTCCTCCCTCGACTACTTACCTTGAAACCCAGTCCTCTTCTACGAACCCTTGAATCTTGCCCTTCTAACCCGAAATTACTTGGACTTTGTTATCGCCAGTGGCGTATGGGGTAGGAGCCCACAGCGGGCATGCATTATATGCATTTGTAAACTGTTTATATATGTATAATTATACTTTTGTGATTACTTATGAATGTAGTATCTGACTAATTGCTTACACTTTATGCTTTTCGTGGACCACCCTGAGAATTCGGGGGGGGGCTGAAGCCCCCTTAGCCCCCTGGCTACATTCCTGGGTCCAACGCATCTCTCCCTATGAACCATCAAGATGCTTAAGATCATCCGGAGAAGCCCTGCTCTCGGTCCCGCCTGCTTTGCAGGTGCGCCTGGCGGGGACGAGAGACAGGGCCTTCTCAGTGGTGGCTCCTCGGCTTTGGAACTCCCTTCCTAGTGACATCAGATCGGCCCCCTCCCTCCTGACATTTCGTAAGAAAGTCAAGACTTGGCTTTTCGAGCAAGCATTCACAGACGAACTTTAATCGAGATCAAGGATTAGTATGACGACGAAACGGAAACCGATTTTAAGATTGTGGAGCTGAGATTTGTATTTTGTGGTTTTTAACTGTTAATTTTATACGTTTTTATATGACTGCTTTTATCTTGTGATGTATTGTATATGGGCACTTGTTGCCGCTTGTTCACCGCCTTGAGTCGCCTTCGGGCTGAGAGAGAGAGGCGGTATAGAAGCATGGCAAATAAATAAATACATACATACATCAGTAGGATAAAACATCTCATTACAATATCTAAAAACATCAAGAACAATAAAAATAAAAGTTTTTACAAATTTTAAAAAACTGTGTCGTCATATTTAGTCCATTATCCATTCCGTCGCCATTATCATTCCTAGGTCAATTCAAAGTCAGTTAACGAATTGAGCTGAAGTTCCAAATGCTTGCTTGAAGAGCCACATTTTCAATTTATTTCGAAACCTATGACGTTATGCTGTTCTGGTATAAAATATCTAAAGGATACGAGGGTGGGGAAGTCTGGTATAGTCATCATAAGTTGGTGTTTTGATGGAGTGCCTTCCGTTTGATATGTCCCACATCAGCATTAACCGACCAACAGAATGGGAAAGGAATACGGTTCAGTCTGCAGGGAATCCCCCAGTGATACCTTTCGCCCCAGAATTGATTGTGTGCAGTGGCCTTTATGTCACTTTCAGGTGGAAAGGAAGGAATAAAGAGATGTTGCTTAGGACTGCTCCCTCCGTTCTGTCTCTATGTCACTACTATTGTCATTATTCGTATCTCAGTTGCTCAGTGACTGTTGCCGATACTTGAGAGCTGCTGGGTTCAGTAAGGCATCTGCTCTTGAAAGGCAGCGAAATGTCACTGCTGAATGCCAGCATGGATGAAGTGATACTGCCAAGGCACCTCAAGGGCTTCTTGTCCATTCCTCCTCAAGGAAGTGTTTCAAAGATCAGTAAGATCGGTAGGGGAGAGCAGGGGAGAACAGCGTATGACAAGCGACATAGTCAAGAAGACGAGTGTGTGCTCTTCTGGAACACTTATCAGATGTGATGCTAAAATTTCCTGGTATGTTGTCAAAAGGTAACTGCCCTCCGCAGAGATTTCACTGCTAAGACTGTCATAGTATTTTTTTTTTACTGACTATATCTCCAGACTTTTTAAGCATATGAAGATATGTGGGGCTTTCTAAACAGTTGCTCCTTGCTCAGGCCAGGCCCTGATCCACCGCCCGGATGCGTGCCATTGGAGGGTGGCCCTGACCGGCCCGACTTTTGCGGTTCGGTGTCACCATTGAATATCTCTTTTTGGGGGCGCCTCTCTTGCACTGACCCGTGGCAAGTTCACCATACAGTAGTATCTTTGGGAGGCAGTGGTCCTCCATCCTAGAGACGTGCCCTGCCCAGCGCAGCTGTGTTCTCAATAGCATGGCCTCAATGCTGGTGATCCCTGCTTGCTCAAGGACAGCAACATTAGTCACATAGTCGGTCCAGTGTACATTTAGGATTGTGCAAAGACAGCGCTGATGAAAGCATTCAAGGAGTCGTAGGTGTTGGGGATAGGTGACCCATGTTTCAGGACCATAGACAGTATGATAGCTCTGTACACACTGATTTTGGTTCTTTGCCTCAGGTGCTTGTTGCTCCAGACTCTTTTTGAAGCCTTCCGAATGCACTCTATGCCTTTCCTAATCTGGGATCTATCTCTTTGTCAATCTTGGCATCTCAAGAGATGATGCTTCCCAGGGAGGTGAACTGCTGAACGGACTTAAGCACAGATGCGGCTATGCTGATGTGGGGATGATGGTGTTCTTCTTGTAGTGCGGGCTGGTAGCGAACTTCCGTTTTCTTCAGGCTGACTTCCAGCCCAAACAGCTCTGCAGCTGTTGCAAAGCAGGATGTGAGGCACTACAGAGCCGCTTCTGAATGGGCAACAAGGGCAGCATCATCAGCAAAAAGCAGCTCACGGACTAGATAGTTTAGAGTCTTAGTGCGAGCCCTCAGACGGCTCAAGTTGAACATGCTGCCATCAGTACGATAGCTTATGTATATACCGTCTTCTTCTTCGAGGTCTGCCGTAGCCCTTTGGAGCATCATGCTGAAGAAGATTTAATATGCAATTAAAGATATTGAAAAATGCCGGTGTAAGAGATTTGACAGAACTGTATTTTTTAAAGCGCACTATGCATTGGGGATTAATGGGAGGAGGGTTTATTTGCTCGGAATGAAGGGGGAAACTTGTTGCAGTAAGAACAGTTGTATAATTGTGAATAATCAATACATTTGGGGGGGGCACAATTTTAAATTTTAAAAATACTCTTACAACTAAAACCTATGAGCGACGTTGGGGCCGTTGGGTATGTTTATCCTAGACAATAAAACTGTTCAACAGGGAATAGACCAGGCGTGGGCAAACTTCGGCCCTCCAGGTGTTTTGGACTCCAACTCCCAGAATTCCTAACAGCCGATAGGCTGTTAGGAATTCTGGGAGTTGGAGTCCAAAACTGGCCACGCCTGAATAGACTGTTCTGGGCCATGGCGGACTTTCCTTTGTCAACAGTTTTGAGACAGAGATCGGATGATTATCTAAGCATGAATGCTTAAATTGTTAATCTCCTATTAATATGGACGGACCCTAATAAAGGCATATTAAAATTGGATATTGAAAAAATATTTTCCACATGACAGCTGCATCAGGGTTCAATACTGTCCCCCATGTTGTTTAACATTTACATGAAGCTGCTGGGGGAGATCATCTGGAGTTTCGGGGTGCGGTGTCATCCGTACGCAGATGTTGCCCAACTCTGCCACTCCTTCCCACCTCCTTCTAAGGAGGCTGTCCAAGTCCTGAACTGGTCCTTGGCCGCTGTAACGGATGGATGAGGGCTAACAGATTGAAACTAAATCCAGACAAGACAGAGGTCCTCCTGGTCAGTCAAAAGGCCGAACAGGGCATAGGGTTACAGCCTGTGTCGGATGGGGTTACACTCCCCCTGAAGACACAGGTTCGCAGTCTGGGTGTGATCCTGGATTCATCGTTGAGCCTGGAGCCCCAGGTTTCGGCGGTGGCCAGGGGAGCATTTGCACAGATTAAACTTGGGCGCCAGCTGTGCCAATACCTTGGGAAGTCTGACTTGGCCACGGTAGTCCATGCTCTGGTTACATCCCGTATAGATTACTGCAATGCGCTCTATGTGGCCCTTGAAGACTGTTCAGAAGCTTCAATTGGTACAACGGACAGCAGCCAGATTACTAACAGCAGCAGGGCTCAGGGAGCATACAACTCCTGCTGCGCCAGCTCCACTGGCTGCCAGTCTGCTACCGAGCACAATTCGAAGTGCTAGCTTTAGCCCAGGGGTGCCCACACTTTTTCAGCATGAGAGCTACTTATACTGAAACCAAGTCAGAAAGATCTACCAAGAGAGAAGCAGGGCGGAGGTGGGGAAGGGGCGGGGCTTGGCAGGGCTTGGCTCCGCCCCCTCCCGCCTCTGGCTTTAGCATTTCCACAGCTTCTCCAGGGTATAGGAGGGTAATGCCAAGCCAGTGGTGGCATAGATAGCCATTACTGGCTTGGCATTACCCTCTTCTACCCTGGAGAATCTGTGGAAATGCTGAAGCCGGCTGAGGGGGCGGGGCTTGGCATGGCATGGCTCCGCCCCCTCAGAAGCGCCCCATCCAGCTGGGATCAACCTCCCTCAGTCCCAGGATCAACCAGTCGATCGCGATCGACTTCCTGAGCACCCCTGCTTTAGCCTATAAAGCCCTAAATGGTTCTGGACCAACTTATCTGTCCAAATGCATCTCCCCTTATGTACCATCTAGGACAACGGGTGCTCAGGAAGTCGATCACGATCAACTAGTAGCTCGCGAGCCCATCTGAGGTAGCTTGCAGCAGGATGGGGTGCTGCGCGTGTGCACCAGGTTTGTGTGCACTCGCCGCTGCGCACGCGCTTTTGCTGTCGCCTTCCGCCCGCACTGGGCTTTCCTCCGCCCGCGTGGGGCTTTTTCCGCCAATGAGGCTTTAGTGGGCGGGCCCTGGCACTCGTCTCTTGAGGGGGGGAGTGAGCAGGGCGAAGGCGCACGCATGGATAGGGTGCAAGGAAGCGGAAGGGAGGGAGTGAGTGTGTGTGTGACAGAGAGAGAAGGCCTCGCCAGAGGAGGATGGTCCCCGCGGTGGGGCTGCAGCTGACAAGCGTGCCCTCGACGCCGGTGAGTGAAGCCTGGATGGGGCCCCGCCTCGCGCTCCACCCTGTCTCTCTCTCTCGCCTCGGCCCTCGCCGGCACTGGGGCCCCATCCAGGCTTCACTCACTGGCGTTGAGGGCGTGCTCGTCAGCTGCAGCCCCACGGTGGGGGCCATCCTCCTCCGGCAAGGCCTTCTCTCTCACACACACACTCCCTCCCTCCCACAGCCTCGCATCCTATCCCTGCGCGTGCCTTCACCTTGCTCCCCCCCCCCAGGAGCAACCAATGTGTCAAGAGATGAGCGCCAGGGCCCGCGCACTAAAGCCTCATTGGCCGAAGAAGCCCCGTGCGGATGGAAGATGGTGGTGGTGGGATAGAGCGCGAGGGCGGGAGCGCGCGCATGAGCGCCAGGTAGATCTTTCAAACTTGGTTGTTATAAAGGTAGCTCGCATGCTGAAAAAATGTGGGCACCCCTGATCTAGGATGTTAAGATCGTCTGGGGAGGCCCTGCTCTCGACTCTGTCTGCATCGCAAATGCGTTTGGCGGGGACGAGAGACAGGGCCTTCTCATCAGTGGCCGCTCGGCTGTGGAATGCCCTTCGCTCTTGGCCTTCCGAAAAAAGATCAAAACTTGGCTGTTTGAGCAGGCATTTGAAAACTCAGTGTAACTGACATAGGATTGGAATTACTGGACTACGATATTGGATTTTGTTTTCTTTGGAGACGAAATGTTGTTTTTATTATTGTCATGTTTTATTTTATTGGTAATGTTTTTAAATGTTTTAAGTGCTGTTTGTAGGATGCTGTTAGCATTCAATGTGTTGCCTTGTAATCCGCCCCGAGTCGCCTTCGGGCTGAGAGGGAGCGGTATACGAATGCGCCAAATAAATAAATAAATACATCCTTAGCATTGCAGGGAGTAACGCCAGGTTGAATAGCAGTCTTAGAAGTGGACGAAGCCACGCTGACAGCTGAACCGAAGAACAATAACACATCTGCTCAACCAGATTTTCTTGCAGAGAAGAAATTCTCCAAAATGATTTTTGATGGAGGAAACGTGTGTCACGGGAGACTGTGGCCCTGCGCCTGAGCCTTCAGTGTGCAAAGGCTGACAGCCAATTTGTTCTGCTTTCCTGCTCTGTTTCTCTCTCTCTGCTCAACACCTTCATTGCAGTTGCACTTGTTGCCACAAAGATACGTTTGAGTTCCTGGCTAGCCACCAACATCTCACACCTGCCTGCCAGGTGCCCGCCGTGGTCTATGTCACTGCCACACCATCTGTACTGCAGCCTCTTAGGTCCTCCCCGCTCAGTAATGTTTCGTCAGTACCTCTAGTTATCATTCTCTTTACAAAACCTCACCTTACCCTGTCCTTTTTTTTAATCGCATTGTGGCCGTGTATAATGTTGCTTCTATATATCCATTTTGCCCACAGTGGCCATCGGTTGGTGACTCTTTTTGTATAGAACGTTAGGATGGTTTTCTGTATGAGTTACACTCTGTTTTCTTCTGTGCTGCTTTTTGCATGCTTTCCCCACTGCAAAGTTTTTATTTCATACTAGCTATTCCCTGCCACGTGTTGCTGTGGACTATAGTAAGAATTTTCAAAGTAGAAGTAGATATCTGGACTATTATGAAAGAGAGGTACCTACCTATTCCTTCCCCCCTTTTTCTTCTCCTTCCCCTTTCTTTCCTTTCTTCCATCTCTGCCTCTTTGTTTCATTTCTTCCTTCGCTCTTTGGTTCCATCCTTCCTTCTCTCTTTCCTTCCTTCCCTCCCCCTTTCTCTACTTCTTGCTTTGTCTCCTTCCTTTGTTCACTTTTTATTTCCCTTTCTCCTTCCTTCCTTCCTTCCTAACGGTACATCTTTCTTTCCTTCTTTTTCTCCTTCCTTCCTTCCGTCTTCCTTTCCCTCCCTCCTTCCTTCCTTCCCCCTTTCCCTCCTTCATTCCTTCCCTTTTTCTCCTCAATCCTTTCTTCTCTCCTTCCTTCCTGTCTGTTCTCCTCTAACTCTATTCTATGTCTATTTAATATAGTAATATGTAATAGTAATATTATATTATATAGTAATATATATATATAACAATTATATATATATATACACACACACACATACATACACACAGATATATATATATAACCTATCCGTTGGCGCCCCCTTGTTGTGGGGGAGAGGCTTGCGTACCCTATTGAAGTTGTGAGCTATGCTGGCGGTGGCATAATAGCCACCGGTAGGGCCTCCCATGCCAGACAGGCCACAACCGAAGGGTCTGACAAAGAGCGTCAACGGGCAGGATGGGCTCTCTAGCCTTTCGGCAACCACTGGCTTGGCATTGCCATCCTCAAGCCTGGAGACGGAGGTAGGTAGATCTTTCTGACTTGGTTTTAATATAAGTAGCTCGCATGCTGAAAAAGTGTGGGCACCCCTGGTGTACAATATCTGAATATTATAACTCCCAGTCTTGGTTTCCTTTTCTTAGGGCACAACTATCTATATATATAAAGGAAGAGTCGTCATGGAACGACCGTCCCAAACAGAGAAACCTTACAACGCAGAGACACCAAACTTGCCAACAGAAATAGGCCTTATACAAGGTACGTTTGTAGCAAAGAAACTTTCCCCCCCAAAACCTAAAAGGCCCCCAAAACAACGAGTAAAAAAACTACATTTCCCAGCATCCTCCGGGGCTACCAACGACTCTCCCAGCCTCTACATTCTGACAACATGATTGGCTGCCAATAAGGGCGGATTTGCATAACTCCTGTACTGGTCAGCCAACATGAACATTCTGACCCATAATAAACTGGCAGAGGAGGATAAGGCAAAGGGCTGAGGCACAAACACAAACACCCAATTCACTTCCCACAGAAAATTTACACCCCTACAAATCACAGACCACGCCCAGAATTGACAGTAAGGCTTCATTAACTTAATTTCCCTGACTAGGCCTCACTTAATGGAATGCTGTTTATGCTCTGAATTGACAGTAAGGCTTCATTAACTTGATTCTCCCGACTACGCCTCAGCTCATTGGACATTGTGTATGGCCTGAATTGACAGTAAGGCTTCATTAACTTGCTGTTCCTGACTAGGCCTCAGCTCATGGGACACTGTGTATGGCCTGAATTTACAGTAACCTACCTTGGCACACAGAGCCCCTATGACCCACGCTACATTCTACTACAGTTTGGAGGAGGGTGGACCATGGATTATGGGACTTGAAGTACCTCCATGGATAATGGAATTTGTAATACTTTAAAACCCATCATTCCCCACAGACCACTGTGGCCCAGAACCAAGACCGATAAAGACCAAACTTGGCACATAATGCCCCCCCCCCATGACCCACACTCCATCCGACTGCAGATTAGAGGAGGACACACCATGGATAATGGGATTTCAAGTACCTCCACTCACTTCCAAAGTACCCCACCCACACACGCATCAACCTCTACATCAACACAGCAGACGGAAAGACAAAAAACATTGTATATCCACAAGCTATGCAGTACGCCAGGAACACCACACAACAACAACTCCACAGGACTCCAACATCCCACCCACCAAAACAACCCACAACAACACAGCCATGACCCCAACAACACCATAACTAACAACAACTCCAACCCTTACATACTCAGACTTCCTCGCATCTCCAAAATAGGGCACAGCAACGCGTGCCGGGTACAGCTAGTACTGATATAATGCAGCTTGGAACTGATTTTGCTGTGCGGGTGATATGATTGACAGGTATGGAACTGGTTTGAGGCCAGATGGGTAATTATATTAACCATGAGACCTGGCTGCAAACTGGTCTGTGGTTCCCCCCCATTTCTAAAGAGATGCGCATAAGTGCTCCAGAGACATATGGCGGGGGGGGGGAGTGACAGCAGCAGAGGTAATCAATTACGCCTCCCATGGAGTGCAGTTAGCCCCCTGCTGCCCAGCCATGCCCTTGGGGTGCTTTTCAGCAGACCCCATTCTGCAGTCGATAGTTCTCTTCAGCAGAGGCAAGTATCTACAGTGCATTCTGAATTTTGCAAAGCCGATTTTTCTCTGGATCTGGGAAACACTGGTATTATTATTATTATTATTATTATTATTAAACTATATATGCAAACAAAATCCATTTTTTAAAAAACCCAAAATCCAAATCACATTTTAGATAATCTCCATTTCTTTCTCCTTCACTGTTTTCAAATCTTCTTCCCAACTTCCAGTCCCTTTCATGATTTTAAATTAAATCTTAAAAAACATGTAAGTCTTAGTGAAAGGTAAAGAAGCTGTTGCTCTCCTGAGGCTATTGATTTATGATTCCTATCAACCTGACCACTGGCCATATTTGCTGGGGCTGATGGGAGTCACAGTCCAACACAATAAATGAGAACAGAGGTTCATGATCCTTACTGCAAGCACTTAATACATTTTAATGTAGTACCTGTGCCAACTTAAAACTGTCCCTGGGCCCTTCCACACAGCCATATAACCCAGAATAGCAAGGCAGATAATCCACAATATCTGCTTTGAATTGAGTTATCTGAGTCCACACTGCCATATAAACCAGTTCAATGTGGATTTTATACAGGGGCGGTCCGAGCTCTCCCGGGGGGGTAAGCGAACATTATTTTGCGCCCCCCCCCCGCGACTCCCGAGCGCGCCGCCCGTATCTCCGTGCTGCTGCCGCGCTGCGCCTACAGGCGCGTCTGGGCATGCGCAGAGATTCCACTTGAGCTCCGTAGGCACTGCGCATGTGCATGGAGATTTTTGCACGCATGCACTGTGTCTACGGAGCTGAAGTGGAGCTCCGTAGGCACTGGGCATGGCAAAACCTCTGCGCATGCGCTGTGTCTACGGAGGTTGAGCTCCGTAGGCACAGCGAATGTGTGCGGAGATTTTCGCACGCATGCACAGTGCCTATGGAGTTCAAGTGGAGCTCCGTAGGCACTGGGCATGCGCGCAAAACCTCCGCGCGCATGCGCTGTGTCTACGGAGTTTACTTGAGCTCCGTAGGCACAGCGAATGTGTGCGGAGATTTTCGCACGCATGCGCAGTGCCTATGGAGTTCAAGTGGAGCTCCGTAGGCACTGGGCATGCGCGCAAAGTTTACTTGGGCTCCCTCAGCGCATGCGCTGTGTTCACGGAGCGTAGGCACAGCGAATGTGTGCGGAGATTTTCGCACGCATGCACAGTGCCTATGGAGTTCAGGCACTGGGCATGCCGTCCGGGCAGTGCCTATGGAGCACTGGGCAGTTTACTTGAGCTCCCACAGCGTAGGCAGCGCATGTGCAGTGCCTATGGATTTTAGGCACTGGGCAATGCGCCTATGGAGTTCATTTTTCGCAGTCGTAGGCACTGGGCATGCGCGCAAAACCTCCGCGCATGCCCAGGAGCGCCTCTAGGTACAGCGCGGCAGTGCCAGCAGCTCCGGCACTGGGCATACCGCATGGCATAGGCGCCAGCCTGATGGCGCCCCTGACGCTGTCGCCTCAAGATGGCGCCCTACGCAGTCGCGTAGTTCGCCTAATGGAAAGACCGCCCCTGATTTTATACCACTGTGTGGAAGGGACCCCTGTTTAATTTCTGGTTCAAATATTACAAGACTCAAATTCTGAAATGAAAATGTGGTTAAGATCTCATCAGCTAAGCACTGCCTCCTTTCTCTTAATTTCCTGAATGCAAAACTTCAAAAGAAAAAAAGCCATCCAACTATCTATCTATCTATATATATATCTATATAATAAAAGTCAGTGTTTGCGGGTGGTGGTGCGACAGGAGGAATATGTGCCAGCATTTCGAGTGGCTGCAACTGTGGGATTATTTGCATAAAGGGCTCTGATTGGCCAGCCTCAGAACTCCAACATTCTACGGCCCCAGACAGAGGGAATTGGTTGCCAGTGAAATGGTATTTGCATAAAGGACTCCGATTGGCCAACCACATTCCAACATTCTAAAGTGACTCAGAGGGAAAAGGAAAGGCCTCAGGCAGTCAGCCACTGCGGCCCACAGCAATGACGGATCAGGACCAAACTTGGCAAACAAGGGCCCAATGGCCCACTTCACAACCTGGTGTGGTTTAGGGCAGGAGGGGCCACGAATGATGGGATTTGCAGTACCCTCACATCATTCACTTCCCAAACAACACTGTAGCCCCTATAAATCACAGACCAGGCCCAAAATTGACAGCAAGGCTTCCTCAACTTGATTTTCCTGACTAGGCCTCAGCTCATGGGATATTGTTAGGCTTCCTCAACTTGATTTTCCTGACTAGGCCCCCCAACAATGACAGAACAAGACCAAACTTGGCACAGAGATCCCCCAAGATGCACCCTACATCCTGGTGCAGTTTGAGGGAGAATGGACAATGGATGATGGGACTTGCAGTACTTTAATTCACTTCCTTAGAGCACTGTGGCCCACACCAATGACGAATCAGGACCAAACTTGGCACACAGAGGCCCAATGGCCCACTTTACAAACCTGCTGCGGTTTAGGGCAGGACGGCTCACAAATGATGGGATTTGCAGTACCTTCACCCAATTCATTTCCCACAGAACATTGCAGCTCCTACAAATCACAGACCAGGCCCAAACTTGGCACACAGAGTACCCATGACCCACTCTACATCCTGGTGCTGTTTTGAGGGGGATGGACCATGGCCAATGGGACTCGCAGTACCTTCACTAAGTTCCTGAGACCACTGCAAGCCACATAAACATCTAATAGGAACCAACCCTTGGCACACAATGCCTTCCTCAAATAACCCGGGCAACGCCGGGTCCTCAGCTAGTAATTAAATATTTGTAGATATGGTTGTAGGACCTTGACAGGGTTTTGCGGAAACTGCATTTGAACATTTCAAGCCATGGCTAAAAAAGAGTTTGCAGAAAGTAATAATGAATAAGATATTGCTGCTTCAGTAATAATCAGGGTTTTTTTTATTCATCTGTCAGGGGTGATTTGATTGTGCTTTTCTTGCATGGATGAGACAGCCCATGCGATCTCTTCTAACTCTATTATTCTATGATTCTATTCTGGTAAAAAGCATTAAAATGTTAGCACTTTGGGGAAACTAATGTCATTTAGATACCCCTTCTATCAGACCAGCTTATAAAAGAAGCATGAGGACATTTCTCTTCGTGTCAGCGTCATCATGACTATGTGGGGAACTTGTCATCCTCCATCCCCAGAGCTGACGTCTCAGATTTCCAATCTTACTTTAATTGATAAATTAGCTTTGGCAGCTGACGACCTCAAAGAAGTTCTCGGACCACCCAAGTCAGCACTTTGAGGAACATCTGGCAAGCAACAACAGGACCATCAGCAAACTTATATTTACCATAGCACAGCTTAACAAATACCTCCGCCTGCCAGAGGAACTTGGAAGTATGTTCTCCACACCGGTGATAAGAGCAGATGCAGTAGTTGAATTCAGTGGTGGTTACAGGGGCGGATCTTAGTGGAGGCAAATTAAGCGGCCACCTCAGGGTGCCACGTGGCCAAAGGGCACATCCAGGGCCGGGCGCCACGCTCCCAGGGGTGCCGGCAGGGTGGGAGGAAGGCTCGCACAGGGTGAGAGAGGAGGAGGCAGAGGTGCGCGCCTTTCCCTTCTATCCTGCCTAGCCCTACGCCCTGCGCGCACCTCATCCCTCACCCTGCGCATGCCTCCCCCCCCCCCGCCGAGGATGCCTTGCGCTGGGTGAGAGAGAAGGGGGCAGAGGCGCCCACCTTTCCCATCACCCTTGTCCCCCCCCCCGCGTCTCCTCCCTCTGTTGCCGCTGCTGCCGCCGGTGCACGAGGGCAAGGGTGGAGGCCACGTGGGCGCCCTTACCTGGGGGCCGGGAGCAGGACTGAGCGGCCAGATGAGCCTGCCAGCCAGAGGGCACCTAGCCCAACCCCCGGGTCCTCGCTCCTGAAATTAGCCTAGACCTGATACACACACATATATATACATACACACAAAAAGAGAATAGGAAGAGGGGAGGGAAAAGGGAGAGAAGGGAGGAAGGTAAGAAGGGGAAAGAGAATAGGAAGAGGGGAGGGAAAAGGGAGAGAAGGGAGGAAGGAAGGTAAGAAGGGGAAAGAGAATAGGAAGAGGGGAGGGAAAAGGGAGAGAAGGGAGGAAGGATGGGGAATGGACAGACCCACACAAAGAATAGGAAGAGGGGAGGGAAAAGGGTGAGGGCCCTTCCACACAGCCCTATATCCCACAATATCTGCTTTGAATATCTGAGTCCACACTCAGAGAATGTGGGATTTTCTGCCTTGATATTCTGGGGTATAGGGCTGAGAAGGAAGGAAGGGGAATAGACACACACACACACACACACACACTCAAAGAGAATAGGAATAGAGCAGGGAAAATGGTGGGAAGGAACGAATATATATATATATATATATATATGGATGGCATGGGCCAACTTCAGCCCTCCATGTGTTTTGGACTTCAACTCCCACAATTCCAAACAGCCAGTAGGAAGTCCAAAATACCTGGAGGGCCAACATTTGTCTATGCACCCAATCCATGTGTGTGCGTGTGATTGGTTGGAGGGCGCCAAAATACTGTTCGCTTACCATTTAAAATTACCTAGGTCCGGCCCTGAGTGGTTACAATGACTAGTGGCAGTTTGATAAAGTATCAGCAAAGTGGCATTGATGTGGATTTTGGCTCTTGCCACTTCATATCATCTTGCCTTGAGGCCGTAACAGGTTGGCTGCGTTCCAGTAGACTGAGGGTGAATCCGGCGAAGACGGAGATCTTGTGGCTGGGTCGCCATGGGTTGGATGATGTTCGGTTATCCACATTAGACGGTGAACCTCATTCTCCAGCTGTCACCGTCAAAAGCCTTGGTGTTATTTTTGACTCGTTATTGACAATGGAGGCCCAAGTCTCCGCCGTCAGTAAATCGGACTTTTTCCATCTTCGGCAGGCTAGGCAGCTGGCGCCCTATCTTTCCAGGGATGACCTGGCCACAGTGGTTCATGCCACAGTAACCTCAAAACTCGACTATTGTAATGCCCTTTATGTTGGCCTTCCCTTGTCGGTGACCCGGAGACTTCGACTAGTACAGAATGCAGCGCCAGACTCCTCACGGGAATCCCCGTGAGGAATGATATAACACCTACTCTATACTGACTGCACTGGCTTCCGGTCGAGTTCCGGATTTCTCACAAGGCCTTGCATGGTCAAGGGCCGGCATACCTACGGGAACGCCTCTCTCTCGACCCTTGAGATCACCGCGATCAGACCATCAGAATCTATTACAGGCCCTAGGAAAGCCCATCTAACATCAACCCGGCGCAGAGCTTTTTCAGTGATCGCCCGATCAGTTTGGAACGCCCTCCCTCCTTTCATCAGAGCCACCAGTGATCTAAGCGACTTTCGCAGACGGCGGCTCGTGAAACGTGGCTGTTTGAGAGGGTGTTCGGCTGAGAAACTGGTTAGATTGTTAATTGTTTTTAGATGTTTTTAGATGTTAATTGTTTTATATGTTTTTAGATGTTTAGATATTTTAGATGTTTCAGGTACTTAGCTGTGTGTTTTACTGTAAACCGCCCAGAGCCATCTGGGATGGGCAAATAATACATTCCTAAATAAATAAATAATAAATAAATAAATACATTTTGATCTGGCCCATCCATTGAAATACTCTTTATCAGAGCCACCAGTAACACCCGGGGGGGAAATAAATGACAGCAGGACAGAGAGAAGTGGGAAATTCTCAAAGAAGTATGCCTGAGGGGAAAATCTATTATATAAAGGAGGTCCCGTCGTCGAACGACTGACAGAGACAGAGAAACCTTCCAAGGCAGAGACACCAAACTTGCCAACACAAATAGGCCTCAGGCAAGGAAGGTTTTTAGCAAAGAAACTCCCCCCAAACCTAGAAGGCCCCCAAAACAACGATCCAAAAAAACTACATTTCCCAGCATCCTCTGCGGCAGCCAGCGAAACCCATTGGCCAATATCAGTCACCATAGTAACGGTGGGCAAAGCCACTTAGAATGCTGAGTGATTTCAGTTGAGGGTTAAGCTGCCATGGTCAAGATCTAGGAGGGAGACAAATAGGGCACCAGGGACATAGGCACCACTGACAAACATATACCCCCAGAATAACACAAAAGTAATACCTACACACAACACAATATGCACATAACACGACCTTGCGTCTACTGCTCAACCCATTTGTATGCCATTCCTTCCTTCCACACAGGCATAAGCTGACCCAACAAACAAGCCATGCCTCCTAAAAAGAACAGCATCGGACGACACACTCGCAACGCTACATACATCACACAAAAAAGGGCAGAACAAACGCCAGAACAGAAAAACACTGCACTACACTCGCTTTTGCCATCACCATAAACAAGGCTCAAGGACAAACACTACAAATCTGTGGCATAGACCTTGACACCGAATGCTTCTCCCACGGACAACTCTACATAGCGTGCTCCAGAGTTGGGAAACCACAGAACCTCTACATCAACACAGCAGACGGAAAGACAAAAAACATTGTATATCCACAAGCTCTGCAGAACGGCAGGAACACCACACACCGACAACTCCACAGGACTTCAACATCCCACCCACCAGAACAACCCACAACGACACAGCCATGACCCCACCAAGACCATAAGTAACATCAATTCCAACCCTTACATACTCAGACTTTCTCGCATCTCCTAAATAGGGCACAGCAACGCTGGAGCGTGACAGCTACCGTGTTTCCCAGTATGACACCCCGATTGTAAGGCGTATTGGGGTGTCAGGGGTCGGCTAATGCCGTACCCGAAAATAAAACGTACCCCGGGCGCCCGCGTCACTCGGTCCCGCCTCCTCCTCGGTCCCGCCTCCTCCTCCGCCGCCTCCGCCCGCCGCCTCCTCCGCCTCCGCCCGCCGCCGCCCTCCGCCTCCGCTGCCGCCCCGCCGCGCCTACCTCCTCCGCCTCCACCGCCCGTCGCCGCCTGCCTCCTCCGCTGCCGCCGCTGCACAGCGGCCCCACGCCTGTGCTAGGAGCGGCTGCGCTGGCGCGCCCGGACCTTCTCCCCATGCGCAAATGTCCGCGCGTGGGCAGTAGGTACCGAGCGCGTCTGACGCTAGCGCGCTGGACGCTGATGCAGGCGTGCGGGCGCTCCCGACCTTCTGCCCATGCGCGAATGTCTCGCGCATGGGCAGTAGGTACCGAGCGCATCTGACGCAGGCGCGCTGATGCAGGCGCGCTGACGCAGGCGTGCCAGGCGTGCTCCGGAACCTTCTGCCCATGCGTGAATGTCTGCGCATGGGCAGTAAGTACCGAGCGCGTCTGACGCTGGCGCGCTGACGCTGGCACGCCGAGCATTTGGGACCTACTGCCCATGCGCAGACATTCGTGCATGGGCAGAAGGCCTGAGCGCGCCGCGCGCAGCCGTGCCTGTCGCAGGCGTGGGGCCGCCGCAGTGAGCCGGCGGGCGGCGACGGAGGCGGAGGTAGGCAGCGGCGGCGGAGGAGGAGGAGGTGGAGGAGGAGGCGGGACCGAGGAGGAGGCGGGACCGAGTGACGCGGCGGCCAAGGGGAAAGGCTTACTTTCGGGGTACGGCAGGTACCGTCGGCTAATGTAAGCCTTCCCCTGAAACTAAGCCGTAGTGGGGATTTTGGGGGTCAAAAGAAAGTAAGACACTGTCTTACTTTCGGGGAAACACGGTAGTAAATATATAAACAATGGAGCTGCGCATCCACAAGGTTAATATAAGTCTTCTTCAAAACGTGTTATCCTAGATTCCTCAGCAAGGACTCTCTTCCTTCCTCCTCCCAACCTTCTCGAGAGCTCATGCCTCCATCTCGAATGCCAGAACCATCTCGCACTTCAAGACTCTGTTCAAATTCCCCATCCTATCTCAATAAAACATTTATAAGCATACTTTTCAGATGGGTGAATAAATAGTACTTCATTACCATTACAGATGTGTCAAGGGCTACATTTGCATTTGCTTTTCTGGCATAGAAAGAATGGGAAGTGTGTGGGCTGGGCATTTCTAAGAGCTTGTCAGGAGATCCATTTATTGATGTCTGCTGCCCCTCTTGCTACTTTCCCTGATATCCCTCCATGGTTTTTAACATGTTAAAATGGATGCAGGCATTTGGAGAAATGGGAGAACACATATTTATAAATATGACTAGCTGTACCCGGCCACGCACTGCTGTGGCATAGTCTGGTGCAGTGTTTCCCAACCAGTGTGCCATGAGCGATCATCAGGTGTGCTGTGGGAAATTGAAACCTTCAATACCCTTTCTTCCCCCTCCTGCCGAACACTTTTTCTTCTCCACTCGGGCTCCCTTCTTCCCAGCCTCGCTCTGCTCGCTTTGCCTTGCTTTGCTCACGCTGCTGCTTCTGCGGGAAGGGGGACTCGTGTGGGCGCTACTGCACAGACTCGCCCCACGTCTTCCTCCCTCCCCTCCACAGTGCTCTCTGGATGTAGGTGAACTACAACTCCAAAACTCAAGGTCAATGTCCACCAAACTCTTATAGTATTTTCTCTTGGTTATGGAGTTCTGTGTGGGAAGTTTGATTCCATTCCATCATTGGTGGAGTTCAGAATCCTCTTTGATTGCGGATGAACTATAACTCCCAGCTGTTGAGCAAGACCTTCGTGTGTGTCTTTCTGCCATTCCTGCCAGGATATCTATGTTGTGTTCATTGAAACAGGCCCAGGTTTCACACTCAGTGTATAATAACATTTAAAAACATATTAACTATATGTATTACTGTGTTAGAGTGTCATTTTGTGTCATTTTGGTTGGTGGTGTGCCCCAGGATTTTGGAAATGTAAAAAACGTGTCGCGGCTCAAAAAAGGTTGAAAAACACTGCAGTATAGCAATCACCTTGAGGCCCAAGTACCAGATCTAGTCAGGGATCTTGGGGATAAAAGGCCAAAGCGAGCAACAGGAGCTCAAAGGCTGGAATTGCAAGGCTAGCCCAGTGTCGGGTTTCATCCCATCTGTGGCTGGAACCCTGTTGGAAGCCCCAACTGGACTAGACGTAATCAATAGTGGAATGTTAAATCAGCACCTGTACCCTGTTGATGGATTGGGTGTACACTAGTTTGGAATAACCTGTGCTTCAAACGTGTCAGGTGAAAACTTTGATTAGGTAATTAACCAAAATAGTCATTGCACTGAAACCATCTTCTTCCTCCGATACTATATTTAAAATTCATTCTGTCACCAGTAGGATTGTATAAAAATAGGATGTAAACATTTTTTGCATTGCTTAGGTGAGGAAATCAGCTGTTTGTGTTTCTTTTGGTGTGGTTTCCATTTCATTCTCCTTCCTAATTCTCATTCCTACATTGTTCAGGGCTTATAATTAAATCACTGAAGAAGAAGAAAAAAAACCTGCATTTTCCTGACTATATTTATTCATATTGAATCTTTTTTAGGAGCTCTGTCATCTATGTATTCTTCCAATCAAACCAAATTAAATTACTGCCAAGGTCGACTACTACCACTAGATATGTGAGCAGTATGTAATAGGCAGAAAAGTTGATAGGAAGATTGCAGAAGGATAGGGCTGAGGGTGACAGTATTTCCAAAATGTTATGCACGTTCTGCCTTATAACCAGGGCCAGACTAAGGTAATTTTAAATAGTAAGCGAATATTATTTCCCCCCCCCCCCAACCAATCACTGAAAAATAAAAGGTAGAATATTATTCACATGTTCGGAGGCGCATCTGGCTGCCAGGCGCTCCTCCTCGGTCTCTGGCCTCGTGGAGGGTGCGCATGCACGCCGGATGCGCACGCACAGAGGCAGCTGGTTCCGCGCGTGCGTATTTGGTGCGGTGCGGGTGGGCGATCTTCCATGGGGCCGGAGACTGAGGAGTAAGGTTTGGTGGCCGGGGGCGGAGGCTCTGCCTCTGGTTGCCAGGCGCTCCTCCATCTTCCATGGGGCCAGAGACTGAGGAAGAGGGTTTGGCGGCCGGGGGCGGAGGCTCTGCCTCTGGTTGCCAGGCGCTCCTCCTTGGTCTCTGGCCTCATCGCAGAGCCACTGCGGGTGGCTCTGGCCTGCTCGCGCCGGCTGTGCATGCGCGGAGCCAGATGGTTCCACGTGTGCGCATTTGGTGCAGTGCGCACAGGCCATCTTCCATGGGGCCAGAGACTGAGGAAGAGGGTTTCGCGGCCGGGGGCGGAGGCTCCGCCTCTGACTGCCAGGCGCATCTCCTCGGTCTCCGGCCTTCTTGTGGAGCCGCTGCGGGCGACTTTGGCCTGCTTGTGCCAGATGGTTCAGCCTTCCATTGGGGGCGGAGACTGAGATCGTGGAGGTGTTTGGCGGCTTGGGCCGGCCTTCCACGGGGCCTGAATAGGGGTGTTTGGCGCCACGCCCACGCGGGCACGTAGTTTGCGTAATGTAAGATCTGGCCCTGCTTATAACCTAAGGTTGACAGAGTCCTCTGTCCCTCTTTTGCAAAGGGAAAAGGCAGCAGAGAAGAATTCCGGAAGAAACTGACAAAGTGCTGTACAACTTATTCATAATGTGCTGTTGGGCTACATTTGCAAATCTTTCATACCATTGAGAACCTTAATCAAGATTCAACAAACTAGGAGTAGACGTGGACTATATATTTCATTCTGTGTGTAAATAACTTTTTTGGTCCTGGTTCAACATCTTGTTTCCTTGGTGTTTAATGTGGGTAAAAAATTCGGCCTGTGAGTTTACATGCGAAGTTTGACAGACTTTTAATTGAGTTTATTCCCATTTGCTCTGTGCTGTCAGTGGGAGTACTAGTTCCCCCATTTGGTTTGCAAGCGCATTCATAGAACAGGTTCAGAAATGCTGAAAAGCAGACAAAAGAGTCATTGGGGTGCTCGGTTGTAATTGAAATGATGAAAAGACAGACAAAAGAGTTATCCCAATAACCTCATTAATGTGGGATATAATGAGCATGGTGATCAGGTGAATAAACATAACAGTTTAAATAATGTACCAGTAAGGCCTTTTGTGAATTGACAGCCCCTGGCTACATTGGCGCTGACAAAGTATTTTGAAACGATCTGCTTATAAAGTCCCTGAGTCACAAAATTGAACATTTTGTGAACAAAGCATGGGAAAGATGGTGAGACTGAACACATTCACAAGTGCATGGTTGTGAGATACAATGAAGACATAGCAAATACACATTTTTATTGCCTTCTGTGTGTTTTTTTTTCCCTTCCCAGCTGCCTGCCTTGTCCTTGGCTGTATGATTTATCCTGATGGCTGGGATGCCAAAGAGGTGAAACGGATGTGCGGTGACAAGACAGACAAGTACACGCTGGGCGCTTGTTCGATCCGCTGGGCGTATATTCTGGCCATTATTGGAGTCCTGGACGCCCTCATCCTCTCATTCCTGGCATTTGTACTTGGCAATAGACAAGACAGCTTACTAGCAGAAGAACTCAAACTGGAAAACAAAGGTAGGCCGCTTGGAGAGATCATAATATTCAGAGCTGCCTAAAGGCAACTACTTTTTGTTAAAGCCCTCACTTATTTCAGTTTTCTTTCTCAACCTCAACTTTGCTGTGATAAAGAGAGGAGTATTTGAAGTACGGGACATTATATTTATTTATTTATTTAATGGCATTTCTATGCCGCCCTTCTTACCCCGAAGGGGACTGTTGTGATGCAGTGACCAAGAAGCCAAGCCCAGGAGTAAAAGGGGATAACAAAAAGTTTATTTAACAACAACTGGAGGAAGGACGAACAAAAAAAGTAGCCAACTTGGCTTTTAAAAAACCCTCAAAAATCCCAGGGAAAAACAACAAAACAGGGAGAGTCCAGAAGAGTAGAGTCAAAACCGGTCCAGGAGTCCAAAGCCAGAGACAGCCAGATGATGATGAAAAGGAGGAGACGTTCCAAGGGTCACAGGAGCTGAGTATACTTGAATAGCACAAATCATAGCCCCCATAACACAATGCCAGCCTCCCTCCATTTCAATACAATACCAGGTTCTTGTAGCAGGAACTCACGTAAACTCAGCGGAGAGCAAGCCCCACCTCAGGGACACACGGCAGGTAACTAAACAGAAAAGCACACATTGAATTCCAAACCCCCCACCTTTGCCCAAACATCAGCTAGAGCTGCCACAGCAGCTCACCCCAAGAACAAAGTGGAGAAATAGCCCATAACTCACAAGTATCAGGAAACTGGAACAAGGTACTTGATATCAGGAACACAGGAGAGTCAGAGACAAGAACCAGACATCAACTCTTTGACCGCCACAAAGACAGCCCCAAAACCCACCTCTTAAATTACATTTACACAACAATGTCTTCTGAAGACTCTCCTTGATCATGAGCATCAGCTGCTGTGCTCTGTGTTTGCCTCCACTCTTGCCAACGCTGTTGTGTACTTAAAGAGTCCCACTCTGTTTCTGAACCCCCAGAAGGCCAGAATAAATCACTATCAAACCCAAAAAATGAGTCCGAAGAAGATCCTTCGTTGCACACATCCCTTACTTCCTGCACCAATGTAGAATCTAACTCCGTATCACTTTCCTCCGAACCCATTTCTTCTTCTCCAGAAAAGCCATGGAAAGTGTCTGAGTCAGAAGGTGCTCTAAGTATTCGCCGAATTCTTTTCCTCTGTTCCAGTCCTTCCTCACTAGAATCACTAACAGCCCTTTTCCTTCCAGCTGCAGAGTCACCCAGAGCCACACCCCAGTCCATACTATTGCTTGATACTATTGAGCCAGCATCTCCCCCAATACTACTACTAGTAGTAGCTGAAGGCTCAATCACAACAGGGACTCAGAGCAGCTTACAAGATATATATATATACAGTACATACAATATATTATATTATTAGCATAGCATAATATCAGTATTATATATTACTTGTTCCGTCTTCCAGACACCTGCTTTGTATTGCCCCCTGTTCTAGAAATCAGCATCCCTTTGCATTTTCCTTTAGGGTTGCCATAGACCCACTGGCACCCTGTCAGTTAATCATTTACACATTTGCAGCCAGTTTTGCAAAGCTTGCTGCTGGAGCCTTGCAAAATGTATCCCTTTGGTTTGGGGCCCGCCCCTTTTTCCCCTGGGGATGAGTTCTCCATTTTGAGATCTCTCTTTAGTCCTTCTCAGGCAGGAGAAGAGCTCAGATGTGCTTGGCCAGTCAGGCTAGCTGTGTATAGGCCACCGTAAGTACTGACTAACTGAATGAACAACCATTGCTTGACCGCTGGAGTTAGATAAGCTAATGATACCCTGCTGTGATTAGCACTGCTTGTTGTATATTGCAGTTATCTAACTGCCATTTCAGCACCGGTCCGCCTTCGAACTGGCCCTAGGCATAGATAGGGAAGGCGTAGTTCCTTCTATTCAGTAACCTAGGGTCAGGGTGAGGAATATCTTTGGATTTCCTTGCCATTCGGAGGGAGCAAAGGGAGTTTTTGCAGTCTTAGTCAGCAACCCAGGATAGAAGCAAGATTACTAGGGAATTTTCATCTTACCCTTGTTTGTATTTTTGCAACCGTTAAGCTTTGTGCCAAGTCCTTCAAAGACTTTGTAGCTGAATAAACTATTTGTTCTTCAACTTCAACCTGGGGTGGTTTTTGGGTTGCTGGACCCCTGAGCTTCTCAAGTAGGCATCCTGCAGTCCACCAGGCTTATAGGAAGCACATCGCAGTTTATTTTCAAAGGCGCCTGGTGCGACGGCATATTACTATATTGTATTATACCATTATACTGTAATATTATTAGTAATATTACATATAATATAAAATATATAATTATATCATATTATTATTGGTATTACATTGTATTACATTACAATATTATAAATATATGTATAATGTATAAATATTATATTATATTACATTATTAGCATAACCCAGGAGACAAGATGGATTAGATCGGCTCCCTCACTCTTAAAGTTTCAGAGACAAGTTAATACATGGTTATATGAGCAAGTGTTTACAAATGCAGAGTAACTGGCATAGGAAATTGAATCACTAGACAATGGAATTTGGACGTTTTTAACTAATTATAATGATGTTGGTTTTTATTGTTCCTGTGGTGGTTTTATATTATTTTAATACTTAATCTGTATTTGGCTATTGTGTGTACTAACTTGTTGTAAACCGCCTTGAGTCGCCGATAGGCTGAGAAAGGCAGTATGCAAGTATAGTAAGTAAGTAAATAAATAAATAAAAAACTGTCTTCCTGGTTCCAGAGCAGGAGTTATACATGAGGTGCCATAATATATTCAGAATTCACTTTCAAATATAGTGTTTGGATCCCCCTGACATGACGTCCAGGCCCGGATTACCCATAAGGCCACTCGAGGCCATGGCCTATCCCCCGATTGGCTGCCACCGCGGCGCTACCTTTTCCTGCTTCTGCTATGCCTTAGCAGAAGCAGGAGGGACTGGCGCGGCGGTGGCAGCCAATGGGGGTTGCCCAGGGAGGCGGTTAGCAGCTAAGCACTGCCTCGGGCGCCCGATTACTGCCGCCGCCGTGCTGCCTTTTCCTGCCTCTGCTGTGCCTTATCAGAAGCAGGAGGGACTGGCGCGGCGGCGGCAGCCAATGGGCATTGCCCGGGGCAGCGCTTAGCAGCTAAGCACCGCCTCAGGCGCCCCCTATTGGCTGCAGCCGCGCTACCTTTTCCTGCTTCTGCTACGGCAGTGTTTCTCAACCAGTGTGCCGTGGCACACTAGTGTGCCGTGAGCGATCATCAGGTGTGCCGCGAGAAAAGCTCTCTGCCCCCCCTTCCTTCCCCCCTCCTCCTGCCGAACTCCTGCTGCTTGGGAGAGGAGGAGGAAGGCCGAGTGGCGGCGAAGAAAAAGAAGAAGGGGCCGGGGCGCCGCCTCCTTCAGCCGTTTCCCCAGCCAGCCTCCAATCCGCCATGGCTCCCGCCACGACTCTCACCCCTCGCTCGCTGAAGCCGCGCGGAGGAGGAGCCCCGCCTACTGAAGCCCGTCCACCGCTCATGCTTCTCCTCTGTGGGAGAACTGAAGCTGGGTGGAGGGGGCGGGGCATTGTGCGGCCTGGCTCCGCCCCCTCCCCAGCTTCAGCTGTCCAACAGCTTCTCCAGCCTTGAGGGGACAGTGCCAGGCCAGCATTGTGCTGGCTCTGCCACTACTGTGTTGGCATGCCCCCTCAAGGCTGGAGAAGCTGTGGGAGAGCTGAAGCCGGGGGAGGGGGTGGGGCATGGCACGGCCTGGCTCCGCCCCCTCCCCAGCTTCAGCTCTCCAACAGCTTCTCCAGCCTTGAGGGGACAGTGCCAGGCCAGCATTGTGCTGGCTCTGCCACTACTGTGTTGGCATTGCCCCCTCAAGGCTGGAGAAGCTGTGGGAGAGCTGAAGCCGGGGGGAGGGGGTGGGGCATGGCACGGCCTGGCTCCGCCCCCTCCCCAGCTTCGGCACTCCCAGCAGCTGCTCCCATCAGGCCACCATCCCCCAGCTGTTCTTTACTGTGTTAGTGTGTCATTTTGTGTCATTTTGGTTGGTGGTGTGCCCCCGGATTTTTTTAATGTTAAAAGTGTGCCGCAGCTCAAAAAAGGTTGGGAAACACTGTGCTAAGGCATAGCAGAAGCAGGAAAAGCTAGCGCCGCGGCGGCAGCCAATGGGGGTCGCTCGGGGCGGCGCTTAGCAGCTAAGCACCGCCTTTGGTGCCCCCTTCTCAGAAGCAGGAAGACTGGAGCGGCGCCGGCGGCAGCCAATGGAGTGGGGGCGTAATTCCGAACTGTGACCTAGGGCGGCAAAAGGTAATGATCCGGGCCTAATGACGTCTTGAACATTTTTGTCTTTTATTTTTACGCGAAGGACAAAAACACCTTTTTTTCCGCCCAAACCCCCCCCCCCCCCCAACCTATTCACAGCATAGCAGTATTAGACCCATTTTACAGCGCAGTCATCATATAAGTTATTCAAAGTGATAGAGAGTCTGATTACTGTATTGACTGCACGTTTTCCAGTTTTACCGCTTTGGCATAAGTTGTCATTTAAATCAAAATATAGTGGAGCAGTTTGCTTGTAATTTAAGATGTATCCAGGTCTTCGGGCATTCATGTATCAATGCTGCTGTTCTTTTGCATGTTGTTTCTCCTCATCATTCACTGCTAAAATAATATCTATTAATCATTCTGTCAGGGGCTTAACCAAATAATGGGGGCAGCAGCTGCCGTTCCAATGCTCAAGAAGCCAGTTGTTAATATTTACTGTTTTGTTTCCTTGCTCGTAGCATCATTGTGGGTGAGTTATTAAGCACTTGTAGATTGCTCTCTTTTCACAAAGGCTCTAAATTTCCCTACAAGGCTTTCGAGAATGACAAGAGCTGAAACTGTGCCCCAGACTATAAATCTCAGAAGGTATTTTATTGTATTTGATCCTGAGGTCTCCATACATCTGAGCCTATTTTGAAATTGTATCATGACAACTGGTTTTTTAAGTACAGTGGACTCTCAGTTAACCGGCAGTTATGGGGATTGGTGGATGCCAGATAAATGTAGTTCACGGTTGCTTGAGATTATTAAAAATAGCCCTATCTAATCCTGCACCCTGTACTATACCATACCATAAGGCCGGGGCCAGGAACCTATGGCTCGCGAGCCATATGTGGCTCTTTTGAGGCTTGCATGTGGCTCTCTACCTATCCCTCACATGCCGGCTCTCAGCTGCGCGCGCGGCCTTCGCCCTCCTTCTGGCCCCGCCTCCACCTGAGCTGCGTGCGTGGAATTTGGAGTGAAGGAGAGCGAAGGCCGCATGCGCAGCTCAGCTGGAGTCAGGGCCAGCGCCAAGCTCTCCTTGCTGGCTCTCAGCTGCGCATGCGGAATTTGGAGTGAAGGAGAGCGAAAGCCGCACGCGCAGCTGAGAAACAGCATGGGGAGCTTGGCACTTGCCCCGCCTTCAGCAGAGCTGCCCGCGCGACCTTCGCTCTCCTTTACCCCAAAGTTCACGTGCGCAGCTCTGCTGGAGGCGGGGCCAGCGCCAAGCTCTCCATGCTGGCTCTCAGCTGCGTGCGCAGAATTTGGGGTGAAAGAGAGTGAAGGCCGCGTACGCAGCTCAGCTGGAGGTGGGGCCAGTGCCAAGCTCTCCATGCCGGCTCTCAGGTGCACACGCAGCCTTTGCTCTCCTTCACCCCAAATTCTGCGCGCACAGCTGAGAGCCAGCATGGAGAGCTTGGCGCTGGCCCCGCCTCCAGCAGAGCTGTATGTGTGAAATTTTGGGTAAAGGAGAACGAAGGCCGTGCGTGCAGCTCAGCTGAAGGCGAGGCTAGCGCCAAGCTCCCCATGCTGGCTCTCAGCTGCGCTCGCGGCCTTCGCTTTTCTTCACCCCAAATTCTGCACGCGCAGCTGAGCGCCAGCATGGAGAGCTTGGCGCTGGCCCTGCCTCCAGCTGAGCTGTGCACATCGCCTTCACCCTCCTTGGCCCCAAATTCCGCGTGCGCAGCTCCACTGGAGGTGGGGCCAGCACCAAACTCTCCATGCTGGCTCTCAGCTGCGTGCGCAGACTTCGGAGGGCTGCCTGCATGGGCCCACCGCGTGTCCCAGGGCCTGCTCGGGGCTTCTTGTGGAGCCTCCAAAGTGGGGCAGGGGAGGGACATGGCGCACCTCCCGTGCTCACCGGGGCTGTGCCTGCCTCCCTCCACCGCCTCACCACCAGCTGGGGCCTGGTGTGGGCCGGCCTCGCGGCATTCCCACAGCCCCCCTCTTCAGGGCGGGGGATTGCTTCGGCCCGCCACCTGCGCCTGCCAGAATAGGAGGCCCCACGTGTATCTTTCCCTTCACGTACCAATTTTTAAAATTAATTAATTAATTAATTATATGGCTCTCACTGAAATAAATATTTCCAAATATTGTGCTTTTCTGGCTCTCTGAGTCAAAAAGGTTCCTGACTCCTGCCATAAGTGTTCCCTGGAACACACTTATAGAACCACTAGCCTAACCTATAGCCATGTAATCGTGTTTTGTGGGTTTTTGACTATCCTAGATTTGATCTATGAGGCACTGTAGAAGGGGACTTAGATAGGCACAGAAATTACACAGGTGTGTGTGTCAGTAGATGGGTTCATTTGTGAGGATTCTAACCAGTAAATATCCCCTCTACTGTTGTAGCCCCCACAAAATGATATTACAAAAGCGATAAGCATGTATTTTGTGTGTGTATATATGTGTGTGTGTGTGTGTGTGTGTAGTGTAGGCATTTGTTTATTTAAACAAAAAACACCTTCCAATCATGTCATGTTTCACCTGCAAATTACACTTGGGGGTTTATCTTTCCCTGTTTCTAGCAATTTGGCATAAGGTCCAGTGTTGTATTGTAAATATCTGGGAGGAAAAATGGAATTTTCCCAATGCAATTTATTTAATCTTTATTGAGTTTTTGATAAAAACAACATATTTAAGAGAGAGAGAGAGAGAGAAAGACATGTAGAGAAAAGGGAAAGTGAGAGGAGGGAAGGGAAAGTTAATATTATGTGAGGGGAGCAGGAAGGCTTGTAAGTAAAAAAAGGGAGATATGGAAAAAATGATAATTAAAAAATATATACTGTTATAAAAAAATTTAAAAATTAAAAATATGGTCTTCTGAGCTTGCATGTCAGGTTTTCTTGTTCCTTCTTCTTTCTTCTTTAGAAGTAGGGACAAAGAATTTAATTTTTCTTTCGGCTCTTTCTTGTCTATTTAAATTTGTATATCCTTTTTCCCCCTTTATAAAGCTTTTTGCTTTCTATGCTAGCTGTGCTATCTGTATTATTATTATTTATGTGGATTTATTCTATGTTGTTATTCTTTTTCTTGTTAATATGTTTTTATATTATTATATCTGTGACGAGGACTGAAGCTCATGTCACAACGCGGGCCCTAGCTCCACCCCGTAATCACACACACACAGACAATGTCAATTAACTATTTATTAAAACAAAAGGATAGCAGGTGAAAAGGATAGAATGTTCAATTAAGAGTAGAATCAATAAGTCCAGGGAAAAAGCAATTGGTCAAAAAGCAATCCAAAACGAGGAATCTCTCAAAGCATAAAAGGTCCATAAAAACAAAGCGAGTTGTTCAAAAGCAAACTTAGTCCATGAAGCAAACAAGGCAATCCAAAGTTCTTGGAAGAAACAAGGTCTCTTGGCAACACTTGGCAAGGCTAGCCAAACTATGGCTTCCAGGGAGCAGCAGACCAACGATACGTCTGTCCAGTAAAGACGTGGCCGCCAAACTGAGGAACTTTCCCACAAAGTGTATACTTAATTCCCACCCTTGTGAGACCAGCGCTGTCGCCCCCTTGGGCCCTTGGCACTTGATCTCCCTGGACAAAACACAAGGCAGCTGAGGTACAACAAGCTTTATTGATTATAAGGTAGCAGGGTAAGTAAAGAGTCCTGGAAGCCTTCAATATGCAGCCTCCGTTTAGCAGCAATCGCTGGTATCAGCAAGGCTTGAGAATCCGCAACAGCAGGATCTCAAGCGGAGGAAATTCAGGGATAAATGCGGGATGCGATAGATAGTCTCTGAGCCCCCAACCGGCACAAGAAGGCTGGGCGGCTTGAGGCACTGCAGGCAAGTTCAATGCGGGAGTATCACAGCTCCTCCGCAGGGTTCGACGATGAGCAGGAACAAGGCTTGATGCTGGAACGAGGCAGCCGAGAGAGGCTGGCTGGCAGGACCTTGGTAGCTGGCCGAATGGCCCAGTTCACAGTAGCAACATGGCAATAGCGGTCGTTAGTAGGAGATACTGGTGTGCAGGATCTCACAGCTTTTATAGGATTTCTCTCTAAAGAACCTGGTGCGTCGAACATCAAAATGGGTGATGGATGGGCCTCGGGTTGTTTTGAGAACCTCAGTCCTGAAGAATGCGGCGCCTCGTTAGCGCGCGCCACCTGGGCTAGGGAGTTGTGCTTGGTGCTCCGAGTACCCGCTTCTGCTATCAGCCTGGTGGGCCTAGCCTGGCCTTGACATGCCTTTGCTATAGCATCTTCCCTGGGAGGCACATGAGAGCAGCAAAGAGGCCCACGGCAGGGGCCGGGAGTTAACCCAGCTGTGCTGGAAAGTTTCTTGGAGCCAGGCGGGCAGAAGGCTGGCCCTAGCAAAAACGCCGCCTGAAGTCCTTGGGGTGCGACAAGCACCTCTCCAGGCCCCGCTTCCAATCTCTCCGAGTAGCCACAATACTACTCCTCCGGTCGAAGCTCCTCGCAAGCTCAGCGTCATCTGCTCCGTTACCTTCCTGGGAACATGCCTCCAACTCGGTTTCCATCTCTTCCTCCGCAGCTGGTGGCAACAAGTGCTCCCGAGAACCGAAGCCTCCTGGTTTCTCATATTCACAATCTGATCCGGAATCTAGCTGGCTTTCTTCATCCGAATAAGCAGACGGCCAGGTGTCATCCCATTGCAAACTGTCGGTCGGTGATGCATGCCCATCAGCCCCTGCATCCCCTCCATCTTGGTCCAACGCAATTGGAACCCCCCGGGGGCCCCCCGGCTGGAACGGAGGCTGGGTTGCTACAGCTCAACCCCCTGGACTGTCTTTCCGTGAAGACTCAGGACTGCTTACCGATGCTGCGTTTGATCTCCATTCTTTTGTGTTTTCCCTGTTGATTGCTGCTCCAAGACTGTTTATTTTATGCCGAAGTAGGCTATCTTTAGTTGAGCTCAGTTAGTTTTAAGTGCATGTCAAGCACGCTGATTTGTGGACAATAAACTCTTTTTCACACCTACTTGTGGCTGGCTGTTGAGTGGCGTCTGATCCTGACACCATCATGCCAAACAAATAGGTTTCTGCTTTCATGTTGTATTTTAGATTTAAAATGGATTGTGTCTTTTGATGAATATTTTTCCAGAAGCTTTTGGCGTGAGTGTATTTAATCTTTTATTCTTATTTCACTTTTAGAGATAACAATATATATCAGAGTGCATCTGGAATGTCAGACCTTTTATTCTCGTTTTAAAAGGCATTTCAGAGCCCTAATTGGGAGTATCAGCATCCAAGCCACTTGGTGATACATTCAGAAGAGCCGATTCAAAAGGGCAGGGCTCTGGTGCCACCGCAGGACTTTGGAAGCTGTCAGTATGGAGAAAAGTGCAGAAGGGTTAAGGGGATGGTCTTCTGAGGGCGAGGAGCAGGAATTGTTTCATGCTTTTCTGCTGTGCTCCTTTGCCGTGTCAAAATTACCCTTTAGCTTCTAATTCCTGGATTTAGAGCAATGTTGAGAGCCTGCTGAGAATTAATTGGCGTGTGCCCTTTTGCTCTCCTGCAAAAGCACCACCGAGTAAAGAGCAATCCGTGCCTCCTTCGCTCTGTTTTTCTTTTCCCCTTCATGTTATCTTCCTGCTGTTCGGCTGTTGGTTGTAAGCTTTATTCAGCACAAGGCAAAGATGTCATATTATAGAGAGAAATAAATTTTCATCTCTTCCCAGTAGTGGCCTTGTTATTTTCCCCGACAGTCTCCTCCTGAATATATGCCTCTCAGGTTTCTGTGTCATGATTAGCTGTAAGTTTCCAGAAGGCCGGAGCGCCAGAAATAGTGTGAAGTTTAAAGGACCGTGAAACTCCCGTAGCCACCAATTAGACTGCAAATCAGTGAAGTTTCAGGTAAAGCTGGTCGTACTTGAAAAGAAATGCTCATGCCTGAAGTACACTTATACTGACCTCCTAGAGCTAAGGTATTCAACGGAATCGAGGCTTTATGCATGCTTGTGCCACAAGAGGAACTGCTAAATCCTGAGAAAATGTCTACCTAAATGCCCCCTAAAACAGTGTTTCCCAACCAGTGTGCCATGGCACACTAGTGTGCCATGCGCGATCATCAGGTGTGCCGTGGGAAATTGGCACTCTTCTTCCTCCTAGTAGCTCTTTCTCCCTATTTCCCTCCCCAAAGATCCTCCCCGAGGCAGAGGAAGGGCTCCGCCGAGTCAAGACCTGGCTGTTTGAGCAGGCATTTGCTGATGAAATATAAAGGTTTAATTAGATATATGGAATGACGACGATGTGACGGAAAGTGATTTCAACATGACGCTGAGACTGCAATTGTATGTTTTTAATTGTTAATTTGTTGTTATATAGTTATTTTTTTGGTTTGTTTGTTTGTGTTGTATTGGAGGGCAGAGACTGCCTTGTGCAAAGCGTCCCGAGTCGCCTTCGGGCTGAGCGGGGCGGTATAGAAACGTGACAAAGAAAGAAAGAAAGAAAGAAAGAAAGTAGCATTTGTTGCTCGCTGTTGAAAAAGGTGGGAGGGGAAGTTGTGGGAGGAGCTAAACCACCCACCATGGTTAGGAAGAGTTCTGTCACCGCCATTTCCTAGATCAGGGCTGTCCAACTGGCGGCCCTGGGGCCGCACACGGCCCCCCAGCCTGTTGGCTCCGGCCCCAGCTATGCCCCCGGCTGCCATTTTAAAAAAATTTTTTTTAAAAAAAATTTTTAGATGGCGGCCGGGGGGGGGGGAGGCGGGGCAGGGAGGAGGAAGTGAGCCAGCTCCTCCTCCCTGCACCGCCCCCTCTGTCCTTCTCTCCGTGCCGCCGCTGCGAGTTCGAGACAAGGGGCGGTGCAGGGAGGAGGAGCCAGGTAGAGAGGAGGCGTGCCTAAAGAGGAGGAAGACAAGCGCTTGCCTTCCTCCTCTTCAGGCACGGCTTCTCCGTTCTGTCTCTCCCACCGGCACCCTGATCAGGGCGCCGGTGGAAGAGGCAGAACAGGGGAGGGGGCTGGCGTGACACTAGGAGGGAAGGAGAAGCCATGGAGGGCTCCCCTTGGCTTTGCCTTCCCTCCTAAAGGGTCACGCCAGCCTCAGGAGCGAAATCGCCGCTTCTGAGGCTGGCGTGACACTTTAGGAGGAGGGACCGGGGGCGGGGCTGGGGGGCTGGGGGCGGGGGCGGGGCAGAGCGGCCCCCCCAGGTCTTCAGTGACTGGAAGTCCGGCCCTAGGTCCAGTAGAAGTTGGACAGCACTGTCCTAGATCTTTGCCAAAGCAATTTCTTATTTTTTTTAAACCTTGGAAATAAGCCCCGCTGAGCTCAGTTAAACTCTAGCAAAAAGTAAACCAATGTGGTAAAAAGTAGGGAACACCCCCCCCTTTTTTTTCTTTTTTTTTTTACTAAATGGAATCGGATACAACTCTCCTCTCCTCTTTCAAACACTTCCCTGCTTAATGTGGTGAAGTCCTAAGACAGTGTTTCTCAACCTGGGGGTCGGGACCCCCAGGGGGGGTCGCGAGAGGGTTTCAGAGGGGTCGCCAAAGACCATCAGAAAACATATATTTATGATGGTCTTAGGAAGCCCTTTGGCAGAGAAGGTTGAAGATCTCTCCGCTTGTCCTTCTCTTTCTTTTTGGAAACAGACTGCGAATTCCCCCACCTAAAGCTCTCCTCTGCTGTGATTGGCAGGCTTCTTCAGCCAATGGGGAGGGCTGTTTCTGAGACTCCAAGCAGGGAGGGGAGAGCAGGCGTGCTTGGCGCATGATGCACATGTGTGGGTGAGGGAGAGTGCGTGGGATGGAGACTCATGCCAGCGAGTCTCTTCAAGGCATGAGGGTTCTGTGTAGGAAGTTCGACCCAATTCTATCATTGGTGGGGTGCAAGGGGCTCTTTGATTGTAGGTGAACAAAAAATCCCAGCAACTACAACTCCTAAATGTCAAGATCTATTTTCCCCAAACCCCACCAGTGTTCTTTTTTTGGGTATATTGAGGATTCATGTCAAGTGTGGCCAGATCCATCATTGTTGAGTCTATAGTGCTCTCTGGATGTAGGTGAACTACAATTCCCAAACTCAATGCCCACCAAACCCTTCCAGTATTTGCTGTTGGTCATGGGAGTTTTGTGTGCCAAGTTTGGTTCAATTCAATTGTTGGTGAGTTCAGAATGCTCTTTGATTGTAGGTGAACTATAAATCCCAGCAACTACAACTTCCAAATGACAAAATCACACACACACCCCAAAATACAATTATGAAGTAGCAATGAAAATAATGTTATGGTTAGGGGTCACCACAACACGAGGAACTGTATTAAGGGGTCGCAGCATTAGGAAGGTTAAGAAACACTGTCCTAAGAGTTGGTTGACAGTGCATAAACCCACCCATGGTTTTACTGCTCGGTCACACCACAGAAGGAAAGAAAGTGAGTAACTGACATTCAGATAGGTAGATGGATGATCCTTGGTAGATGAAGCATAGAAGGGGGTTTATTGCTGCATACTGTCAGTGTCTCCAAAGACAAAGCATGCAGAAAGACCTTTAATCATGTAGTAGTCTCAAGAGCCTCTAATATTGCCGTTATTATGGTGTCTCATAGTATTAAACTTTCCTCATGCAAATAAGGTAGCAGGTAGGAAATATCAGGTAGACTTGGTGTTTTAGAATCAACATTCAGTGTGACACACTTAGCAAGACTGCAGCAATTGACCTAATGCCCACCATACAGTTTCCATCTGGAAAGGGGAAATGATATATGTACTGTAGTGTGGATTTTAGGAAATGGTTTCGTTTGAGTTGCATCCCAAACTGGCTTTATAAGAACCAGCGTGTCGTCATGGACACATGAATAGTGGAGATATAACAAAATGACACTTCCCAACCTTTTTTGAGCCACGGCACACTTTTTACATTTGCAAAATCCTGGGGCACACCACCAACCAAAATGACGCAAAATGACACTCTAACACAGTAATACATATAGTTAATATGTTTTTAAAATGTATTTATACACTCAGTGTGAAACCTGGGCCTGTTTCGATGAACACAACATAGATATCCTGGCGGGAATGGCAGAAAGACACAAACTTCCCACACAGAACTCCCATAACCAAGAGAAAATACTATAAGAGTTTGGTGGGTATTGACCTTGAGTTTTGGAGTTGTAGTTCACCTATATCCAGAGAGCACTGTGGACTCAAACCATGTTGGATCAGGACCAAACTTGGCATGGATACTCAATATGCCCAAATATGAACGCAGATGGAGTTCAGGTAAAATAGACCTTAACATTTGGGAGTTGTAGTTGCTGGGATGTATAGTTCCCCTACAATCAAAGAGCATTCTGAACCCCACCAATGATAGAACTGGGCCAAACTTCCCACACATAACCCCAAGGAGGCAAGAGGAGGTCTCTACTTGGGGAAAGTGAGGCGGGCCTTCCCAATGCATGGAGAGGGAGAGACCAAGTAGACAACGGTTGGAGGGGGGGTGTTTGTAATTTTGTGCCTTTATTGAGGTAGGTCTCTTAGGTTTTTTATACTTCAACACACTAGACTCTTCCCCCCTCCCCCCCTCCCCCATTCCTGGAGGTTCCTATTTCCCACGGCACACCTGATGATCGCTCACGGCACACTAGTGTGCCCCGGCACACTGGTTGGGAAACACTGCTATAGACAGTGGATGTTCAGATGTATTTACAAACCAGGGTGGAGAAGCTTACATTGGGTCCTAACAAGGCAGTTATGCAACTGAGAGTTATGTCCCTGCCCCTTAACTACAAGACAAATAATTTTGTGGTACCAAAATAATGAGTTTCCCACAATTGCTATTTTTATATAGCATCTTGCTGAAATGACAGCAGCATGGAAAATGAAGTTTCCACTTGAGGAAACAAAACCTTTTTAACAACTGCTACACTTATGACTGAATTGTCAGCATATTGAATATATCTCTGATATAAAACCAAAACAGATATTAATGATGACTAATATATAGTGAAAAACTTAGTAAATGTATAAATAAATAAATTAACCATTCATCAATAGCTTTGTGTCATGTGCAGTTCTCCATAATATTTTTTGGAATGATAGATCTTTAACTTGGAAAAAAAAAAAAAAATCTACACTGTGGAAATGGGATCTAGGTTACAATATTGTGAATAGTCAGATTAACACTATGGTTCTACTATGGGGGTGTTTACACATAGCATTTACTTTTTTATTACCTTTTTTTTGGAGTTTCTATTTTGAACCTCACAACCCCATTTTAAACACCTGGTGTGGTGAAGTCATATTTATTTGTTACAAGTTTTAAATGTGGTTGATCTTTATATATATGTATGTATATTGTAACGGTAAAACTTGGCTAACCCTAAAGGGTTAACAGGAATATTAGCTGACAGAACCGCCAATGAGTTTCCGTTACCGTGGAAACAGGAGGCGGAGCCTATAAGTGGCTCTGGAATCTTCGGATTCAAATCTTGTGAGTTGGTGGTTAACTGCAAAAAGCAGAAGTGTGTGTGGAGAGTTAGGGAGTCTGTTTTTAGCCAGCTATCAGCGGGTGTTAAAAAGACTCTGGTTCTACTCTGAGGGAGGGTAGTAGTGAAGCCTGACTCTACTCTGGGAGGGAGTAGCAGTGCAGCTGTGTTTAACTGCTAGGGAAGCAGTTTGGTTTAAGGACCAGCAGAGTGCAGGAAACTGCTGAGTTGTTAGTTCCAGGAGAGCAGTGATATAGTATCAGACTGTATCTCCATAGTTAGTATATTGTAACCTTAAGAACGTGCCTCTGAGTAAATACTGTAACCACCCAAGCTCTTGAACTCTGAAACCTCTACGCTTAAACCTCTGTTTGAATAAACTTCATAGTTCTTTGATAAAAATATCTTTCTTAGTGGTCAAGCCTCGGGGGCTGTTTGAATAAACTTTTTATTGTTAACCCCATTAATGTGGGATATAATGAGCAATATCTTGAATAAACATAACAGTTTAAATAATGTACCAGTAAGTGGTTCTTCCATGCCTGCTAGTGGTTCTTCCTCCCACAAGCCTTAAAAACAACTCTCTCCAAGTGGGTAGCCAAGCACAATAAATTATATGGTGGCAGCGAGTGAAAATTAAAAGAGTCCTTACATACTGTGGTGGCATTTGGTAGGACATTCTGCCCTGTCACAGCCCTGAGTTCGAATCCTCACATTCTCTCCACACTTAAGACACAGATTCGAATTCAGAGCCACACATAATTGGAGAGTTCACATAATTGGAAAAACCAGTTTGAAATCCAGTTTAAATCCACATATCTCCACACATTCAGTCGCACCCGGTCTTTCCAATTTTTTTACTGGCTGTCAGCCCTAACATTTAGCAATTTTAAAAAAAATCTTTATAAAAGATTTTTCATATATCTGGAATTTTCATCATATGCCTCGCAGGCATGACAGCTCATCTAGTATGCCAAGGGACCCATATTTACTCATAGTTAGAAGGCTGGCTGACAAGATCTTCGTCATCTTGGGAAGAACAATCTGCCCTTCAGACAATCTGTTTCCATTCCAGCTGTAGAGCAAGAAAAAGAAAATGAGCCTTCAACCCATCTTGAGTAATACATTTAATAGGCGCCATTATCAATTCAGCACCTGCCATGGCACATCTGCCACAGAGTCCATTTTTAAATTAATCAGATAGAGATGGAAACTGTTTTCCTCACCCACCTGGGACCCATCAGCAACTCTTCCTTGCTCCCCGTGTTTTCCCATCTAAAACCCAGGACAGCAAATGTTACCACTGAGCCATTAGCATTCCTTTCTTTAAAAAAAATTCAGACAAATGATATTACACACTATAAGAATAAAATTAACAAGAAATAAAAATGAGGAAAACATGTGTTTCACAGCCAGGATAAACAGGTTGAGAAACAGTCAACTTTTGGCAGTGTTAATACCGTGTTTCCCCGAAAGTAAGACAGCGTCTTACTTTCTTTCCCCAAAAGTCCCCTACGCCTTACCTTGGGTACGTCTTATATAAACTAAGACGTGCCCGTCGCCGCCACGCCACCACCGCCGCCGCCGCAACCAGCCCCATCGGCCGCGGCACACCTCCGCGCACCTTTCTGCCAGGCCTCTGACGCGACGAAGGAAGGGAGGGGGAAGAGGGCAGGGGCGGAGGGGCGGCGACGCGTCAGAGCGTGGGCGTGGCGACGAGGTACGGCTTACATTCAGGGTACGGCTTACATTAGCCGACACCCCTGACACCCCCGATACGTCTTACAATCGGGGGTGTCATACTATCGGGGAAACACGGTAGTAACCACAGGGATTCAACAAGATACCAGTAGGAAATACATTAGTACCAGGCTCCACATACATTCTGGAGGCTGCAGTCTGCTTATGCCGTCGCACCAGGTGCCTTTGAAAATAAACTGCGATGTGCTTCCTATAAGCCTGGTGGACTGCAGGATGCCTACTTGAGAAGCTCAGGGGTCCAGCAACCCAAAAGACCACCCCAGGTTGAAGTTGAAGAACAAATAGCTTATTCAGATACAAAGTCTTTGAAGGACTTGGCACAGAGCTTAACGGTTGCAAAATATAAGATGAAAATCCCCTGGGTTGCTGACTAAGACTGCAAAGTCTCCCTTTGCTTCCTCCGAATGGCAAGGAAACCTGAAGGTATTCCTCACCCTGACCCTAGGTTACTGAATTGAAGGAACTACACCTTCTCTATCTGTTTCTAGGGCCAGTTGAAAGGCGAACCGATGCTTAAATGGCAAATAGATAGCTACGATATACAACAAGCAGTGCTAATCACAGCAGAGTATCATTAGCCTAACTCAGTGTTTTTCAACCTTTTTTGAGCCGTGGCACATTTTTTACATTTACAAAATCCTGGGGCACACCACCAACCAAAATGACACAAAATGACACTCTAACACAGTCATACATAGAGTTAATATGTTTTTAAATGTATTTGTACACTCAGTGTGAAACCTGGGCCTGTTTCGATGAACACAACATAGATATCCTGGCAGGAATGGCAGAAAGACACACACGAAGGTCTTGCTCAACAGTTGGGAGTTATAGTTCACCCGCAATCAAAGAGCATTCTGAACTCCACCAATGATGGAATGGAATCAAACTTCTTCTTTTTTTTGATTTTTTAAAAGGCTTTATTGAAAGATTCAACATACAAAAGTCAACATATAGAGACGCTTCAGTATCAATGGGCACATGCGGCCCAAAGAGGAAAAGTCGGTAGGTAAGGAGGGGATGGGTATATGGGAAGGGAGGGGGGGCGGGAAGATTAAAAGAAGAAACATAAACACATAACAGTACATTATCATGAAAATAAACACAGAGTGGCTTCACATCTCATATTGAAGATCAGTTGCTTGTATTTCGGCCATCTCCAAGGGCGGTATTATATTTTAAATCCTTTTAGGTTGATCTGTTTCTTTTCTTTAATAAAATTAAGGAAGGGTTGCCAAGTCTGTTCGAAATGTTTCGATGGGTCATTTCGGAGCAGGTAGGTGAGTTTGTCCATTTCTGCAATCTCTATTGTTTTTAGCAGCCATTCCTCTTCCCCTGGGATGTCCGGGCACTTCCAGTACCTTGCTAAGGTTATCCTTGCGGCTGTTGTAAGGGAGGTCAAAAGTCTTTCCAGGTTATTATTTTTTCATAACCTGTGATATTTAAAAGAAAAAAACCGGTTTCTTTTCAAACTTAGACTTAATAATATCTTGAATGTTTTTAAAAATCATATTCAATACGATTTGACTATTTTACATGACCATATCACGTGGAAGAAGGTCCCACGTTCTTGCTTGCATTTCCAACATAGATCATTATTGTTCTTATTTATTTTCGCTAGTTGGCTGGGAGTTATATACCACCTAGGTGAGGGTGCGACTGAATGTGTGGAATCAAACTTCAAGGGGATTGACCTTGAGTTTTGGAGTTGTAGTTCACCTATATCCAGAGAGCACTGTGGAGGGGAGGGACGAAGACGTGGGGCGAGTCTATGCAGTAGCGCCCGCATGGGTCACGTCTTCCTCCCTCCCCCCTCCCGCAGAAGCGGCAGTGTGAGCAAAGCAAGCAGAGCGAGGCTGGGAAGAAGAGAGCCTGAATGGAGAAGAAAAAGTGTTCGGCAGGAGGGGGAAGAAAGGGTATTGGAGGTTCCAGTTTCCCACGGCACACCTGATGATCGCTCATGGCACACTAGTGTGCCATGGCACACTGGTTGGGAAACACTGGCCTAACTAACTCCAGCGGTCAAGCAATTGGTCAAGCAGTACTTACGGTGGCCTATACACAGCTAACCTGACTGGCCAAGCACATCTGAGCTCTTCTCCTGCCTGAGAAGGACTGAAGAGGAATCGCAAAATGGAGAACACATCCCCAGGAAAAAAAGGGGCGGGCCCCAAACCAAAGGGATACATTTTGCAAGGCTCAAGCAGCAAGCTTTGCAAAACTGGCTGCAAACCTGTAAATGATAAACTAACAGGGTGCCAGTGGGTCTATGGCAAAGGAAAATGCAAAAGGATGCTGCCATCCAGAACTGGGAGCAACACAAAACTGGAAGACGGAACACTGCTGCAGCTTTCATGTACACATTCAATAAATAGTAATTATACATTGTGCCTCTCACTTCTATGACTTGATGGATCAGAATTCAAAGACATAACCATGATAGTCTGGATCAGTATACAGTCACAAACATCTGTGGCTTAGGCACTTCACTTCATGCAGCTGATGAAGTAGACTTAAAATTTCTGCTACCAACTTCTTTCTCCCAGTTGATCTCAAGTGTAGTTCAAGATCCCTTTGCATGCTGAGCAGTCAGTGTTTACATCAAAATTGCAGCTCGGATCCTAGATCCCCATTTTAGCGAAACTTATAAAGTACTAACTCTACCCTGCCACGCGTTGCTGTGGCATAGTCTGGTGGTCTGGAAAAGTAAATAATGAGGAAGTGCTTGTTTTTAATACATTTTATTTCTCAAGGCTTGTGAGTAAACCATTTTTCTTGTTCCTTTGTCAGTGTAGATTTAGAGATTGTGTGGGTTTCCTACTGTGGAAGAGAGAACATATAACTCTCCATGTGTGAAGCATTTGGTGTCTTGATCTATGCCACACAATTCTAAGTATTGTCCTTGTGGTTTATTGTTTTGTGTTCACAAAAGCCATGTCACACCTCAACGGCCTCAGGCATCACTTTTGCTTGAACAGAGTTCCAGCCTGGGGAATCAGAAAGTACTTTCCAAGCCAGCTCGCTTCACTCTCAAGCCCTGTCCAGGGCCTCCCTGCCTTTCCCATGAGAAGGCAGGGGATGAAAGCATAACAAGGGCCTCTCAAGGCCATGCCACCTCGCCTCCCTGATAGAGCAAGCGGGCTACCGGGGCAGAGAGCTTGCCTCCCTTTCGGCCCAGATGTTCTTCGCTAACGAGCACCACATTCCAAGACTACTGAGTTCACAAAACATACAGGAGATCATCAATCTTAGCTTTTGACGTGCGACGCAACCCAGGAACACTATAACTGCCCTGTGAACCCCCATGCCAGTGTCTTGTACCAACAACGCATTTGGGAGAGGATCTTGCGGGTTAGGCCAGTCGGGCCGTCCATCAAGCCTTGCCAGCCAGCCCGCTTCGTCGTCGAGACCCAGTGATTGATCCTGAAAAGACTTTATTACCTTTTGAACTCTTTGCCTTATTAGCAGCTGTCCCTGCCTGACTTGATCCGGCTGGGATTCTGAAATACTCTTTGCATCCGGGTTGTGTTCCCGTTCTCCTGCTCGTGCTCCTTTTGCTGCGGAGCACTCACACCCCTGCTGAATCCTGTTTGGCTGCTAGTTGGAAGCACTATAAAGATTGCCTCCAACCTCTTTTCTATTCTTACCTATTCTCAATAAAACCCGTTGTACCTCAGCTGCTGTGTGGTTTATCCAGGTTGCCAAGGCCTCAGAGGGCGATAAGCCAGTCAAATAGGGGATTGAAGTCTAGTGCATTGTAATGTCATATCTGTAGTAATCATTGGAATGCTTCCGCCGGAAGTGGAGGCCTTGAAGGGCAGCGAGGGGCAGGGCAGCAGCACCGAGGCCTGCAGAGCCCAAACGGAGAGGAGGAGGCAGAGCCCAAAGGAGAGGGACGAAGGTAGGCCTCGGTGCCACTGCCCCACGCACCTCTCGCTGCTCTTCGAGGCTTCCGCCAGAAGGAAGGGTAGAGAGGGAGGGAAAAGGAAGGAGAGAAGGAAAGGGTGAAGGGGGAGAAAGGACGGAAGGAAGAGGGAGGGAGAATGGAGGAAAGAAGGAAGGGGAGAGAGGGAGGGAAAAGGTAGGAGAGAAGGAAAAGGTGAAGGGGAGAAAGGAAGGAAGGAAGGAAGAATGGAGGAAAGAAGGAAGGAAGAGGGAGAATGGAGGAAAGAAGGAAGGGTGAAGGGGAGAAAGGAAGGAAGGAAGAGGGAGAATGGAGGAAAGAAGGAAGGGGTGAGAGGGGGAGAAAGGAAGGAAGGAAAGGGTGAAGAAAGGAAGGAATAGGGAGAATGGAGGAATGAAAGGGGGAGAGAGGGAGGGAAAAGGAAGGAGAGAGAAGGAAAGGGAAGGAAGGAGAGGGAGAATGGAGGAAAGAAGGAAGGAAGAGGGAGGAAGAGGGAGAATGGAGGAAGAAGGAAGGAAGGGGGAAGAGGGAGGAAGGAAGAGGGAGAATGGAGGAAAGAAGGAAGGGGAGAGAGGGGGGAAGAGGAAGGAGAGAAGGAAAGGGTGAAGGGGAGAAAGGAAGGAAGGAAGAGGGAGGAAGGAAGAGGGAGAATGGAGGAAAGAAGGGGAGAAAGGGAGGGAAACGGAAGGAGAGAATTAAAGGGTGATGGGAAGGAAGGAAGAGGGAGGGAAGGAGAATGGAGGAAAGAAGGAAGGGGTGAGAGGCAGGGAAAAGGAAGGAGAGAAGGCAAAGGAAAGGGTGAAGGGGAGAAAGGAAGGAAGAGGGAGAATGGAGGAAAGAAGGAAGGGGAGAGAGGGAGGGGAAAGGAAGGAGAGAAGGAAAGGGTGAAGGGAAGGAAGAAAGAGGGAGAATGGAGGAGAAGAAGGGGAGAGAGGGAGGGAAAAGGAAGGAGAGAAGGAAAGGGTGAAGGGGAGAAAGGAAGGGAGAATGGAGGAAAGAAGGAAGGGGAGAGAAGGAGGGAAACGGAAGGAGAGAATTAAAGGGTGAAGGGAAGGAAGGAAGGAAGGAAGGAAGAGGGAGGGAGGGAGAATGGAGGAAAGAAGGAAGGGTGAAGGAAAAGGCAGGAGAAAGGAAGGAGAAGGCAAAAGGAAGAGGGAGGGGGGAAGGAAGAGGGAGAATGGAGGAAAGAAGGAAGGGGGGAGAGGGAGGGAAAAGGAAGGAGAGAAGGAAAGGGTCAAGTGAGAGGAAGGAAGAAAGGAAGAGGAAGGAAGGAAGAGGGAGAATGGAGGAAAGAAGGAAGGGGAGAGAGGGAGGGAAAAGGAAGTGAAGGAAAGGGTGAAGGGAAGAAAGGAAGGAAGGAAGAGGGAGGATGGGAGGAAAGAAGGAGGGGGTGAGAGGCAGAGAAAAGGAAGGAGGGAAGGCAAAGGAAAGGGTGAAGGGGAGAAAGAAAGGAAAAAAGAGGGATTAAGGAAGAAAGAGGGAGAATGAAGGAAACATTCCTTCCTTTCTATTCTTTTTCCCCAATTCTTCCTTTCCTTCTCCTTCCCTTTCTTTTCCTTCCCTCTCTTCTTCTTTCCTCCATTCTCCCTCCCTTTTCAACTCTTCCTCCTTCTCCTTCCTTTCCCTCCCTCCCCTTCCTTCTCCTCCTTCCTCCTTCCTTCCTTCCTTCCTTTTCTATTCTTTTTCCCCAACTCTTCCTTTCCTTCTCCTTCCTTTCTCGGAGTCAAAAAGGTTCCCGACCCCTGCTTTCAACCCACGAGTGTGTATAGGATCGGAGCCTTATTAAACTAATGTGCTTTCTTACTTTAAGTATTTATAGCAGTCGTCATATCACTTGATACAACACAGAGTGCAGGAACTATGACTCAAACTATAGACATGACAAAATAATAGATGAACTAAAATCTAAATTGTTGTAACGTTTATAAGTCTGCTATAATCCCTGTTAACATTCATTAAACTGACAATGAATATAGGGAAGAATGGTAATTGGGACCATGTGTGCACAGAGTCTAAATCAGGCATAATTAACATGTCAATCGGGTATTAAAGGCATGCTAATAGGTGGTAAATAATTCTTTAATTATGAGCAATAATGGTAGGTACAATATACAGCTTAAGGCATGAAGTGATTAGCATGCAAACATGAAATGCGATCCAGGCAAAGATAGAGTAAGCCATTCTTTGGAATGAGCACAGTGGTAAGTGTATGCTAGAAATATTGAGTTGGCTTCACTGGAACAATGGCAGTAATTAATGTATTCCCAAACCCTTACGCGGTTAATTCTGTAAATAATAAAATCCTTCTTTATAGTACTGTGAAGAAGCTTTTAATATTCACTGGGACCTCTGAAGTAAATAAGGAAGTGTTGGTGAAAATTAATGAAATGGAGTTGTTAATTTATGGATAGGTTAACAAGAGAGCCGTGTGCTCTTAAGGGGGACTATACCACCTTAGGTCTAATGCCGGAAACGGCAAATTGCAAATGTGAAGGTGCTTTCAAATTAATCTCCCTATAAAAGCAGAAGTCCCCTGTAAGGACTATGTGTCTGTGTTATTGTTATGTGTCTGAAATTGCAATTAGAAGCTCCCTTTGGAGACTCTAATATTAAGTAGTTTATTTAATTTATTATTTGGTTTGCCCATCCTCATTATTACAATTAAGTGTCATTAGGTTCAGCCTTTTCATGGTGGCATTCAACAAAGTTAAACCCATAAAGCAGTGTTTCCTAACCCAGTGTTTTTCAACCTTTTTGGAGCCGCGGCACATTTTTTACATTTACAAAATCCTGGGGCACACCACCAACCAAAATGACACAAAATGACACTCTAACACAGTAATACATATAGTTAATATGTTTTTAAATGTATTTATACACTCAGTGTGAGACCTGGGCCTGTTTCGATGAACACAACATAGATATCCTGGCAGAAATGGCAGAAAGACACACACGAAGGTCTTGCTCAACATCTGTCAGTCATGGGAAAACTTCGGCCCTCTGGGTGCTTTGGACTTCAACTCCCACCATTCCTAACAGCCTGAGGCCCTTTCCTGCTTAAGTGGCTGGGGGGGAGGAAAAGGGCCTGAGGCTGCTAGGAATGGTGGGAGTTGGAGTCCAAAACACCTGGAAGGCCCAATTTTGCCCATGCCAGCCTTCGATTCCATCGCCACATCTATCTTCAGCCTCTGGCGGTTTGAATATATGTGATTATCTACGTGATTTTCTACCTTGTCGCTATGATTTTGGTGCTGCTTCTTTAAATTGTCCACAAACTGACTGTGTTATTATGTGGATCCCTGAACTGACATTTTATAACACTTTGTTTTTTGCACTCACTTCCGTGATTTCATCAAATATCGCGAGTTTTCCGTAGAGGAGCGCTCCGTGAACTCGCTACTTCCTGGTTCGCAACTCCTCCGCTCTCTGTGGCAACCACGCCAAACTACCTTATGTAAGACTTTTGATTGGGTACTTTGAATGTGTTTTTGTTTAAAATGCATTTTGCCACTTTGTTGTGTGATTATGTATGATTAATTGTGCATTTTGTACTGTGACGTGCGGCGCTCCTTTAATAAGTAAGGGTATTGAGGTTCCCCTTGATCACGGCACACAAAGAATTCTAACAATGGCACCTGGTTGGGAAACCTGATGATCGCCGGGCACACCACGGTTTCATCACACTTAAACTGAACCTCCAAAATTTCCTGGATCACCCCTGCCTTGAACACATTTTTTCTTCTCCACTCAGGCTCCCGTCTTCCCAGCCTTGCTCTGCTCGCTTTGCTCTGAGGCGAGTCTGCGCAGTAGCACCCGCACGGGTCATGTCTTTCTTCCTCCCTTCCCCCTCCCCTCCTGAACACGCTCACACTGCCCCCTCGGATCAAAATGGCGGCAGAAGCGGCAGTGTAGAAGAAAAAGTATTGGCAGGTTTTTGCGCATTGCGCATGTGCGTCCACCATTAACGGATTACTAACGAATTTTGTTAGTTATTACAAAATAATTTTGAAAATTTTACTAAAAAATTCAGAACTCCACCAGATATGAAACACCAGCGCCCCCTACATCCACAACGAGTTTTGAACCCTTTTTTTCTTGATCAACCAGGCCTCGTGCTTATATGCACCACAGAGGCTGGCCTTGACCTGGTTCCAGGATCCACAGTAGAATCAGGGGTGGAATCAGGAGTTGTTGTTTTTTACCTATCCCTGCCACAACACACTGGCTCACTCGTCTCTCAATTGGTTTCACCATGCAATGTGGTTTATACTTAGGCATGCTAATGCACATTATGGACACTATTTTGGAGTATCATCACGCTGTCAAGCTGCCTTCCAATTGCATTTAGTTGTCAGTGTAGATGTGCCCCAGGAGAGGTAATTTGATAAGTCATAAGGAGATTTAAAGTCACTAAAACACTCATTAACGCTATTACTGCTGCTCTCACTAAGACACATATAACTTTTGAAATGCTGAGCACCGTTGCATTTCCAGCAGTGACAAGAGAGAAGCCTCCTGTTCACAATGTCTCATTTTCCTTGACGTCATTCACCCATGAGAGCAAACAATCTATTCCATCGGCAATATTCTCCATAAGAATTGTGTTATACCTTCACCTTAACTGCTTAGGTCAGTGTTTCCCAACCAGTGTGCCGGGGCACACTAGTGTGCCATGAGTGATCATCAGGTGTGCCGTGGGAAATTGGAACCTCCAGGAAAGGGGGGGGGGGGAGTCTAGTATGTTGAAGTATAAAAACCCTAAGAAACCTACCTCGATAAAGGTACAAAATTACCAACACCCCCCTCCCCACCTGTTGTCTACTTGGTCTCTCCCTCTCCATGCATTGGGAAGGCCCGCCTCCCTTTCTCCAAGTAGGGACCTCCTCTTGCCTCCTGGGGGTTCTGTGTGGGAAGTTTGGCCCAGTTCCATCATTGGTGGGGTTCAGAATGCTCTTTGATTGTAGGGGAACTATAAATCCCAGCAACTACGACTCCCAAATGTCAAGGTCTATTTCTCCCAAACTCCATCTGCGTTCACATTTGGGCATATTGAGTATTCATGCCAAGTTTGGTCCTGATGCAACATTGTTTGAGTCCGTAGTGCTCTCTGGATATAGGTGAACTACAACTCCAAAACTCAAGGTCAATGCCCACCAAACTCTTATAGCATTTTCTCTTGGTTATGGGAGTTCTGTGTCGGAAGTTTGTGTCTTTCTGCCATTCCTGCCAGGATATCTATGTTGAGTTCATGGAAATACGTCCAGGTTTCACACTGAGTGTATAAATACATTTAAAAACATATTAACTATATGTATTACTGTGTTAGAGTGTCATTTTGTGTCATTTTGGTTGGTTGTGTGCCCCAGGATTTTGCAAATGTAAAAAGTGTGCCGCGGCTGAAAAAAGGTTGGGAAACACTGGCTTAGGTGATTCAGTTGTTGCGGTCAACATACTCACGCGCACACTTCCAGTATCTATCACATATAATAATAATAATAATAATAATACTTTATTTCTAACCCGCATCCATCTCCCCGAAGGGGACTCGGAGCGGCTTACATGGGGCCGTGCCCAAACAACACAAAAATATCAACAACAAAAAACCAATAAACATAATAAAAGCAATAAACACAATAAAATACATTGGTGAAAGCACAACAGTACAGGTGAGTCTATGAACAGAACCGACAGGGCGGGCCACATGAACATATAGGATGTTTAAAAACTCGGGGGAAATAACTGGAGTAGTATCAAAGACAATAGGTCACATAGAGGAACCTAATATCCGAAGGCCAGGTGGAAGAACCAGGTTTTCAATTGTTTCCTGAAGGATTCCAGTGAGGGGGCATTCCTAATCTCTCCCGGGAGGGAATTCCAAAGACGGGGGGCCACAGAGGAGAAGGCTTTCTCCCTAGTGCTCACAAGCCGAGTTTGTGAGACTGGCAGGGGCGAAAGGAGGGCCCTCCCTGAGGAGCGAAGGGATCATGGGAGGAGAGCCTGTCACAAAGGTAGGCGGGTCCCAAACCGTTTAGGGCTTTGTAGGTAATGACCTGCACCTTGAATCGGGCCCGGAAAGTAAACAGCAGCCAGTGGAGCTCTTTGAACAGGGGGGTCGACCGCTCCCTGTAACCTGCCCCAGTTATTAATCTGGCAGCCAAGCGTTGGACAAGTTGGAGTTTCCGGGCCGTCTTCAAGGGAAGCCCCATGTAGAGCGCATTGCAGTAATCCAATCTAGAGGTAACCAAGGCGTGGACCACCATGGTCAAGTCAGACTTCATGAGGTATGGTCGCAGTTGGCGCATGAGTTTTAACCGTGCGAAGGCTCTCCCAGCCACCGCCACCACCTGAGCATCAAGCATCAGTGCTGAATCCAAGAGAACCCCCAAACGGTGGACCTGTGACTTCAGGGGGAGTGTAACCCCGTCCAGCACAGGTTGCCACCCAATACCCCGTTCAGATGAGCGACTGACCTGGAGGACCTCTGTCTTATCGGGATTGATCTTTAGCTTGTTCCTCCTCATCCAAACCGTCACAGGGCCAGGCACTGGTCCAATATCCGAGGGGCTTCCTTGGAGTCTGGTGGGAAAGAGTAGTGGAGTTGGGTGTCATCTGCGTAGAGATGGTACCGTACTCCAAAACTCCGGATGACCTCGCCCAGCGGTTTCATGTAGATGTTGAATAGCATGGGGAATAAAATAGATCCTTGCGAGACCCCACAGGTCAAAGGCCAGGGGTCCGAGCAGGAGTCCCCCAGGTTCACCGACTGGGAACGACCTTCCAGGAAGGAACGGAGCCACAGAAGAACCGTGCCCCCGAGTCCCATCCCGGCGAGTCTCCCCAGAAGGATACCGTGGTCGACGGTATCGAAAGCCGCTGAGATGTCCAAGAGAACGAGCAGAGTCACACTCCCCCTGTCCAGCTCTCTGTGGAGGTCATCCACCAAGGTGACCAAAGCCCTCTCGGTACTGTGCCCAGGCCTGAAGCCAGACTGCGAACGGTCCAGATAATCGGTGTCATCGAGGAAACCCTGGAGCTGCGAGGCAACCACCCGCTCCAAAACCTTTCCCAGAAAGGGGAGGTTGGAGATAGGTCTATAGTTATTACAGTTTGTTGGATCAAGAGAGGTCTTCTTTAACAATAATAATAATAATAGTTTATTTGTTCCGCTCTTCTCATCAAGGGATTCAGTGCAGATTACTTCAGTTTCGGAAAGACTGAATGAATGAATGAATGAATGAATGAATCTTTATTGAGAGACCATCAGTCATATCAATATATATTACACCAATAAAACAGAATGAAATAAAATATAGTAGGATAAAATGTAATATAATATAGTCAGACATAAAGACATACAATTACACATAGACAAATACAGTGCAGTTTTTAGAAGGACTTCTTCTTTCCTGACTGCGTCATACAGGTGGGCGTCATCGGGTGTGGATGCTCCATTGTTGTTATGTCCCTGCGTCATTGCGCCATCACGTCACAAGGGGATGCTGTTGTTCCATCCTCATGACAGGAGCCTTTTGTTTCCACCACTTCCACCTCTCCCTTCTCCGTCAGCCTATTTCTGACAAGTCTGTGCAAAGGTCCTTCCCCACTTTCATGGTCCCCCATTTGTTGTTAATTCACAGCTGGGCTGTTGAACTGCTTGGGTAAACAGTAGACAGGGCTCACAGCTGGCGTCTAACCCAGCCCGGGATTCAATCCTGCAATCTTCAGATCTTCAGATTGCCAGCAAAGCTGTTGTTACCGCTGTACTATCTCTCCAAACCACTCCAACAACCCCTCCCTAGCCAGCTTCACCAGCCAGGAGGGGCAAGGATCCAGAGCACAAGTGGTCGCCCTCAGAGTCCCAAGGATCCCCTCCACGTCATCAGGAAGAAGCCATTCCAGTATGACTCTGCAGTCAAATACGCAAATGCGTTGTAGCCCTTTCCATCATTAGACCCTCTGTAACCTTCTGAAAGCTGCCTTCTCCTAATCAGAACAAAATTGACTTTCCTTGAGCATCAAGCGCCATATTTGTTCCAAGTACTCTAGAATAATTATGGTGTCCTAAAGAACTATTACAGCCCCATTAGCATTTCATATACAAATCCTTCTGCCTGTGAGGGCTTTTGACTTTGATATATTTATACCCTCTTCTGCAGTTCAGCACAGTGGCGCTTTTAACACCACATGCATATCTTTTCTGCCTCTGTGGTTAAAAAATAGGATTTGTACAACAGTCTAATATTATTGCATATTGTAATTACACAGCCTAATTACATGATTGCATGTCTTTACACTAATTGCACAATTAAATGCCATTACTGCAATTACACGAATACATTTGAATCAGTTAAGACTGCCTAAAATGCATGGGCAAGTCACACAACAGGCACGTTCTCAGTGCATGACGGTCCCACGAGAATCTGCACGATGTTAGATATGGCTTGCTGAAGCTATGTCATCCTTAATTTGTTGCCGACTTTATATTGTTTAATATCCCCTTTATTGTTTAATATCTACGTGCGCCCACTGGCTCAGCTGGTCCGCGACTTTGGTCTGGAGTGTCATCAGTACGCTGATGACACCCAGCTGGTGCTGAGAATGGATGGCAGACCGGATACCGTACCCAATTGTTTCCATCAATGCCTAGAAGCCATGACTGGATGACTACGTGCCAGCCTGTTGAAGGTGAATCTGCCGAACACGGAGATCCTATGGCTGGGTTGCCCTGGGTTGGATGGATGCCAACTGCCTACCCTGGACGGCGAGCTCTTAAGCCCGTCATCTTCAGTAAAAAGCCTGGGGGTCCACCAGGGCCGGTGGAAGCGTTACGCCAACTACGCAGTCGCATAGGGCGTCGCCACCTGGGGGGGCGTCATCACCTGGGAGGGGCACCGCCGCCCCGGCCCCGCCGCCCTGCCGGCTGTGCCTCTGCAGCTGGCCCCATCGCCTGCGCACTGGCTCCAAAGCGGGAGGCGCGCTTTGGAGCCAGTACGCATACGCAGAGATTCGCGCATGTGCACTGGGCTCCAGAGCGTGACTCGCGCTCGGGAGCCACTGGGGGCACAAAATATTTTTGTCGCCACCCCCTAATAGGTAGGTCCACCCCTGGGGTCCACTTAGACCCGCTGCTATCAATGCGTTTTTCCATCTACGGCAGGCTAGGCGGCTGGCTCCCTATCTACCCAGAAGCAACCTGGCCACGGTGATCCAGGCAACGGTCATCTCGAGACTGGACTACTGTAACGCCCTCTACATTGGCCTTCCTTTGTCATCAATCCGGAAACTCAAGCTAGTGCAGAATGCTGCTACTCGACTGCTGGTGGGAGCACCTACACACAGAGCCTCCATGACCCATTCTACATCCTCCTGCAGTTTGGAGAAGGGTGGGCCCCAGATGATGGGAATTGCAGTACATTCAGTAATTTCATGATACCACTGCTACTCCCAATAATGATGGATCAAAGCCACACATGGCTGACAGAGCCTCCATGACCCACTCTACATCCTGGTGCTGTTTGTAGGAGGGCGCGCCATGGACAATGGGACTCGTAGTGCCTTCGCTAACTTCCTGACACCACTGCGAGCCACATAAATAACTGCTAAAGACCAACTAATACGTTTCTCAAATAACCCGGGCAGCGCCGGGTCCCCAAGCTAGTCTTAAATAAATGAAATTCCACTTCTGGGATGATGGCGTCTTACTTTTTCAGGAATGTGATTTCGGTAGAGGCGGTCCGACCGTATACGCGAACTACGCGGCTGCGTAGGGCGGCATCTTGGATGGGCACCGCACCGGCGCAAACCTCCCTGCTGCTGCATCGGCTTCAGCGCCTGCAGGAGCTTCTGGGCATGTGCTGAGATTTTCGCGCATACACAGTGGCTCCGGAGCTGAAGTTGAGCTCCGGAGCCACTGCGCGTGCACAGAAGCTCCTGCAGGCGGTGGAGGCGAAGCCTGTAAACACATCACGTCAGCAGTCCATATTCGGCACGCAGGGGGCGGAGGCAAAGGGAGAGGCTTTACCTTTCCCTTTGCCTCCGCCCCCTGCGTGCCGAATACGGAGTGCTGATGTGATGTGTTGCCCAGAAGCTCCTGCAGGCGGTAAAGGCGAAGCCTGTAAACACCACTCCGTATTCGGCACGTGGGGGCGGAGGCACAGGGAGAGGTAAAGACTCTCCCTTTGCCTCCGCCCCCTGCGTGCCGAATACGGACTGCTGACGTGACGTGTTTACAGGCTTCACCTTCACCGCCTGCAGGAGCTACTGGGCATGCCCAGAAGCTCCTGCAGGCGGTGCAGCCAAAGCCTGTAAACACGTCACATGATGCAATTGGGCATGCAGGGGGCAGAGGCAAAGGGAGAGGGGGCGGAGACAAGGGGGGGCGCCAAAGTAATGTTCGCTTACCATATAAAATAACCTTAGACCGCCCCTGGATTTCGGCCTTTGGCATGCCTTTTCTTATCAGGGCGCTTAAGTGTTAAAAGCTCAACAAACCTGTCGCGAGAAAGAAGTGTATGACTTTTCATAGAGCAATTCTTCTTCCTCTGAAGGTCTCGATAAAAGCTTCACTTGAGAAAAAGATGCACCTTCAACTGGCTTGGCTGTTGTTCAGCTTTATGGAGTTAGCACTTTTTTCATGAGACACTTTTGCAACTGTGTAATTTATCTGATGCTAGATATTTGCAGACTTCTCACATGGCCCAGCTTAGAATGAAATTTATGCGACCCCAAATCCAGTGCCTTTGGAACTCTGATCCCTTCAACACACAAAATTAGGAAAGAGAAAGAGCATGATGGGTAACTAGAACGAAAGAGCATTTAGTCCACGGAAAAAAGAGCATCAGGGTAGGTGAGTGAGGAGGAGGAGGGACAGACTAACAATAAAAAATAAATAAATAAACAAACCATGAAAAACTCACTTGACTTTTTCACTCTCTAAGCCAGTGTTTCCCAACTAGTGTGCCATGAGCAATCATCAGGTGTGCCGTGGGAAATTGGAACCTCCAATACCCTTTCTTCCCCCTCCTGCCGAACATAGAAAACAAACAACAACATAACATAACATTGTTTGAGTCCACAGTGCTCTCTGGGTGTAGGTGAACTACAACTTCCAAACTCGAGGTCAATTCCCAAACAAACCCTTTCAGTACTTTCTGTTGGTAATGAGAGTTCAATATGCCAAGTTTGGTTCAATTCCATTGTTGCAAGAATTCAGGATGCTCTTTGATTGGGCGTTAACTATAACTCCCAAATGTCAAGGCCTATTTTCCCCAAACTCCATCTGTGTTGACATTTCGACATATTGAGTATTCATGCCAAGTTTGGTCCTGACCCAACATTGTTTGAGTCCACAGTGCTCTCTGGATATAGGTGAACTACAACTCCAAAACTCAAGGTCAATACCCACCAAACTCTTATAGCATTTTCTCTTGGTTATGGGAGTTCTGTGTGGGAAGTTTGATTCCATTCCATCATTGGTGGAGTTCAGAGTGCTCTTTGATTGCAGGTGAACTATTGAGCTGTTGAGCAAAACCATGTCTGTGTCTTTCCGCCCTTCCTGCCAGGATATCTATGTTGTGTTCATCAAAACAGGCCCAGGTTTCACACTGAGTGTATAAATACATTTTAAAACGTATTAACTATATGTATTAATGTGTTAGAGTGTCATTTTGTGTCATTTTGGTTGGTGGTGTGCCCCAGGATTTTGTAAATGTAAAAAATGTGTCGCAGCTCAGAAAAGGTTGAAAAGCACTGCTCTAAGCAAAGGCAACTATCAAACTATTACATATACTCCTTGTTTTATTTAATTGGATTTTCGGTTCGACTAAATATAAACCAATACGTTTGAAATACATACATAACCACAAGTAATATTGCTCAACAATGTATCCATTCTGACTAAAATTCCCATACTTTAGTTTTGTAAGTTCTTTAGAACCATGATTGCCCAGTAAAACTAAATATATATAGCTGCTCAATATAATATATAGTTTGATAAGTTAAAGAAGATGTAGAGTGTGTTACAAAGTTTTTTATATAAGCAATTGTATTGAATGCATACAAAAAACTATTAAGTAAATAAACAATCGTGGTTAATTCACCATAAACACCAAAATAACCATTGAATGCAATAAATATCAATCAATTTGAATGCAGTCAAATATCAATCAGTATTGCAAACCCTTACACTCAAGTTGGGGCGGTCTGTCCATGTAAGCAACCTACGCGGCCGTGTGGGGCGCCATCTTGGATGGGCGCCGCCACGCCGCCGCTGCCGCCGTAGCAAACCTCCCTGCTGCCTGCAGCAGCTTCTGAGCATTGCCAGAGATTTTTGCGCATGCCCAGAACCTCCGGAGTGCTCTCCCTTGCCCTGTGCAACGCCCCATGGGAGGGGCTGGCAGGGGGAACCAGGAAGCGTGAGGAGAGGCCTTCGAATTGCACAGGGCAAGGAGCGGCGGCGCGTGGGAGGAATGGAAGGAGCGCACGCAAGGTACCAAGAAAAAAAATTGGGGAGGGGGCGCAAAAATAATGTTTGGGGGGGCAAAATAATGTGTTTTGGGGGCACCAAAATAATTTTCACCTACCATGCGAAATTACCTTAGACCGCCCCTGCACTCAAGTAAGGCATATGATAAAGGACAAACACACTCACAATATGATAGCGAAACAATATAGAGAGTCAGAACAGAGTAAGTTACTCATGGTCTACCAGACCCAGTATTTGTGAAGGAAATAGATCGTTCAAACAGTTCTTATGGTTCTCAAAGTGTCGAGGCAAAAACGTCCAAGCATATGCCACAGTGGAAGTTTCCAACAACTTGTGTGCTGGCCAACGAAATATATAAATGGAAAGGCACCAATGGGCGTTAAACCTAAGGCGGGTCGGTGCCTTTCCAGGTGGTGAGGAGGGGGGGCGTCCACTCCCTTCCTCTTCGCCACCTGGAAAGGCACCAACGTGCCTTAAAGCCAGGAGGAGTGGGGGGTCTCTGCTCTCGGTCTGGCCAGGGAGCAGAAGCTGAGGGCTGTCAAACCCAGTTTCGGCAGGTTTTCGCGCATTGCGCATTTGCATCCGCCATTAATGCATTTCTAACAAATTTCGTTAGTTTATACGAAATAATTTTGACATATTCACGGAAAATTTCTGAACTCCACCAGATACAAAACGCCAGCACCTCCCGAAATCCGCAGTGAGTTTTGAACCATTTTTTTCCTTGATCGACCAGGCCTAATAGACAGACATAGAGGCAATTTAACATTCCAGCTTCTGGCCACCAGGGGGAGCTGTCGCTTTCCTTCATTCTTTTTTGTGAGTATTTCCTGGAGATTTTATGGCCTCGTAAATCAGTTAAATTTAGCCTCCCCACACAAAGTGGTCCCTAAATTTCCTACTTGACAGATGCAACTGTCTTTCGGGTTGCAAAGGTCAACAATGAGCTACACAATTGGTCGAGAGCTCACCCCGACCCGGGCAGGCCTTGAACTCATGACCTTCTGGTCAGTAGAAACCTTATGCAGCTGACACCCAGCCAGCTGCACCACATTCCCAGTGCACACCCAGCCAGAATAATTGGTCCGAAGCATTTTGTATAAGGAAGGCTCAGTTGTAATGACAATTAACCAGTGCCATTCTTCATTTTACCCTGTTCTTGTGGATGATTTCTCAAGAGTGGGGCTTTCCTCAAGTAGAAAGTCAAAGGATTGCAATCTTAGTCATGCCTATTATCAGAAAAGGGTGAGAAAATTTACCTTCCTTTGTCCTTTATTTGGTTAAAAAAAACAAACATAAGCAGCAGCATAAATGTTCTTGTGAGCTTCCCTCCCAGTTTGGCTGTTTCCAAGGTGATATTCTTGCATCTTCAAAGGAATTAACTATGGTGTTAATCATTTTGACAAGGGCACTAGGTAGGCCAACGCTGGTCCCAATCATTGAGAATTAAATTAAGTGTATTTAGGCATCAGAGGTTTCCAAAGGGTGCAAACATTTAATCATAAAGGATTACCGAGAGTAAGGCTGTCGGAATCCTTCTGCCTCCTGAAATGAAGACAGCTTATTCCCAAATGGAGATGTGAAATTAGGCCTCAAATGCTACTAATTATGGGCTAGTTCAGCTGGAAACAGGGATCTAGGGGTGGGGAATACAACATGATTTAAATGTATCACGATATAACTTTCAAAGGTGTTTGAAGGATCTGCATACCTGATATAATGAGATTATTTCTCATTGAATGCATTGACCCCATGCATTCCTGGCTTTCAGGAAGAAAGTAAAATTGTGGAACCAGGTCTTTGGTCAGCAGACATAAAGCAGCACTTGGGTTGAATTGGACTGGAAAGATTATTTATATGAGGATACGTTGTTTTAGTAATTAATGTTTTACATTGTTTAATTAATGGCTTACGTATTTTATTATTTTATGCATTTTAATGGTTAATTGTTAGGCCAGTGTTTCCCAACCAGTGTGCCGTGGCACACTAGTGTGCCGTGAGTGATCATCAGGTGTGCCGTGGGAAATTGGAACCTCCAATACCCCTTCTTCCCCCTCCTGCCCAGAGTGCTCTCTGGGTGTAAGCGAACTACAACTTCCAAACTCGAGGTCAATTCCCAAGCAAACCCTTTCAGTACTTTCTGTTGGTAATGAGAGTTCAATATGCCAAGTTTGGTTCAATTCCATTGTTGCAAGAGTTCAGGATGCTCTTTGTTTGTGTGTTAACTATAAATCCCAGAAACTGTAACTCCCAAATGTCAAGGTCTATTTTCCCCAAACTCCATCTGTGTTCACATTTGGGCATATTGAGTATTCAGGCCAAGTTTGGTCCTGATCCAAAATTGTTTGATTCCACAGTGCTCTCTGAATATAGGTGAACTACAACTCCAAAACTCAAGGTTAATGCCCACCAAACTCTTATAGCATTTTCTCTTGGTTATGGGAGTTCTGTGTGGGAAGTTTGTGTCTTTCTGCCATTACTGCCAGGATATCTATGTTGTGTTCATCGAAACAGGCCCAGGTTTCACACTGAGTGTATTAATACATTTTAAAACATATTAACTATATGTATGACTGTGTTAGAGTGTCATTTTGTGTCATTTTGGTTGGTGGTGTGCCCCAGGATTTTGTAAATGTAAAAAGTGTGCCGCAGCTCAAAAAAGGTTGAAAAACACTGTGTTAGGCTTTATGGTTACTGTTTTAATTTTTCTTGTAATGGCATCTAATTGCTGCCTATGTCAGCCGTCCTAAGTCCCCCTCCCAGGGTAGAGAAGTGACAAGGTATAAATACCATAAATAATAATAATAATAATTTTTCAGGATAAAATAAATATCTCCTGGCTCCTTTTACATTTTGCAGAAAAGGACATCTTGTCTAGATCACCAGTTTTTAAATTGTGGGTCCCAAACCCAAATGGGATTCCCTTTAGCTCAGTGGTTCTCAACCTGGGGGTCGCGACCCCAAGGGGGGGTCATTGGGCCATTATCGGGGGGTCGCGAAGATGCCTAGGTTGGCCCCTGTTGCAACTCAGACCAAGGAATACCCCCCCCCCCCCCAGATCACACACACAGCAAGCAGTCTCTGAAGAATAGGCTTTTATTGAAGCAAATATAGTGTCCAACAAAAGGGTTAAAAGAAGATCAAAATTGAAGAGGTTCCAAGGTAAAAATGCAGTTCAAATAATTCCAAAGTTCATAGCAAAGCATGAAGCTGGATACAAATCCCATGGATAGATCTAGGCAGCAATAGGAATCAACAGGCCCAAATCCTAGGCCGATACAAAGCTTAGAGACAAGACAAACGTGGCATCATTCTAAACGAAGCTTGAGATCTGAAGGCAATTAGCTTAGCTGGCTCTATAAAGGCAAAATTACTTTCGCTTTGCTATCCGACCATTTCGCCGTAAGCTGCCGTCTTGCCTAGAAGTTCTAATGTTTTCCCAGCGGTCGAAAGACTGCTCATTAAAATCTTCAGGTGGTTCACTATCAGTCTGGAGACGGTCAACTCCCTCAACACAGGAATGTTCATTTACAGCCCTGGGAACGGAGCTGTTCTCAGGGAAACAGACCTCGTCTGACATTTCATTTTGCAGTTCAGAATTCACATCATTAGCAATTTCATTAACAACATTTTCATCAGCATTTTCATCAGCCATCCCATCATGCACATGAACCCCAGGCTGAAACACCACAGCCCCGCCCACTCCGAAATGGCTGCCAACCCACTGGGGGCAAGGCGGAGGGCTGCCCTCACGGGCCCACCGTTTGGGCAGCCTTTATGCTCGGCCTCCATGTCATTCCCAGCTGGGAAGAGCGCAGGGGCAAGGTGAAGAGCTGCCCTCGCGGCCCCGCCATTTGGGCAACCTTTCTGCCATTATGAAGTAGCAATGAAAATATGGTTGGGGGTCACCACAACATGAGGAACTTTATTTAGGGGTCACGGCATTAGAAAGGTTGAGAACCACTGCTTTAGCTCATTGTTGGGGTCACAATAATTTGGCAACAGTAAAAGATTTCTACGCGCCATCTATTTACATAAATCTGTTAGCAACAATGCACAATGTTTATAGTGAGTTCTCTCAGTTAGCGCCCCCTTGTCGTGGGGGAGAGGCTTGCGTACCCTAATGAAGTTGTGAGCTATGCTGGCGGTGGCATAATAGCCACGGGTAGGGCCTCCCTTGTCAGATAGTTCACAACCGAAGGGTCTGACAAAGTGTGTTAACGGGCAGGATGGGCTCCCTAGCCTTTTGGCAACCATCCTAAGAGAAGGAAAACTCTTAATTCAAACCCGGGCAGATGGTGCTTGTCTAACCCTGTAAGGTGAACCATCTAAGAGGAGGGAACCCGAACCAAGCCTATGACCTGAGGACCTCGTTGCCACCGTCCAAGATTGCTAGGCCCCGGCAGACAAAGTTTTGGTTTAAAGGGTGAGGCCAGTTCTGTGCATGCTGCGCTCCACCAGAAAAATCCATTGCACATTTATTTATTTATTTATTTATTTATTTCCAGTGTTTATACCCCGCTACTTCTCAACCCCCGAGGGGGGACTCAGTGCGGCCTAACAGACGGCAACAATTCGATGCCACACAATACATAGTAAACAACAGTTAAAATTAAAATACATTAAAATACACCTAGAATTCAATACATTAAAATACAGTTAATATTAAAAATATCATGTACATTCATCACCATTAAAACAATGTTCCATCCACAGTCTTAGATCTTTACCACCAATTTGCCAACTGACCAGTCTAAAGTGCCGTGTCGTGCTAGGGTGCAAACGCTTGGTCCCAAAGCCAGGATTTCACTCTTTTTCTGAATGTTAGGAGGGATGAAGCTGATCGAATATCAATAGGGAGTGCGTTCCACAGACGGGGGGGCCACCACCGAGAAGGCCCTCCCTCTCGTCCCCGCCAACCGCATTTGAGAGGTTGGCGGGAGCGAGAGCAGGGCCCCCACGGATTATCTTAAATTACGAGGTGGGACATAGAGGCCGATGCGTTCGGACAAGTAAGCTGGGCCAGAACCGTATAGAGCTTTAAAGGTCAAAACCAGCACTTTGAATTGAGCCCGGAATTGGACAGGCAGCCAGTGGAGCTGACACAACAGGGGGGTGGTATGCTCCCTGTATGTAGCTCCCGTTAATAATCTGGCTGCCGCCCGTTGGACTAGTTGTAGCTTCCGAACTGTCTTCAAAGGCAGCCCCACGTAGAGTGCATTGCAGTAATCTACAACGCACTCTACGCGTTGCAGTAATGCACAGGCTCGAAGGACACATCCAACCTCCGTCATCAACGCGCTTGTAGAAAGCGTGGGATGAGTCCTTCCTAAGAATCTTTGTTCGTGAAGAAAAGCCAAGATAGCGAGCTCCACAGAAAATTTTTCAACTGTACTCCACAAAAAAGAAAAACAGCCTGTTTAGTAAATGCTGATTCATTTTCAGTAAATGATTGGTTTTATATCTATTTTATATCTCTTTATACCTGGAAAAAAATTGTCAGGTGGAAAGGGGTTGCAAGTGGGAAAAGTTTAAAAAGCCCTGGTAGACCATAGATCAGTGTGTTCCCAACCGCTGTGATGCGGCACAGTAGTGTGCCGTGACGGACCTCCTGCTGTGCCGTGAGAAAAGCTCTCTGCCCCCCTTCCTTGCCCCCTCCTCCTGCTGAACTCCTGCTGCTTGGGGGAGGAAGAGGAAGGGCCGGGCGGCGGCGAAGAAAAAGAAGAAGGGACCGAGGCACCACCTCCTTCGGCCGTTTCCCCAGCCAGCCTCCAATCCGCGCAGAGGAGGAGCCCTGCCCACTGAAGCCCGTCCACCACTCATGCTCCTCCTCCTCCGCGCGACTTCAGCTTCAGCTGTGGGAGAGCTGAAGCCGGGGGGAAGGGGCGAGGCATAGTGTGGCCTGGCTCCGCCCCCTCCCCGGCTTCGGCTCTCCCACAGCTTCTCCAACCTTGAGGGGGCAGTGCCAAGTCAGCATTGTGCTGGCTCTGCCACCGCTGGCTTGGCATTGCCCCCTCAAGGCTGGAGAAGCTGTGGGAGAGCTGAAGCTGGGAGGAGGGGGCGGGGCATGGCGCGGCCTGGCTCCTCCCCCAGCTTCAGCACTCCCAGCAGCTGCTCCCAGCAGGCCACCATCCCCCAGCCGTTCTTTACTGTGCTAGAGTGTCATTTTGTATCATTTTGGTTGGTGGTGTTTCCCTGGATTTTTTTAATGTTAAAAGTGTGCCGCGGCTCAAAAAAGGTTGGGAAACACTGCCATAGATGGTGGAGTTTTCCCCCCACATCTGCAGTCTTCTGCACCTTCTCAGCTACTGTCCATGTTTTCTTGAAACAGATGATTTACATATAATTGTAATTTGTAATAGCATTCCTTGTTTATAATCCCCTTAGCATCAAGGCAAATTGGGAGTACAAAAATGTTAAATGCCTCAGGTTATCTTTTGGCTTGTTTTTTTTTTTCTGGTTTACACATACAAATGTGTGTCTTTTAATTCACTATATTTTGAGCAAAGTACTGGAAGGTAAGCATTCTACATTGTTGCTAGATGGCAAAGTTATATTGGCTTCACTTTCTGAAAGAAGATAATTTCTAATCTCTACAACTGGTGAAAGTTTCCTTTGTGCTTTAGATCAGTGTTTCCCAACCTTTTTTGAGCCGTGGCACATTGTTTGCATTTCCAAAATCCTGGGGCACACCACTAACCAAAATGACACAAAATGACACGCTAACAGTCATACATATAGTTAATATGTTTTTGACTTTATTTATACACTCAGTGTGAAACCTGAGCGTGTTTCGATGAACACAACATAGATATCCTGGCAGGAATGGCAGAAAGACACAAACTTCCCACACAGAACTCCCATAACCAAGTGAAAATGCTATAAGAGTTTGGTGGGCATTGACCTTGGGTTTTGGAGTTGTAGTTCACCTATATCCAGAGAGCACCGTGGACACAAACAATGTTGGATCAGGACCAAACTTGGCATGAATATTCAATATGCCCAAATGCAAACACAGATGGAGTTTGGGGAAAATAGACCTTGACATTTGTGAGTTACAGTTTCTGGGATTTATAGTTAACACACAATCAAAGAGCATCCTGAACTCTTGCAACAATGGAATTGCACCAAACTTGGCATATTGAACTCTCATTACCAACAGAAAGTACTGAAAGGGTTTGCTTGGGAATTGACCTTGAGTTTGGAAGTTGTAGTTCACCTATATCCAGGAAGCACTGTGGACTCAAATAATGATAGATCTGGACCACACTTGAAATGAATACTCAATATGCCCAAATATGAACACAGATGGAGTTCCTTTATCGAGGTAGGTTTCTTAGGGATTTTATACTTCAACACACTAGACTCTCCTCCCTTCCCTCCTGGAGGTTCCAATTTCCCACGGCACACCTGATGATAGCTCACGGCACAGTAGTGTGCCCCGGCACACTGGTTGAGAAACACTGCTTTAGATAACTGCTTTTTCAGAGGGAAATCCATGATTGAATTTTAAAAGGAAACAGCGAGAATGAAGAAAAAAATCTCAGACAACCCCCTTAAGAAACCAGAAATGAGTTTTGCATCCGGTGCAAATATACCTGACATTCCATGCAAATAAATATAGCTGATATGTTTCTTTTTTTTTATTTATTTATTTATCTATCACATTTCTATACCGCCCCTCTCAACTCGAAAGCGACTCGGGGCGGTTTACACAAGGCAGTCTCTGCCCTCCAATCAAAACACGAGCAAAACAAACCAAACAATAGCCATATAACACAACAATTAGCAATTAAAACATACGATTACAGTCTCAGCGTCACGTTGAAATCACTTTCCGTCACATTGTCATCATTCCATGTATCTAATTAAACCTTTATATTTCATCAGCAAATGCCTGCTCAAACAGCCAGGTCTTGATTTTCTTGCAAAATTTCAGGAGGGAAGAGGCCGATCTGATGTCACTAGGGAGGGCGTCCCAAAGCCGAGGAGCCACCACTGAAAAGGCCCTGTCTTTCGTCACCACCAATCGCACCTGCGAAGAAGGCGGAACCGAGAGCAGGGCCTCTCCGGATGATCTTAAACATCTCGATGGTTCATAGGGAGAGATGCGTTCAGACATGTTGCATCCAAAAAAGAAAGTACCGTATTTTTCGGACCATAAGATGCAGTTTTTTTCCTCCCAAAGTAGGAAGAAAAATCAGCTGCGTCTTATGGAGCGAATACACTAACATGGAGGGGGGGGGAGGCGCTGGAGCAGAGGGGGGGCCGCGATGTACTTACGCTATATTCGCGCCCCCTCCGGCGGCTCCCGGCGGCTCCTGCGCATGCCCATACTCTCGCCGCCGTGTTGCTGCAGCCAGCCGGCGGCGCGGAGGAATGGGGGCGGAAGAGGGGACTCGTGGGGCGGGCTCGCCGCTCACGGACCCGAGGAGGAGGGGGGAGGCCACGAGGGCGGCCCCCACGGCAACGCAGCGGCAGCCGTAGCAGCAGCCGCAGCAGCAGCAGCAGCAGCAGAGGAAGGGCCCGAAGCCAGAGGCGCATCTTCGTGACGTCAGGAAGATGCGCCTCTGCCGAGGAGGAAGGGGAGGCGGCCGCGTGCTGTAAGGAGGCCCGGAAAAGAGGCCGGAGGGAGGGAGGGAAGGAGGAAGAGTTCCCTCCCTCCCTCCGGCCTCTTTTCCGGGCGTTCTACAGTGCGCGGCCGCTCCCTTCCTCCTCGGCAGAGGCGCGACGAAGTGACGTCAGGAAGATGCGCCTCTGCCGAGGAGGAGGGCCTCGCAGGCCGCGCGCTGTAAGAACGCTGTAAGCGCGCAGCCGGCGAGGCCTTCCTCCTCGTCAGAGGCGCGACGAAGTGACATCACTTCGTCGCGCCTCTGCCGAGGAGGAAGGGGAGGCGGCCGCGCGCTGTAAGAACGGCGGTGAGAGTATGGGCATGCGCAGGAGCCGCCGGGAGCCGCTGGAGGGGCGCGAATATAGCGTAAGTACATCGCGCCCCCTCTGCTCCAACGCCTCCCCCCCTCCATGTTAGTGTAGCCAGCCCCCAATTTTTTTCCCAATTTTCCTCCTCAAAAATCAAGGTGCGTCTTATCAGCAGGTGCGCCTTATGGTGCAAAAAATACGGTAGCTATTTCCTGATCTGGCGTTTCTTTTCTAAGATAATTGATCTCAACCACCATATATATAAGAAACTGCTTGACAGAGAAATGTAACCAGTGCAGTTTGTTCAAGTATAACTCTTAATAGCCTCGCAGTTGAGAACCTAACAAAGGCAAATATCAGTCAAAATAAGAGGCCACATCTTTTTGAGCTTGTCTACACAGGCCAAAAATTGTACTCATGTTGTGGGTGCTGTGTGACAATTTGCTTGCAGTGCTTAAATCTGACTTTAAAAACCTTTTCTTTCCCCCTAAGATGTTACAGAAAATCTGGACTTTTAGGCATGTGGCCACCTCTCCAAGTTGCATCAGTTCCCTCTGTAGTTGTGGGAAGGAGTTAGTGGTGACGTGAGGTGATCGATTTTGCCAGGAAGTGCTTCTTCTCTCGGTTAAATTTTATTAATTTTTTAAAAAAGGTGTGTGTGTGTGTGTGTATACAGTATGTACATGCAGATACTCGTATATCAGCGTTAACATGTATTAATGAAAAAACACATTTGAAAAGACTGTGTGGCGAAAATAATGTGAAGGATTGGAAATGTGAAACTTCCCCTAACTGCGACGTGAGTTCAGCAGAGGGAAACGTGTGTAGTTATTAGGGGGTGGATATCTTCGGTTTAAAATACTTTGAAATCCGTTATTTTTCATGTTTAAAATTATTTCGACCTTATATCGACCCTCAGGGTCCAACCCGGAAGAGAAGTTTCAAACCCGAACCTGGGGTCGCCATTTTTTCTAAAGGTCACGTTATTAGGTCATTTTTTTTCCCTCCTCAGTTCTCAACTTGCGAGAGGAGACTGGAGGGCAGCAGCACCCACCTTTCTCCTCCAGGGAGCTGAGAGCTGAGGCGGGCACTTTATTCCCAAGCAGCGAAGAGGTCCCCGCCTCCTTCTCTACTTGGGAATAAAGCAGGACAACCCGCATCGCTGCCAGAGAAGAGGAGGACACGGGTTAGAGTTTACCCACATCTTCTCTCCTCTGGCACGGGCTGGCTGTATGCAAGATACACACACCTCCCTGCCAGGGAGAGGAAGATGTGGGTTTGAAGTTAACAAGGGTCCCGGTTTACTCCCAAGGAGAGGAGGCGGGGGACATGAGTCCCCCGCCGCCTCCTCTCCTTGAGAATAAACCGGGAGAATGGCGAGAGGAGGGTGAAAGGTGCAGCCTGGCACCCTCCTCTCGCCAACTGAGACCCAAACGGGGGTTATCTTTAACTCTTAAACTCATCTTCCTCTCCCCTGGCAGGGAGGTGTGTGTATGCGCGCATACACACAGCCCGTGCCAGAGGAGAGGAAGATGTGGGTAAACTCTTAACCCGTGTCCTCCTCTTCTCTGGCAGCGATGCGGGTTGTCCTGCTTTATTCCCAAGTAGAGAAGGAGGCGGGGACCTCCTTCGCTGCTTGGGAATAAAGTGCCCGCCTCAGCTCTCAGCTCCCTGGAGGAGAAAGGCGGGTGCTGCTGCCCTCCAGTCTCCTCTCGCGAGTTGAGAACTGAGGTGGGGGGAAAAATGACCTAATAACGTGACCTTTAGAAAAAATGGCGACCCCAGGTTCGGGTTTGAAACTTCTCTTCCGGGTTGGACCCTGAGGGTCGATATAAGGTCGAAATAATTTTATCTTTAACCCCCGTTTGGGTGTCAGCTGGCCAGAGGGGAGTGCAGACAGCACCTTACACCCTCCTGTCGCAAAATTCGTTATTAATTACGTTTCAATTACAAACATTATTTTAAAAATTTCGGATTAATTTCTATAACGAACCAGCAACGGAAATCCCCCCCCCCCGAATTTAGAATCAAATTTTTCATGGATCAACCACCCCTAGTAGTTATGGCGACCTGAGCAGGATGTGTGTGTGAACTGTATGGTATTAACAGGGTCACTGCAGAATCATTGTGGATTGGAAAAATGTGGTACAAAATAGTTTTTTTTAATCGGTGTAGACAAGCACAAATTACATGCAGGAATAGAAGAAGGATCTAACCTAGCCAAGAGCCTGTTTAACACAGAAGCCTGAACCCTATTGAACCCTTGCACTAGACATTCATTTTTTTCAAGTTATACCCAGAAGTGGCTCTGTTTCTCCAGTACCTTACTTTCTCCAAACAAGGGATGCAAAGAACATTGAAAACTGTGTGGAAAAATGTTGCCGCCCCCTTGTCATGGGGGAGAGGCTTGCGTACCCTAATGAAGTTGTGAGGTCTGCTGGCGGTGGCATAATAGCCACTGGCAGGGCCTCCCATGCCAGGCAGGTCACAACCGAAGGGTCTGACAAAAAGCATCAAAGGGCAGGATGGGCTCTCTAGCCTTTTGGCAACCAACCTAGGAGAAGGAAAACTCTAAATTCAAACCCGGGCAGATGGTGCTCGTCTAACCCTGGAAGGTCAACCATCTAAGAGAAGGAAATTCAAATCAGACCTACGACCTGAGGACCTCGCTGCCACCGTCCCAGCTTGCTAGGCCCCGGCAGACGACCCTTTGGTTTAAAGGGTGAGGTCAGTTCTGTGCATGCTGCGCTCCACCAGAAAAATCCATTGCACAGGCTCGAAGGACACATCCAACCTCCGTCATCAACACGCCTGTAGAATAAGCGTGGGATGAGTCCTTCCTAAGAATCTTCGTTTGCAAAGTAATGCCAGAGAGAGAGTGAGTATTAAAAAAAAACCTCTGATAAGGCAGATCCTGGATGGGTGAATTAAGTATGCAGTTAAGGGTGTATTATGTCTTTTCTCTCTCTCTCTCTCTCTCTCTCTCTCCCTCTCTCTCTCTCTCTTGCATAGAAGGCAGCATGTGATATGCAGAAAACACGTTTTCTGTACAGAAAATTCGCTTTCTGTGTAGGGAAATTGTTTTCTGTAGAGAGGTGTTGTTAACTGAACAGAAAATGCTCTTTTAAGGAGGTTAATACATCATTGTGCCTTTTCTTTCTCTTAATGAAAAGAAAATGAGGGAATAACATTAATAAGACTCCATCACAAGTGGCTTTTTAAAAAATACAAATGTCTATTAATATTTATGATTCTTGTTCCCGTAATGCCAAAGATATAATTGAGGTTGTAGACTTATTATATCCAATATTGTAGAAATGCAAATTGAAAGGCAGTCGTTTGCACCTTTTCTCATAAAATGATGAAAAACCCCTTATGAAAAGACATGAATTAAACAATATCTTCCAGTAAGCTTCAAATGGAGCTGAGTGTTGTATCACTATAGAGCCAAAGGCCAAAGGCACTCTTGTAAACACATCTATGCAAGACCGTTGGTAGCCCTAAGGACAGCCTGAGGATCGAGAATGAAGGCAGTGAATGTGATTAAAAAGTAGTGCAAATGATCATTCAGAATTGTAAATAGCCGTCTGTCTCATCCTTACGCCTAAGTAAGCATTTCTTTCTGGACATCAGGGTACGAGTGCATTTGTCACAGAGAGCTGCAGTGCAGAGCAAGGAAGGCAGTGCAGTTTCCAGACTTTGGCTTGCAAGGTCACCAGGGGCGGTCTAGGGTAATTTTAAATGGTAAGCGAACATTATTTTCCCCCCCCCAAAACCCCCCATTATTTTGGCGCCCTCCTCATTGGGCGCTTCTTAACAAACCAAATTAGCAGCCAAGATGGGGGGGGGGGGAGAGAACCCTTGTCTGCTTGAAGCAAGTGTGAGTATTGCAATCGGCACGTCTACACTGCTGAATGAATGAATGCAGCCTGGCCTTGCTTAACTGCCACAGGGTCCTGGGAGTTGTAGTTTGGAGAGGCACCTGCCATAGCCTAAGGACCTTATGGTGTGGGGGAGAGAGAACAAACTCCCTGGGACCCCTGAGTCTCGAGAAGGGGAGAAAGGCCTGCCTGCCCCATCCATCCATCCCTTTGCTGCTGCTCTTCCAAGAGAGAAAGGGGTCCTGGAGGGAGCCAAGGAAGGGAAAGAAAGCAAGCCTAGGGAAGGGAAGGGAGGCAAGCCCCGCCTGGCCTCACCTCCTCGCGGGCGCCCTCCGCCTCCTCCTCCTGAGGCACCAAGGTGCTGCTGCCTCTCTCGCTGCTGCTGTTGGCTAGGGCGGCCGTCGAGGCCGGGCGGGGACGACATGGTAGAGGTGGCGGCAGCGGCAGTGGCAGCAGCAGAAACTCGGGGCCTCTCGGGTCCGTGACTCGCATTATTATAACCAGGAGCGAGGAGCCGCCTTCGCCACCCTCATGTCGTGGGCCCCGCAGTCTGAGCGGGTGGCTTCGCGCCTTCGCCCGACTGGTGCCTTCCCGCCTGAGGGGCCGCTCTGGTGGAGACGGCCAACCGCGTGCACCCCGGGGACAGCGAGGGGGGCGGTGGTTGTGCGCATGCTCCGGGAGAAGGAGAAAGGGAGAGGGAGGGAGGGAGGCCGGATACTGTCTGGTGGGTGGGGGAATGCGCCCTTACCCAGATGGCGCCCCATGCGGCCGCTTCCTTGGCCTACCTGTAGGACCGCCCCTGAAGGTCACTAATAATTTGACTGAAACTGTCACGGAATTGCACCGTTGACTACTTTGGGAAGTAGTGGCTGCGTCCACACAGAAATATGTTTATGTTGATTTAACAGATTGATTATCGGACCAGTGGAATTATAAATAAATGCTAATTTTTGGGGTCCCGATGAAGCCAGGCACCCCTGGCGAAACGGCAAGGCCTTTGGATACATAGTCCGTCGACCTTGGAAGCTTGACGCTCCGGATTACAAATATACATATATTTTGAGTAATTTTGAATGCTGATTGAATACTCTATTCCGGAACAGATTGCTTTACAAGAAATTGTTTTGAATACCTCTTTATAGAATTCCACACCCCCATTTGGGAAGATTGATTATTTCTACTATTGAATGACTTCTAAATGAATGAAAAATAAATGGATTGAAGTGAATACTGGATACTTTTTTGTGCATTAGCAACCCGCTTTTGTGTTTGAACTTTACTTTGAGGCTGCTTGGAGGACACCCTGCCTTTTCCTTACCTTACGGAATTGCACCAAAACATAACAGATTGGGCTATTTTGCCTCAAGTACAACCCAAAGGGGTCACTATCCCCAGCTACTGCTGGATATCAGCGATGTTATTGTTTATATGGAAATGAATCACAACTGGGCATATTTCCTGGCTTATTCGGGCTGCCGCTTGAGAAAGCCTCTCCCGAGGCGAAACGGTCCTGGCTGGTATATCCGTACCATTGCGGCCCTCCCTTGATGATTCGCCAGTGTTTACTTTCATTCTATGGGCTTACCTACTTACCAACTTATCCATGAGGATTATAATTTCATAGCTGTTTGACTAAAGTTTGACACCGAGAGAACTCTCTCTGTTGAAAGGCAGGACACTCCTCCTGCTTCCTCAGTACCGCCCCTCAACGCAGAGCCGCCGCACCTTCCGCGGCGCCACGGAGTTCCCTCCCTCGTCCCTGCGGACACAGTATCTATCCGAATTTGTTGAACTGAGTACTTATGGTTATTTTGATATTTCAACGTGTCCAATTATGAACTACCGCTAGGACTTGACTGAAATGATTTACAGTGGGGATAGCTCTTGTGTGTGTATGTGTCACGACTTGGCCTTTGAGACCTTGGGGTAGGGTGGACCCTTCTGTGTTAGATCCCACCCCTACCACCAAAAATGTGACGACCTGGGCTTTGGGACCTTGTTTCGGTAACTCTGCCTCCACTCTATACGTAGAGAAATCTTTCTTAAACTGCTAGCCACAATCCCCTTAAACTATAGTAGTCCTGGCTGGCACCTGGCTTCCACCCAAACTGTGAGGAGACTTTCATTTGTTTGGACCCTTTTGAACCCTCAAAACTGGAATCAATGGTCCCTGAGGCAATAGATAGAATCTTATGAGGATCAGGCCCGGATTAACTCCTTTTGGCACCCTAGGCCACACTTTGGAAGCCCCGCCACCGGGGCCGCTGGTGGGCATGTGCAGCAGTGGCCCCCGGGGGTGTGACTTCCCTCCGCCTCTTCCTCATCCTCGCCGCGATCGCCTTCCTTCAGTCAAGGAAGGCAGTCGCAGGGAGGAGGAGGAAGGAAGCCCCACCCTGGGGCGCTGCTGTGCATGCGCGGCAGTGGCCCCGGGGCGGGGCTTCCCTCCGCCTCATCCTCCCGCGCCTCCTTCCTTGACAAGGGCGGGCAATGGTGAGGGGGCATCCTCCTCCTCCCGCCCTCGCAGTGCTCTCCCTTCACCCTCCCCAGAGAGAGAGAGAGAGAGAACTTGGTTCTTAAACAAACTTCCTCACAGTAACAGCTTCCCTGAATACTGTGAGCATACACAACCTGGAACCGCTAGCTACTCAAAGTTCCCTTGGTTGTCTGAACCAGCTAACAAACTCCTGCTCTCAGAGTCTCCTGTTAGCCCTCAGTCCCAGAGCCCACCTCCTATCTCTGTACCCAGAGATTACAAGGCTTCCTGACTGACTGTCACAAGTCAGCACTACCGGCTCTCACGCTCTCTCAGCTTCACCAGTATTCCCTTCTGACCCTAAGCGCTGTCAGCTTCCCTGACCCTTAGCTCAGATTATCACTGGATGCTTACGCTACAGGGCACAGACTGCTTCGGACTCCTTGCTTAGGCTTTGATGTTGCTCTCTCAAAAGCCTAGCCCCAAACTAATCTCCTCAGACAGGACTTTTCCCTCCTAACCAGCTCAGCTCCTCCCCTCAGCTCAATAGCCAATCCGCAGGGACATAGTGTATCCAGACAGAGCAGCTCTAAAACCACTCCCCCCTTCTCTGACAATACCTTCTTATAATGGCTGCCCTGTGGAAACTCCCTCTCAAGATGGATGCCAAGCTGTCTACCCAGGCTGACCTCACAGGCTTTCGGCCTAGTCAAAAATGGGTGAGTCCTTAGAGCCTGCTAAAATGGGTGAGTCCTTACAGTATGTATATGCTTCGGCTGCTTTAAGGGGACGTGTTTGGTGTCAATAACGGTGAAGCCCTCTGTATATGCTTATTCCACCACTGTTGTGTTCTGTGTATTATGTGATACTGATATTGATATTTCACTTACTATATGATATTTTTGATAAAAGAATTGATTTATTGATAGATTTCAGTCGGTACAAGTGGCAACCCTATGCCTGGCTCACGCCACCGCCCCCTTACAGGGATTCGTCGCTCCCAAATTCACCTGAGGCTGTCAGCACCCCCCTGGATCACGCCAGCGTCCCCCAAGGGGTGGTAGCGCCCACTTTGGGAATGACGTAAATAAACCTTTAACAATGATAGGGAGATTGTCCTGCTGAAGGCTTCCAAGCTTTGGGGCATAGTGAATTAATAACAAGTTAAAACAATAATGTCAAACTTGCTACATTATGTTAATGCATTATGTTACCAATTTTATGCCCCATTAAGCAAAATAAAAAAGGTTTTCCACGGATATGGGGGCTGTCCTATACATAGATTATGTTCATCTAATTTATCCTTGTCTTCTGAACTTCACATAGCTTTTGGCTTTTGAAGGAAACTGAAACTAGACCCTAGCACAGACCTGGGCAACCTACGGCCCGCGGGCCAGATCCGGCCCGGCAGCCGATTCTGTCCAGCCCGGGGAGAAGGGTGTCGGGGGCGGGGCCAAGAGGAAGGGGTGCCGCTGCCACCATCCCATCGCGTACTGTGGGGCCTGCGTTAGCAGACAGCCCGCCGCTCCGGAGAATAATCAGACTTGATCGTCTTCCGGTTCGCCAGGGCGATCACCCGCCGCAGGTCACCGACTGCTCCTGCTGCAGGCCCGTATCGCCTCCCAGGATGGCAGGCACTCCAAAGCCGGGGTGGCAGGCACTCCATGGCAGGGCGATCAGCCGATCGGGAACATCTCTGATGGAACGGCTGGGGCGAGAGTGGGCGGAGGCCTGCAGCCTCCGATCATCTGCTGCTCTGCTCTGCTCTGCTGCGGTGGCAGCTGGGTAAGTTTTAACCACAAGCAATAAGTATACTTTTTAGGTTGAGGGAGAGTAATAGGCTCAATTTATCTCACAAATGTGTTCGAAGGAGGCGGGATAAATGTGGAAAGAGAAACCTGTTTGTCATTCTTGTCTCTAAGAAGAGAAAGCAAGATAAAAACGCAGTAAACACTCTTGTTCACCCACCAATATGGTGTCCTCGTGGCTTCGTCTTGTCACCATAAGAGGAAAAACAATCTTTTAACATGGGCACCAGTTGTTTTAAGAAAAGCCGGGCTTTGCGTCATTAAATGTGTTTTTAAGACAGACGGCTGGTTCTCTTTTCATTATTCACAGCAGTCTGTTAAGTCAAGCTCTTCTGTAGACAAGTTCACACTTCGAATGCTTGCCTGCTCCAGTGCGCAATGGCCTGACATTGGTCTCCGCTTTTCTAAAATCCAACAGCGTGATTAATTCACATCCACTGGATATCTTGACAGAAAACTAATTTTTAAATAAGCCTTTTGCAGATGGTTCACTGGCCTCCTTTGAGCAATGGAAAACTACCTCATCGCCAGATGGAGTCTTCTAAGGCACTTCCATTTATTTCCTTGCGTTACTCTTGTTTTATTTCCTTCCTCCAGATTTGTTTATTGCCAGGGATGCCATTTCAAAAGCTGCTGTGGCCTCGAGCATCTCATTTTCCGTTCACTTTTACCTTGATTGATGTCCTTCATCTGTTTTTTTTTTCAGTGTCAGTTTATTGCATAGTGGTTACCCTAGAGCAGTGTTTCCCAACCTTTTTTGAGCCGCGGCACACTTTTTACATTTGCAAAATCCTGGGGCACACCACCAACCAAAATGACACAAAATGACACTCTAACACAGTAATACATATAGTTAATATGTTTTTAAATGTATTTATACACTCAGTGTGAAACCTGGGCCTGTTTCGATGAACACAACATAGATATCCTGGCAGGAATGGCAGAAAGACACAAACTTCCCACACAGAACTCCCATAACCAAGAGAAAGTACTATAAGAGTTTGGTGGGCATTGACCTTGAGTTTTGGAATTGTAGTTCACCTATATCCAGAGAGCACTGTGGACTCAAACAATGTTGGATCAGGACCAAACTTGGCATGAATACTCATTATGCCCAAATGTGAACGCAGATGGAGTTCAGGGGGAAATAGACCTTGACATTTGGGAGTTGTAGTTGCTGGGATTTATAGTTCCCCTACAATCAAAGAGCATTCTGAAACCCACCAATGATAGGACTGGGCCAAACTTCCCACACAGAACCCCGAAGAGGCAAGAGGCGGTCTCTACTTGGGGAAAGGGAGGCGGGCCTTCCCAATGCATGGAGAGGGAGAGACCAAGTAGACAACGGATGGGGAGGGGGGGGTGTTGTGATTTTGTGCCTTTATAGAGGTAGGTTTCTTAAGGTTTTTATACTTCAACACACTAGACTCCCCCCCCCCCCCCCCTTGGAGTTTCCAATTTCCCACGGCACACCTGATGATCGCGTGTCCCGGCACACTGGTTGGGAAACACTGCCCTAGAACAGTGTTTTTCAACCTTTTTTGAGCCACGGCAATTTTTTACATTTACAAAATCCTGGGGCACACCACCAACCAAAATGACACTCAGGTAAAGTAATATCAAAATGCTCTGTGCGTGCACGCGGGCGTGCACACTCACCTTTAAGTTGTCTGTCAACTTATAGCAACCCCATGAATTTCATTAGATTTTCTTGGGAAGGAATATTCAGAGGTGGTTTTGTCAATTCCTTCCTTGGAAATACAGCCTTATTGTACTTGCTATCCAGGGCCTGCAGAAAAAGTGCAATACTTATGTGATTGTGAAAGAAGTGGCTTTATGACAGGCCCGGATTAACTCCTTTTGGCGCCCTAGGCCACACTTTGGAAGCCCCGCCCCCGGGGCCGCTGCTGGGCATGCACAGCGGCCCTGGGGACAGGGCTCCCCTCCACCTCTTCCTCCTCCTCACTGCGATCGCCTTCCTTCAGTCAAGGAAGGCGGTCTCGAGGAGGAGGAGGAAGGGAAGCTCTGCCCACAGGGCGCTGCTGGGGATGCGCGGCAGCGGCCCTGGGGGCGGGGCTTCCTGCCACCTCTTCCTCCTCGCCACGATCGCGAGGTGGTCTCGGGGAGGGGGAGGAAGGGAAGCCCTGCCCCGGGGGCACTGCTGGGCATGCACGGCAGCGTCCCCAAGGGCGGGGCTTCCCTCCGCCTCTTCCTCCTCCTCGCCCCGCCCTCCTTCCTTGGGCACGAGGAGGATGAGGCAGAGGGAAGCCCCGCCCCTAGGGCTGCTGGCAGGCATGCGCGCGCAGCAGGAGGGCGCCTCTGCCTGCTCCGCAATGTTCCTGGGTGCCGCGGGGGTGATGGCGAGGGGGGCCACTATTCCCTCCTCCCCCACCCCCTTGCAGCACTCTCCCCCCGCCCTCCCCTGAGAGAGAGAGAGAGAGAGAGAGAGAGAGAGAGAGAGAGAGAGTCATCATGCCGCACGTTGCAGTTTTGTTTGAACTTTTTTTTTGGTCCTTGATCTGGCGCCTCCCTAGGCCTGCGCCCATAGGCCATGGCCTAGTGTGGCCTTATGGGTAATCCGGGCCTGCTTTATGAGGGAAATACAATATGTGATTTTGATTGAGGCCGAACGGGCAATGTTTGTAGTTTAATGAAAGGGAAGGATTCTGAAGTTTGGCAAATCGAGAGTTCAGGTGCAATGAGCAACGAAGATAGTTTTTTAAAAAATCTAATGTTATTGAAGACAAATAGCTTTATACTCTGAGTATTTGGCGGGACATTTTCCGATTGGCTTCCTATCTTTGGAGTTGGATTAAATGGAAGCTATGTCGTAGGAACTTTTGGCAGCTGTAAAATTCAGTTTAACTGTTAATGTGTACAGCTCTGAATGAAATTCTGTTCAAAATCTTATATTAAACTGTCACGATGCACGGACTTGACCGGCCCCTTAATCACACACACAGAGACGGACTGAAGGCTAACTACTTTATTGAATAAGAAAACAGTTCAAAAGGTAGAATGTCCATAAAAGTAGCAAAAGCAAATCCAAGGCAATAAATGTCCAATGATTCAAAGCACAAGATAAGTTTCCAAAGGCTTGGCAGGGCTCTGCTCAGCAAAGCGGATCAAGGAATGAAGCAAGGTTGCAAGATACAAAACAAGGCTTGAGTAGGCCACCAGCCAGACTTAGCTCTGTGGCATGCTTCGCTTCACGTCTGCTCAGATGAGACGTGGCCGAAGAACTGGGGAACCGTTCCCACGGCTCCTATACTTAATCTTTCGGCCGAGGTCCCCGACGATCTAGGCTTCGTCGTCTCCAATCTCTGTTGCTGGACCTCGGCCTGTCTAGGCTATGGTACCAGCCCCTTCTGATATTCTCGATGTCCCGTCTCCTATCGAAAGTGCGGCTTTGCCTCCCAACATCTGCTTCCCTATCTCCGTGAGAGCTCTCCTCCCTAGATTCTTCCCAGCCGCTTTCTTCCATGTTTTCACTTAAAGGATCCTGTGATCCTCTCCCTCCCGGCCGTTCATACGATTCGCTATCACTGCTTTCCATTTGCACCTGGTGCTCTATCTCTTCATAGGGGTCAGGCCAACCTTCATCCCAAGCCAAGCTTTCAGTGGGAGAAAGAGGCCCAGAGATGGGAAACTCTCCTTCGGGTAACCCTTCCAAATCCTCTTCAGAATCTATCTCTGCTGGTGCAGGCCGTAATGCTAATGGGACCCCCGGTCCTGTACCTTGCCCCCCAGGCACGAACGAGAACTGCTGTGCTACATAAACATGCCTTGCGCTGCCTCCCTTTTAATCATGTATTTCACTGTGTTCTTGAAATGGAAAAAGTAATGCTGGTTTCTCTGCTACTTTTGTCAACTCTATTTAGTTTCCAAGATTCCTTGGAGTACCAGTTAGAAGGATAAGTATTCCATTATTTCTGACCCTTTTGCCTCTTCCCAAAGCTAGAAGATAACGATTTGTTCCTTTTTGGCGCTAACAACTAACAATGGCATAGGAGGCCAGGGCTGCCTCTCCCAGGGACAGTCCTTCAATGCCATAAATCAAGGCAAGTTGGTTGTAATTGCCCCTGGACTAGCCCAGAATGCATACCAACAGAAAGAAATCAAAGCACTGCTCCTTTGTCCACTTTGACCATAGCCGACTGATGTCCTGCTTGTCAGATGCAGTTGAACACTTTCTGCCATGTCTCATCAGATTGTCAAGCACAGTTTTTCTTTGAAGTTTCTTGTTAAGACAATATCACAGCAGAAGCAAGCAGGGGTGGTCCTACGGGTAGGCCAAGTAAGCGGCCGCGTGGGGCGCCATCTGGGAAGGGGCGAATTCCCTCGCCCGCCGGCGCCAGACAGTGTCCTGGCCCTGCTGATGTTCCTCAGGCAGCGCCGCAGCTGCCTGCTTTTGGGCCCCGGCCTTGTGCGCTCCGACGCCACTTCTGGGCATGCACAGAGGTTTTCGCACAGGCGCAGTTGCTCCGGAGCTGAAGTTGAGCGCAGGAGCAACTGCGCATGCGCGAAAACCTCCGTGCATGCCCAGAAGCGGCGATGGAGCGCACAAGGCCGGGGCCCAAAAGCAGGCAGCCGCAGCGCTGCCTGAGGAACATCGGCAGGGCCAATGTTCCCTCCTTCCCGCCCGCCCGCCACCTTGCCTCCTCCTTCCTTCCTTCCTGCCTTCCCTGCTGCTGCTGCCGCCCTCCTCCTCTTCGCGGACCAGGGAAGAAGCCAAAGCCAAGGCCTGCCTCCCTCTTGCCTGCCTTCCTTCCTTCCGCAGGTGAGGAGGGGCGGGGGGAGGGGGGCACGGCAGGCAATGGAAAGGCAGGAAAGCGGCGAGAGCAGGAGGATCATAATAATAATAATAATAATAATAATAGGACACTGCACTCCCTCTTTCCTTCTCTCTTTACTTCCCTTTTTCCTTTCCTCCTCTCCTTCCTGCTTCCGTCCTTCACCTCTTTTTTCTCTCTTTCTCCCCTCCTTCCTTTATTCATTCCTTGCTCTCCTTCCTTCCCTCCCTCTTTACTTCCTTCCCTCTTTTCCAGGGGCAGTCCTGCCTGCGCACAGGAGCTTCTGGGCATGCGCGGAGGGGGGCGCCAAAATAATGTTGGGGGGCGCCAAAATAATGTTCGCTTACCATTTAAAATTACCTTAGACCGCCCCTGGAAGCAAGAAAAGCCTAAGCTGGATAGTGTATCATTCATTCATTCATTCGTTCGTTCGTTCAATTTAATATTTGTTAATCGCCCTCCATCCCAGAAGCTCCGGACGATTTACATAAAGATACAGCATTAAAACAGACAAGTATTAATTATAATCAGAATTATAAAACAAAAGCTGTATTAAAAAGCCAGGTCTTAAGTGCCTGCGCAAAGGATGGCAGATCGCGCATGGCTCTCAGGTAAGGGAGCAGAGTTCCATGAAAAGCTCATCTAGTACCATGGATAAAATTTTCAGTATTTCTGGGCAGACGTGTACAAACCACGGTAATTTTTGTTTCACAGTTATTTATTACTAATGGCCTCTTATATTGCATGCATCAAAATGATCTCAGTTCAAGTGTTCATGACCTGTGTTTGGTGTGCTGGACACAAAATAAAAGATGTTTAGGATGTTATCCTACTGAAAGGGCCAAAGTAGCCGTCCCATCACGTTCAGTGTTAATATCATCCTGCTATGACTATTCAAGCCTTCACATTTGTCCGTTCCTTCTCTGTCTTTAAATTGCTATCATGTGTTTCCCAGCATCACACTTTCCATCACTGTCCCATTGTGTTTCCAATGGCCATGTCCCCTGATGCTTCTGATGTTTGCCTGGATCTTCAGATGATCCTCTACTGCATCCCAGGCCCAAAGTCTTCTCTAATTGACTGGTTTGGACCTTAACTTTAACTACTCATTCATCTACGATTGTGAATGTAGTGAAACACTTTTGGCCCCTAGTATCACACCTACCTGGACTGCGAACTCCTCCAATGCCAGCCTATAGAAGGACCAAAAACATCCGTGATATCCTTGTACACACTGACAACAGAATTCATCCTTCTCACAGTTCATTATCACCAGGAACTTCCCCATGTGGACACTGTTCTATTTGCCATTTAATATATGCAGATAAAGTTATCTTTTCCATCCAGAAGAATAAATCCTTTAGTATTTGAAGTTTCTGTACTTGTATCACTCCTAATGTAATTTATGCTATTATTTTCCCATGTAGGTTAGTTTATGTATGCCAAACCAGCAGAAGACTGAATTTAAGAATTAACAAGCATCGATCCCGCATACGTACAGGAACTGACAACTCCATTTTATATAGACATTTCAAGGAATTGGGACACAGCTGTAATTCTTTGCGGTTCTGTGGTTTGGAGGTTATCACCAAAATTAAACACTCTGACTTTAAGACATGTCTTACTAGGACAGAGAACAGATGGATCATTAAATTATCTACTAAGGCACCACATGGTCTTAACGATGCACTTAGCATCCCAGAATTGCTTACTTAAACCTTTCCTTTTCTCCAATACTCCACTGGTACTTACTTACCTTGTCCATTTGGCAACTTATTTTTTCTGGTACCTATTCATTGTCTGTGTTTACTTGGTGAGTTGCCTGGTATAATTACCTGATATGTGCAGTATATATTTTCTTGGTTTTTAGGGTTCTGCTTTTACTATTATTGCTGTCTCTTCCCCTGTTTGTAAATGTTTGTACTTCTCCACGCTGTACCTTTCCCATTGCATGGTCTATAGCTCCTAAGGCACTTACCTTGTTCATTTGACAACTTACCTAGTTTGGTATCTACTTATTGTCTGTGTTTGTTTGGTGAGTCATATTGTTTCTTCTCTGGTACAATTACCTGATATGTACACATATACATTTATTTAGGGTTCTGCTCTTATTGACCCGCCCTCGTGTGAGTGTGTGTGTGTATCTCCTTCTTGGCATTGGGGGCTGGACTGGATGGCCCTTACAGCCCCCCCAACTCTAGGAGTTTAATAATAGCATTATTAATGATAGCAATAATAATAACAATAATAATGTATAATAATAAATTAATTCCTACTTGGAAAGGGGGCTGGACTAGATGGCCCTTGGGAGTCCCTCCTAACTCTATAAGTCTAGCAACAGCAACGAGAAGAATTATGTACAATAATATATTCATTCCGGTTTTGGGGGGGGTGCCAAAATACTGTTCGCTTACCATTTAAAATTACCTTCGTGCAGCCCTGACTAACAGGCAATGTGAAAGCTCATACATACATTCATTCCAATTTACCATGAGCTAATTAATCTAAGACTTTACAATGCAGAAAATGACACTAGATCTCATATTAACAACCTACTGTGCATACCGTGCGGTATTACTCTTGATTATTATGTGTAGCATTCAAGATACATTATGTATTGCTATCTTTTGTGAATGATGGATGCAGACAATATGCTGCAGATTTTTCTAGGGCACCCATTATAATTGGGAGCTTGAAAGTGAACCTTGAAAGAGAATATATTTTCTCTCTGTGTTGAGAATTCATGTAGTGGTGAAATATACCATACAGTTTCTGTAAACTCTAAAATCCCAGATGGACTTCTGGCCTTTCAATTAAAGTATTTTTTTTATTATTTAATACTGGCTATTAATATAATCTCTATAGAACTTTGCACACACATCTGTGGCAAGCAGCAAAACAAATTATGATGATTTATTGTCTTTTATTACTATAGAAATATTTTAAAAAATACATTCATTCAAAGGGTATATCAGTGCGCCAAGTTGCAGCGGGTGCCTCCACAGATGGGCGAGTCTCCTTTTTATATTGTCACTTTCTGTGAAGAGAGAGTTGTGGGACTGGCCACAGAGGAAATGGAGCGATGGAACTGCCATTCCCGGCAGATTGAACAACTACTGAAATTGGATGCCTGAAGAGGATTTTAATCGGGCCTATCCTTATAGTGCTTTGGAACATGTTCATGGACTCTTTCTTCCACTGAACTAACTATACATATTCATCATTAGCCAATGAAACCCATATTTTGGGAAGCTGCTTTCATGAATACCAAACTGAAATTATAATGTGCACTACACAGTTTTAGGATGTGCTTTCATTTCATGTTCGGACTGCTGTGCTAACACAGGCCCGGATTACCCATAAGGCCACACTAGGCCATGGCCTAGGGGTGGAAGCCAGGGGGGGGGGGGGCGCAGTTCACACGGACCAAAAAAAGTTGAAACAAAACCGCAACGCGCGGCATGGAGATGACTCTCTCTCTCTCTCTCTGGGGAGGGCAGGGGGAGAGCGCTGCGAGGGGGCGGGGAGGAGGGAATGTTGCCCCCCCCCTCACCATCGCCCCCGCTCCCTTGTCAAGGAAGGAGGGTGCGAGGAGGAGGAGGCGGAGGGAAGCCCCCGGGGCTTCTGGCGGGCATGCGCGGACCCATTGAGGTCCGAAACGGGTGCAGCGCAGCGGTAAATCCCCGTAGGCGTTTTGCTTCGTCTCTTCCAGACATCCCCCTCCATCTACATCAGGGTTTGGGGCCATAGAAACAAGCCTGCCACTGTATATCAGCTTTGTGCACCTTTGCTTGCCATACTAGGCTATACAGCCAGTTGTTCACATGCCTGCATAGTGCTACGGCACTCTGGCGCTTTTTGCGGCTTGCTTTCTTTCCCCCTTCAGCCCCCCTCCTTCCGAGTGGGCTCCATCGACACCGCCGGATCCACAGTGACCACGGAGGTTCACCTTATTGGGATGGTTCATATATATGATTTATCTGGCCTGGTTTGTGTACTACTGTATATTATTTAGGGCTTCTGCCCTTTATTGAACTTTATTTTGATTTTGGCTGACCTGGGCCACGTCATTCATGAGCTATGCTCCCCATTGACTGACGCGATACTTGGGCGACTACCCTCCAGTGACGTCACTACTCTATAAATCTACGAATTTACTAGAGACCGTATAACCATTGTGCTATTCTACATTGATTTGGGGCTTCTCCCTTATATTTAGTTTCATTTGACATTTATCAGCAACCTGAGCCTCGCCAGCCAGGCGCGACTGTCTTCACTGCCTAGCGCGATACTTGAGAAACTGGCTTACAGGGCGCTCCCTAGTGACGCCACAGCTCCCATGAGCTTCCTAGAGCTAGCGGATTCCAGAGTGACATATATAGGTATCGTGTAGCCTCCTCTACTGGTCATCATCCATCTGGATTTTCGAGTATTGGCTCTCACACTCATTTTGATGTATTTTGTTTTGCTGATTATATGCATTATATGAGAATTGTTTATTTCTCCAGCCTATGCTGAGGCTTGGTGGTGTGATATGCTTGCTATTGTATCTCACATGTGATTAATATGTGATTGCCCTCTGTTTAGATATGTGAATAATCTGTGATTTTCTACACTGTACTGTTGCTTCCCACCTGGAAGGTATTATATGTGATTTATGACTGTATATATTATAGACTGTAATTCCCCACTAATATGTATTACTACTGATGATTGACACTTTGTCCTATGTTAGGAATTGGGATGTTCTTTTTATTCTCTGCTATATATTACAGTATATTGATATTTTGCTACCCCGGTGTGTAGTATCTGGTCATTCAGAGTGAAATTCTTTTTCTCAGTGTGTTTCTACAGTTCTGTATACCAGTCCAGCAATTGTTCTTTTGTTTGTGTGTATTGGGGCATGCGCGGCACCCAGGAACATGGTGAAGGCTTCCCTCTGCCTCCTCCTCCTTGCGCCCTCCTTCCTTGGCTTAAGGAAGGAGGGTGCGCCGCGAGGGCCCCGGGGCTTTGCATCCTCTTCCTCCTCATGCCCTCCTTCCTTGACTCAAGGAAGGAGGGTGCATGGCGCCGCAAGGAGGAGGTGGGGGGGGGGGGCTGCAGTAGAGGTTGGTTTGGGGGCATAATTCCAAAGTGTGGCCTAGGGCGCCAAAAGGGGTTAATCCGGGCCTGTGTTAACATAGTTGTACCATCACACCCAGGCTATCAATGCCTTGTGAAAGGACAAGGATGGGGTCTATCTGTCCCAGGGGATTGCTTTTTTGCCTCCCTTTAAAGCAGTGGTTCCCAAAGTTTTTTGGCCTACCGCCCCCTTTCCAGAAAAAAATGTACTCACTGCCCCCCTAGAAATTAATTTTTTATAAAATTTAATAGCAATTAAACAGAAAGATATATGTATATATATGTAGTGGTTCTCAACCTTTCTAATGCCATGACCCCTAAATAAGGTTCCTTGTGTTGTGGTGACCCCCAACCATATTTTCGTTGCTACTTCATAAATAATGTTGCTACTCTTACGAATTCTAATGTAAATATCTAATATGCAGGATGTATTTTCATTGTTACAAATTGAACATAATTAAAGCATAGTGATTAATCACAAAAACAATATGTTTGGGGGAGTATGGACAACGTCGTCTCCTTTGAGGTCTATACACTTTGTTCAACATTTCTCCATTTTTTTCTCCCTTCCAAAAAATAAGATTTGTCAAGGTCATCAAAATAGGATATTTGTTTGTGAGATGATTTCATTGTTGAAGTCAAATCTCTTTCCACCGAGCCATTTCTTCAGGTTTGGAAACAAGAAATAGTCACTCGGGGCTAAATCTGGAGAATAGGGCGGATGAGGGAGCAATTCGTATTCCAATTCATGGATTGTTGCCATGGCAACTGCACATGTGTGCACCCTTGCATTGTCCTGGTGCAAAAGAACTTTTTTCTTGGCCAAATGCGGTCGTTTTTCTTTTCAAATCCTCATTAAATCGACCCAATAAGTTGGCATAATATTCGCCATTGATTGTTTTATCCTTTTGAAGGGAGTCAATGTGGATTATACCGCGTGCATCCCAAAAAACGGTCGCCATGACTTTATTGACTGACAAACCCACCTTGGCCTTCTTTGGCGCCGATTCACCCCGAGAAACCCACTGTTTTGGCTGCTGTTTGGTCTCTGGTGTGTTGTGGGGGATCCACATTTCATCCACGGTTACAAAACGGCGCAAAAACCCGTCCATATTGGGGTTGAACAACGCCAAACACTCCTGCGAAATTGTCACACGATTGCGTTTGTGGTCGATTCTGAGCAAACGCGGCGCCCATCTTGCGGAAAGCTTTCTCATACCCAAGTGATCATTTAAAATTGAAACCACTGAGCCACATGAGATGCCTGTGGCTTCCACAATCTATGGCACTTTCAATCTCCAATCGGCCAACACCATATCATGAATTTTTTCAATTGTTTCGGATGTAGAGACCTCAACTGGGCATCCAGAACGTTCGGCATCTTCCGTGCTTGTACGAAATTCAGTAAACCACTTTTTACCATTGAAATTGATGGTGCAGAGTCCCCATAGTATTTATCAAGCTTAACCTTGGTTTGAGTGATGGGTTTTTTTCCACAAAAAATAATGCTTAATGAGCACTCGAAATTCACTTTTTTCAATTTTCTCCTCAAATGACGAGGTAGTCTGCTATCAATGGCTGTCAAACACAAACTAAATGACGCAGCTTGTTCTAATTTTGACAGGAGTCAACTGACAGGTGCCTGTAGACAGGAGCAGTGTTGCCCTTTCAGTTCAGAAGGCGGGAGATTCAAAAAGTCACGGACTTATTGTCCCACCCTCGTATTCAATGTAAGAGCAGAGGTGTACAATGCTCAGTTTCACTAGATAAGGAAATTTAATCACCTTTTCTGCTAAAGGTGATAGTAAACAAACTAAAAAAAACGACTTTGGACTATAAACCGAGCTACTGGTTTGTAAAGCATGATACAGATTTTATATCCTGTAAGCATTCTCCAAATTAATTTCTTCTGGGATGTGTCCACACACTAGTGAATTTATCATGCATCTTTCAACATTATGTTCTGCTACAGCAAGCAGAGAAAGTAGGAACAATAAATCTAGCTCTGAATTTGCGGAGATGGTTGCTCTGCAATGGTGGAGATGCCCTGTAGGTGTTTTTTAAAAAAACGGGGGCGGGCGGAAGGTTGATAATGGGAAAGGCCACCTAACGTTCTATGGCATTAACTTGCAATCTTATTTATTTATTTATTTATTTATTTATTTATTTATTTATTTATGGTATTTGTACCCCGTAGCTTCTCACCCCAGCAGGGGGACTCAGCACGGCTTACATTCGCAGCACTACAGGCCGCAACACCACGATACAATTTAAAATACGTCATATAATCAACATCAATAAGAACATAAGAAGAGCCATGCTGAATCGGACCTCAGCCCATCTAGTCAAGCATTCTGTATCACACAGTGGCCCACCAGTTGCACACGGGGATCTCGAGCAGAAGGGAGGGCAAAACCCTCACCTGCTCCCGACCCCCCACAACCAGTACCCAGGGAAATCCTGCCTACCTCAACCAACTCCGAGGTGGCACTTGAATGTCCTTTTCAGTAACTACCGATACACTTGGTATCCATGAATCTGTCTAATCCTGCCTTGAAGTTGTTCAGGCTGACAGCTGTCACAACCTCCTCTGGAAGTGAGTTCCATAACCCAATGACCCTCTGGGTGAAGAAATATTTCCCTTTATTAGTCCTAATTTTCCTACCTTGGAGCTTCAGGGAGTGCCCTCTAGTCCTAGTGTTTTGTGACAGAGAAAATAGTTTTTCTTTATTCACCTTTTCTATCCCATGCATGATTTTATACACTTCGATCAAGTCACCTCTTAGACGCCGTCTTTCAAGGCTGAAAAGACCAAGGCGTTGCAACCTGGTTTCATAAGGGAGCCGCTCCATCCCTTGGATCATTCTTGTTGCCCTTTTCTTTGTACCTTTTCCAGTTCCGTTATATCCTTCTTAAGATGCGGAGACCAGAATTGTACACAGTACTCCAAATGTGGCCTTACCATCGATTTGTAGAGAGGCAATACAACATTTGACGACCTATTTTCGATTCCCTTCCTGATCATGCCAAGCATAGAATTTGCTTTTTTCACTGCTGCTGCGCACTGGGTTGACATCTTCATTGAGCTGTCCACCAAGACCCCAAGATCCCTTTCCTGGTTTGTCTCGGAAAGCTTTGACCCCATCAATTGGTAGGTGTAGTTGGGGTTCTTTGCCCCGATGTGCATGACTTTACACTTGTTTAGGTTAAAATGCATTTGCCACTTTGTTGCCCATTCACTCAACTTCGAGAGATCTTTCTGGAGCTCTTTACAATCAGTTTCATTTTTAACTACCCTGAACAATTTAGTGTCGTCTGCAAACTTTGCTACCTCAGAATTCACTCCTACATCCAGATCATTAATGAATAAACATTAAAAATCATTACATTAAAATCACTTACATACAACAATAATTAAAGCCATCAAGCGGAAGACATTGTCAGTCCAGTCCAGTCCAAAGTGTCAATCCAGTCAAAGGTACAATTTACGTCTGCTGCCTGAACTCCTGCTCCGAGAACCACGACTTTAGCTTTTTTCTAAAATCTAGGATAGATGGAGTCGATCTTATTTCGTTTGGGAGTGCGTTCCATAGGCGAGGGGCCACCGCCGAGAAGGCCCTGTCTCTCGTCCCCACCAGCCACATTTGCGATGCTGGCGGGAGCGAGAGCAGGGCCTCCCCAGATGATCTTAGACTGCGAGATGGAACATAGAGGCAGATGCATTCGGACAAGTAAGCTGGGCCAGAACTGTATAGATCTTTATAGGTCAATACCAGCACTTGGAATTGGGCTCGGAGATAGACAGGCAGCCAGTGGAGCTGACACAGCAGGGGGATGGTCAACCCGCCTCCTTTTACTACCAGATATTTGGCATCTCCACCATTTGGATTATTATTTTACTACTAGATATTTGGCATCTCCACCATTTGGATTACTATTATTTACGAACTAGATATTTGGATTACCACTCAATAACCTTTGACTACTTGGATATTGACGCTATGCAGGCTTAATGCTCTTGAACTGGATAATCCGGGTTTTTCCCACCTCACGGAACAAATGGATTCACGTATTGAGACTTGGTTATAGCAGTCGTGAGTACAAAGGAACTGAAATCATCTCCTTTGATTGATGGACTTTTGAATGTTTATTTAGATGTTTAAAGTGTGAGACAAATGATTTGTTGCTATCCGGTCTGTGACTTTATTAATGCAAGCGTCTAAGCAGGAGTATCTATGAGATAACAATACATACTCTCATGGTTAGTGTCTTTTCCCATACTACCGTGTTTCCCCGAAAGTAAGACAGCGTCTTACTTTCTTTTGACCCCCAAAATCCCCACTACGGCTTACTTTCGGGTACGTCTTATATTGGGTGACGGTACCCCAAAGGTAAGACAGTAAGACTTTACTGCGGGCGGCATGGCGTGGCTTCCTGGCTGGCGACGAGAGGCTCCCAGAGGGGCTCAAAAGGGGCCCGGAATCCTCCTCCTCTTCCTCCTCTTCCTTCCAGCGGCGCCTTCCATCCTCCTCCTCTTCCTCCCAGCGGCGCCTTCTCCCTCTCGCCGGTTCCGCCCCCCTCCCTTCACTGAAGGGAGGAGGGGCGGAGCCGCCGCCAGCGAGAGGGAAGAAGGCGCCGGCGGAAGTCCCGCCCCCAGGGTGACTCAGGCGCTTTTCGCCGCCGCCCCGCTCGTGTTTGGAGCGCGGGCGAGCGGGGCGGCGGCGGCGGCGCGCCTGAGTCGCCCTGGGGGTGGGACTTCCCGGCGCCTTCTTCCCACTCGCTGGCGGCAGCTCCGCCCCTCCTCCCTTCACTGAAGGGAGGGGGCGGAACCGGCGAGAGGGAAGAAGGCGCCGGCGGGAGTCCCGCCCCCAGGGCGACTCAGGCGCTTTTCGCCGTTGCGGCCCCGCTCGCCCGCGCTCCAAACACAAGCGGGGCGAGCGGGGCGGCGGCGGGGAAAGACGGCTGAGTCGCCCTGGGGGCGGGACTTCCGCCGGCACTTTCTTCCCTCTCGCCGGCGGCGGCTCCGCCCCTCCTCCCTTCAGTGAAGGGAGGGGGGCGGAACCGGCGAGAGGGAAAGGCGCCGCTGGAAGGAAAAGGAGGAGGATGGAAGGCGCCGCTGGAAGGAAGAGGAGGAAGAGGAGGAGGATTCCGGCCCCTTTGAGCCCCTCTGGGAGCCTCTCGTCGCCCAGCCAGGAAGCCACGCCATGCCGCCCGCAGTACGTCTTACTTTCGGGGTACGGCTTATATAAGCCGACCCCTCTGACACCCCCGATACGTCTTACAATCGGGGGTGTCATACTTTCGGGGAAACACGGTAGTTTTAAACATATCATGGAGCGACACTGTCCTTTTAATTCACGGCTCTATTCCCTTCTCTTGGATTCCTTAGCGGTCTTCCATGCTCTGTTTAAAGTGACTTCAGGGACCAATTGGTGCAAAGATTTTGTGAAATATTATACTCCGAATCCAACTTTAAAGGGCTTTGTCAGGGTATGAAACAGACAGCGATACCCAGCCTTAGCCAGAATGAAAACCAAGATTACAAGCGTGAAGTTGCTGCGTGCAAATCCATTAGGAAGACTAAGTGGAGAAAATTAAGTAACAATTTGTGCTTTTTAATCAAACAAATTGTTTTTTAATTAAGAAGCAAATACGTTTTTAATAGTTGTGTTATAAATGAGTTGTTGGTGCAATCTTACCCGTCCATGTCTTAAAAGATAGTGATGGATGCTCTGCTTTCTTTAATTATACAAATTAGATAAGCATTATAAATTGCCTGGAACATCATAAGCCCGTCACAAATGGAAAGGACAAGTCATTCCCGGCTTATGTTTATCCAGTCAAAGAAACAAAACCTTCAGAAGGGCAAACGGTGCCCTGGTCGTTATTAGTTTTGTGTATTAAAAGTTGCATATTTTAAAAAGTGTCATTCAAAGTATTTAAAAAACTAATTAAAATGATATTTATATTTTCCTGGCATGCACTATTCAGAAGCACTGTTTCCTGTTATGGCTGATTATTTTATTGAGAAGAGTAATACTTTCTCGAAGTACAGTATTTTCATGAGGTAGCAGACAAGAAATAATAAAATAAAAGCTAAATCAAAATTGAAAACAAGGTAAAGAACAAAAAAGAAGAGGACAGAGGCAGGAAAGTCATTGCATTGACAGGACAGGAGAGTGGGTTCAGCCTTTCCCCATGGAAACCCCCTTTCTTTCTTTCTTTCTTTCTTTCTTTTCCTTCTTGGGGATGATGGGATGGCTAGGGCTGAGGAGGATGCTAGTGATGTTGATGTGAATTCTCAACTGCAAAGTGATGTGCAAAGTGAAATGTCAGACGAGGCTAGTTCTCCTGAGAACGGCTCCGTTCCCATGGTTGTAGGCCGGACCCGTCCAACAGGCGGCCCGCGGGCCGCACATGGCCCGCCAGCCCCTTGGACGCGGCCCGCCTACCCCCTGCAAGAAATCAGCTGGTTTTTAAAAAAAAATTGAAAAAAATTCGATTGCGGGGCGGGGCCACTCGTGGGGCGGGGCCGCGGCGAGGAGGAAGAGGTGGAGGGAAGCCGGGGCCTCTGCCTCCACCTCTTCCTCCTCGCCGGCGGCGCCACGCCTGATGTCACCCAGCCCCGACGAAAAGGGGCGGGCCGCGCAGGACACCGGGCATGCGCGGCAGGGCGGGAGGCGGGCCGGGGGAGCGGCGAGGCACCCTCCGCAATGTCCCTGGCTGCTGCAGCGGCCACGCCCGGGAGCTTACCATCCGAAGGAAGAGAAAGGAAGGTAAGCTCCCGGGGTGGCCGCTGCAGCAGCCAGGGACATCGCGGTGGGCGCCTCGCCGCTCCCGCCCTGCCGCGCATGCTCCCGCCCTGCCACGCATGCTCGTGAGCGCCCCGCCCCGCGAGCACCCCCGCCCCCGCCGCGGCCCCCTAGGTGATCAGTGGCCGGAATTCCGGCCCTTGGGCCGGTAGAAGTTGGACAGGCCTGTTGTAGATGAACATTCCTGTGTAGAAGGAGATAACAGCCAGGCCGAGATTGGGACACTTGGAGATTTTAATGAGGCTCCTTCTGAGACTCCTTTTGACCGTTGGGATAACATTCGCACTTCTACGCGTGATGCCAGTTTGAGGCGGAGTGGGCGGTTGGCAAATCGAAAGTAATTTTCCCTTATTAGAGCTAGCTAGAAAATTAGCTAGGGGGTTTCTCCTTGGTCTGAGTTGCAACAGGAAGGAACAACAAGGGACGCTGGGAACGCTGAGAGATGAGGAGTGCGTCAGTTCCCCCTGGTGGCCAGAGTTTGCCTCTGTTCATCTATATGTCCCATATCATCCCACCAGATCACTGCGCTCCGAAGAGCTAAACCTCCTGGTCATCCCAAATGTGAGGACCTACCATCTGTCCGCAACCCGCCGCCGGGCTTTCTCTGTTGCAGCCCCTACCATGTGGAACGCACTGCCCGCCGGCATCCGTGCCACCCAGGGCCTCCTCCCGTTCAGGAGAGCAGTCAAGACATTGCTGTTCCAACAAGCCTTCGGAGTTAGCTAAACTGTAGCTCACACCGCCTGGCTGTCAGCCCACTGCGACTCCATTTGTTGCTTCAACTGTTCTAATTGTAATTCCATCTTAATGGTATTACTGTGGTTTATGAGTTATCTGACAATTGTATTTTACGAACTGTTGTAAGTCGCCCCGAGCCGTTGGGGGGGGGGGGGCAGACAAATGCGAAATAATAAATAAATAAATGTGTGTACTGTATGTGGAACGGCAGGAATTGTCTGCTAAGTATGTGTACCTGTAATCCGCTCTGAGTCCCCTTTGGGGTGAGAAGAGCGGAATATAAATAAAGTAAATAAATAAATAAATTTGGCTTGGCCAGGATCACAATGGCAGTGAGAGCCAGGAGCCTCCTTAAGGAAACAAGGTCGCACTTGAGGGAGAGCGAGGAGGAGGAGCCTATGCCTCGCTTCCGGAAATGCGCTGAGGGAGAAGCACCCAGCTCCCCCTCCTCGCCAGCTTCCCTCTCATCTTCCTTATTCTCCCTCTCCTTCTTTTTCTCACTTTTTCTTACTTCTTTCCCCCCTTCTGGCTCAGAACAGCAGCGGCAAGGGTCTCCGAGGGGTGGCGCCTCCTTCTCCCCTCTCTGGCGAGCGGCTGGACAGCGAGGAGGAGGCTGGTGAGGAGGGGGAGCCGGTCACTTCTCCCTCAGTGCATCAGCTGGTGGCAAAGTATCCTTAAGTGTGGTCTTGTTGCCTCAGGGAGGCGTTCGCTTTCATTCAACCACAAGGTTGAGGACGGCAAATGACAACGGCCCTCCTTCACTCGAATATAACCCGAGAGGGGCTACAAAAGGGCTGAAGGACTCGGCTTATATTCACTAATATGCGGTATATTAAAATACGGAAAAAGAGAGAAAGAAGATAGGCAATACTAACCGTATATAATATCAATGAGCAATATGCAAAATACACAATGTTTACACACTTAATAGTTCAACACATATAAGTCCATAGTCCTTGGTACCTTATGTAGGCTCCTACAGTTCACTAGGAGAGAAGAAATGCGTTCTCCTGTTGATGCCTGTGGCAATCAATGGTGATGGGATAATCCGGGGTAAACAAAGGAAGGGAAGTATCCAGTAGGGTAATGTAGGTAGAATTCAATGGGAGCCACACGAAGAACAATCGGGGTTGGGCAATAAGAAGGCATCCAAGGCAAACACCAGCGGAAAAAGAAACAATCGAGCCCAAGTGGGAGGTTCAAACCGGACGCGGAGGGTGGCTGCAGGCTAACGGCGTGATTCCAGGCCTGCCCGTTTTCCCTCCGTAGAGGCTTCGTCAGAGTGCAATGAGCTCCCAGGCATCCAAACACAGGAAGTCATAATATAGAATGCAGCACACATGCAGCATCAAGGTTGATACTGGACCAAAAGGTGAATCAAACATGGGAGACGAATAGATAAGTAGAAAAGGCAATCAGTAACAACCTAGTGAACTGTAGGAGCCTACATAAGGTACCAAGAGTACTCACCAAGGACTATGGTGACTTATATGTGTTGAACTATTAAGTGTGTAAACGTTGTGTATTTTGCATATTGCTCATTGATATTATATATGGTTTGTATTGCCTACCTTCTGTCTCTCTTTTTCCTTGTTTACCTTAGCTCCTTCCTTATTACTGTATATTAAAATACACCTAGCTGTTAGACCTCTTCCAGAAGGTCGTTTCACAGTCTTGGGGCGGCTGATGAAAAGGTCCTCTGGGTGTCAGTTGCCAGTCAGGTTCTGGCTGGTTAAAGTAGCTGCCCCCCAAAGGACCTAAGAGTTCAGGGCAGATTGTATGGGAGATGGCGATCCTGTAGGTAACCTGGACCCAAACCATGTAGGGCTTTAAATGTCAAAACCAATACTTCATCCTGTGCCTGGAAAATAATTGGCAGCCACTGAAGTAACTTTAGAATAGCTGTAATATTCTAATGTTCCTGTAACCAATCTAGGTACTGTATTTTAAACCAACGGGAGTTTCCAAACTTGGTACAAAGGTAGCCCAATGTAAAGTGCATTGCGGAAATCCAACCTTGAGATTACCAGTGCCTGCACTACTATCTTCTGGTCCCCCAAATCTAGGAAGGGGCTCAGTAGGCGTATCAGCCAAAGCTGATAGTAAGCACTCCTGACCACCACATCTACCTGGGCTGATGTTTGGGGAGATGGATCCAGAAGCACCCTCAAGCTGCAAACACAGTCTTTCAGGGGGAGTGTAACCCTATCCAGAACTTGGTGCCATTCTTCGGAGTTGAGTATTTATGTCACAGCGGATAGGCAACAGAAATATAGAAGTTTAATTCCCCATCGGCCCAAAAACTCCAGTCTCTGTTCGTGTGAATAATGAAACTCTCATTCAATTCACAAGGTAAATATATAACTTTGTATTGAATTGTATTTAACAATAACTGGCAAAACATTGAAAAACAACAGCCATCACAGCTACCTTTCTAAACATCCTTTCCTCACAGATATTAAATCCCAACTGACAAATCCCAACTGTCACTTTGTAACTGACATTCCTCAAGGTTCCATTTAGCAGTCTTGAGACAGCGCCATCTGGTGTCAAACATGTCACACTGCAGGTCATCTCAAACTGCGAAAATATATCTTGTGCTGACTCATGAATTGCTATTCAAAATGCAATAATCTGACACTCCTCCTTCATGAGCAACACAAGTACACACATTTCTTATAATAACAATATCTTCTTACAAAATACATTTAATTTACAATTAGTCAATGCTTTTGTAAACATATCAGCCATATTCTTGTGTTTTCCTTTTAAATACCCACTTGCAACCAATTACCTTTACATCTTTGGTTACATCTGCTTGTTCTAAAACATTTAAGGAATGAAGTGAATCAAATTCCTTCTTCATTGCTTTTACCCAACAATCACGTTCATTTTTCGGTCTACGCAATGCTGCAGCGTAAGAATTAGGATCTTTCCACTCTATACTTCCTATTTGCGTGACTTGGTACTTGGCTGGTGGAATTCCTTTAGTGATACGTGTGGATCTCCTAGGAATCTCATCCTTAGTCTCCTCCACATCCCTAATCTCCTCTTGACAATGTCCATCAACCTCTGTTACAGATTTGGACACTAAGTCAGAGTTTGTGGCACAAAAATCATGAAAATTACTTTCTTCAGATTGTTCCTTGCTTTCTTCCACATTTGCCTCATCTAATACCTCTACAACTTCAGATTCATTCTTTACTCTAGAAACACTTGGGGTTATGAACACTTCACTGTTCGCATGAATTCTATCCCAATGAGTATTATTTTCGAACTTTACAGATCTGGAGACTGTGATCTTCTTCCCTGGAGAAGAGCCATTCCAGAATCTATAGCCTTTCGTTCCACCTTCATATCCAATAAATTGCATCTTTACCTAATGCTGATCTCTTTTGTCTCTTTGCTGTATAGGAATTAAGACATTTGCATGCGCACCAAATACTTGAAAATGATCCACCTTTGGATGTCTTCCATAAAACAAATAGAATGGGATTTCATTTACACTTGAGGTCCATAACCTATTCAGCACGTAATTGGCAGTGTTAGCTGCTTCTGCCCAAAAACCTTTGGACATATGTGCATCCTCAAGCATTGATTTTACCATGGTTTGAATTACACCTAAGCGACGCTCCGCAATTCCATTTTCTTTTGATACACACGGATTTGTTTTCCTATGCCAAATTCCTTTATCCTTAAAAAAATTCTTAAGTCTTTCATTCACAAATTCACCTCCTCTATCAGATTGAACTTGTTTTACAGTCAAATCAGGAAATTGGTTCTTCACAAAATTGTACCATTCAATAAATTTTTCATACACCTGAAATTTACCTTTCAGAGGGTAAACGAAGCCAAATCGAGACCTATCATCTACTATTACTAGTAGAAATACATTCCCTCCAATACTCTTTGGAAAAGGTCCAGCTAGATCCATGTGCACTAACTGTAACTTAGTTGTTACTCTATCACTCCTTTTGGCAACAGGATAAGCCTTTAACTTTGTTTTGTTACAGACAGCACACTCTAAATAATTTCTGCATTCTGGTATTTGAATGCCTACTAGCTGTGCAGTCTTTCTAATCATATTATAGTTCATGTGGCCAAACTTCCTGTGTAGCATGTGCAGACATCTGTCACCATGCAGAGGTTTCCCTTCCAAACTCTGAATACTATTTGTAGACATTTTATTACTAGCATTCATTCTATAGAAACCATTTTGAAATTTTACTTCCTTATACATACCTGTATTTTTATTACTCATTTTACATAACTCCCTTCAAACACAATGGATAAACCATGGTCTGCAAGTTGTTTCACCCTAGAACATTGTGTTCTAGCTCAGGAACTAAATAAACATTGTCTAACTTTAGACTAAGTTGACCAATTTCAACTTCTCCCTTTGTTAAAACCTTGCACCTTTGACCATTGGCTAGACTCACACAACTTTGCATAGAACCAGATAAAGGTTCCTTCTCTGCTAACAATTTACTATCCTTAACAAAACTCTTTGCACTCCCAGAGTCTATAATCCAGGGTACCCTGAGGAATAAAATCATTGTTACATTGTAAACTCATCAACAGACAGCCTGAATCAGAGTCTTTTCTTGAATTGTTGATCTGTTCTTTCTTGCTCTGTGTTGATTCACTCTTCTTAAACTTGTTCTGATGACATTGTCTAGCTTTGTGTCCTCTTTTATTACAAATGTAACAGATGATGTCACACTGGATTGTCTCTTTCCTCTTCTTATTGAAGCCTTTGTTAACCGTCTTCTCCATTGAAAGTTGCTGGGCATTTCTTCTGTAACAAGCCCAGTTCTCCAATCTAGTCGAAACTAAGTCGAAGTTGATGTCCTCTTCTTTCACAGATTGCATGGAGTCAATGAATGAGTTGTAGCTCTGCCCCAAACTGCTTAGTAGAATTAAGCCTCTCTGATCTTCTGTAAAATTGGTGCCCCTTGCTGCTAAATCATTAAATAGGCTCAGCATTTTACACAAATGAGTCTCTCTGGCACAATCTTCCATTGACAGAAGCTTCAGTGAAAACAGTTCTCTGCTCAATAAAACTTTTGAGCCTTCAGTAGCCTGCTGATACAGCTTTTCAAGCCTTTTCCAACAGTCAGCGGCTGTTTCTTCCAGAGCTAAATATGTGAGGTGCCTATTGTCAACTGACAGGATGATGGTAGCCCTTGCCTTGCCATCTTTCAACCTTTCTGCATCAGAAATAGGTCGATGTGTTAAGCAGGATAACAGCTCCTCCTTTGCCAAAACTGCTCGCACTTTGGTAGCCCATATTAAATAATTTGAGCTGCCTCTGAGTTTTTCTAAATGATGCTGTGCTCCAAATAATGCCATCTTTCTTCACACTACAGATGCTCCTGGCAAAAATTCACTTCAGCTTTTTTTTCTCTAACACTGAGGTAAACAGCGACTTCTGCTGCAATTTGCAGTGTTATTCAAAAACTTTTTCTATGAATTATGGGTTATGTAGTATCTCTGTGCCTCTGCAATTCTGGATTCTGTGTTCTGGGTTCTGGGATCTGGGCCCATAACCTCTTCGGAGTTGAGTATTTATGTCACAGCGGATAGGCAACAGAAATATAGAAGTTTAATTCCCCATCGGCCCAAAAACTCCAGTCTCTGTTCGTGTGAATAATGAAACTCTCATTCAATTCACAAGGTAAATATATAACTTTGTATTGAATTGTATTTAACAATAACTGGCAAAACATTGAAAAACAACAGCCATCACAGCTACCTTTCTAAACATCCTTTCCTCACAGATATTAAATCCCAACTGACAAATCCCAACTGTCACTTTGTAACTGACATTCCTCAAGGTTCCATTTAGCAGTCTTGAGACAGCGCCATCTGGTGTCAAACATGTCACACTGCAGGTCATCTCAAACTGCGAAAATATATCTTGTGCTGACTCATGAATTGCTATTCAAAATGCAATAATCTGACACATACCTCCACCCCCAGATTAGGACTCTTGATGGCAAGCACCTCTGTTTTATCTGGATTTGGTTTTGATTTCTCTTTTCTCATCAGGCCCAGGCATGTAGCCAGGGGGGGGGGCTAAGGGGGCTTCAGCCCCCCCCCGAAATTCTCAGGGTGGTCCGCAAAAGGCCTTACTGGTACATTATTTAAACTGTTATGTTTATTCATATCATGATCTGATCACCATGCTCATTATATCCCACATTAATGGGGTTATTGGGATAACAATACAAAAGGTTTGCTAGGGTAGACCCTCTTCCGCCCAGTCTCAGCCCCCCCCCCGAACCAAACTCACCCCCCCCCCCGAATCAAAATCCTGGCTACGGCCCTGATCAGGCCCATTACCTCCTTCAGGTAGGTATTCATTCAGAAGAGACACACTATCCTTAACTAGAGCTGTTTTGAATCTGCCATGTCCCACCATACTTCGTCAGGACGTGAGAAGGAGCTTTCTCCACCATGACACCCCAACTTTGCAGTTCACCAAAAACTTGGGGCCTCATTACTTTATACCAAATATGGTGTTATATAATTTTGTTTATTTATTTATTTAGGACATTTTTATACCGCCCTTCTCAGCCTGAAGGCGACTCAGGGCGGTTTACAATTGGCAATAATTCAATGCCACAGCACAATAACAATTAAAAACAACCAAAAAGCATTGAGCCATTAATATACAGTATAAAATTAAAAATTTAAAATATTACAAAACATTAAACAAACAGGTTAACAAACAGCATTAAAATCCACTCAACAGTTTAAAACAATTAAACTAAAACACACTAAAAGCAACAATTATTAATTTTAAAACAGGCGTATTTTTTAAATCTGTTTTAAATTAATTATTGTTGCTTTTAGTATGTTTTGGTTTAATTGTTTTAAACTGTTGAGTGGATTTTAATGCTGTTTGTTAGCCTCCCCAAAAATCTTTGACCACAGGGTGATCAAATGGTGATCACAACAACAACAACAACAACGACGAAAAATGGAGGTTCCATCTGAACATTAGGAAGAACTTCCTGATTGTGAGAGCTGTTCAGCAGTGGAACTCTCTGCCATGGAGTAGTGGAGGCCCCTTCTTTGGAGGCTTTTAAACAGAAGCTGGATGGTCATCTACCGGGGGTGGGGGTGCTTTGAATGCAATTTTCCTGCTTCATGGCAGGGGGTTGGACCAGGCCCGGATTACCAATAAGTCCAACCTAGGCCATGGCCTAGGGGTGCAAGCTGAGGGGGGCGCAGATCACGAACCCAAAAAAATGTTGAAACAAATAAAAACGCAACACATTTTTCCCATTCTCCCTCGCCCTCGATGTCAGACCCCAGGCCTCCATTTCCCTAGAACCAAACCACAGCCATGATGGCAGTAAGTTGCCATTCATGCCTGCCTGTCTTTCTTCTGCAAACCAAAGGCAGAGCAGGCAGGTTCAAACTTTGGCCAAGGTGACTACTGCTGTTCAGGCCGATAAGCGGAGACGCTGGGATCTTGGAGACGGGGCAACTACTTTGCACAGATGTCAGTACTAATTGGCATTGCATACCTTTCCCTTGAGAAGAGACTAACAACAGCTGGAAACCCTCTCGGTGGGAATTGACACTTTGGTGAACTATAAGCACTGGGACTCAGAAACCATTCCCTATCTCTAGCCAATGTAGCAGCTAAGCTCATGGAACCCTGAACAGGCCTGCCGGCCTCCCTGCCAAGAACTCTTTCTCCAAGCCTTGTTTAAAGACTTTGCCTGTGGATTACTTTACCTGTGGATTTAGCCCGGTTTGGGGCAAGAAGCTTTCCTTTGTTTGTTCCTGATTGCCAAAGGACTATAATCCGTTCTGCTTTCTTGTGGACAATTGCTGCTAACTAGGCATGAGAAAAAAGTTGTGAAAATGAAATGATTCGTAAGAAATTCGTAAGAAATGCTACTTTTGAGTATTTCCGCACCTGGAACGCCAACCAGGAAGTGGACTTTCTTTATAGAACTTCGGGGGCCAGGATTTTCTTAAGTGTCGTTATTAGGTCGTAAGGGGGGGGGGGCACCCTCCTTCTCTCTCACCACCCTCCCGCCTCCCTTGCCAATAAGTATTATGGCAAGGCAAGCCCTAAACTCGCTCCTTCTTTCGGCTGAAAGCCTGGAAAAAATGTAAACAGAGAGGTTTACTCAGAAGTAAATCTGCAAAGGAGGGCACTTTGGATGAAGGGCCCTCCTTTGTGGATTTACTTCTGAGGAAACCTCTCTGTCTACATTTTTTCCAGGCTTCCCTGCCTCTCTTGCCTGCCAGGATCTAAAGCATCAAAGAGTATTGGGGTGAGAAACCAACCTAATGTATAATAGAATGAATGCTACTGTAAGTGCCTAATATTATAAGTAATCCAACTGGTCATATACCTACATTCCATGCACATGCAATAATACAGCAGTAATAACAATGGGTATAAGAAGAGGTAAAATTCAAACCGAAGTATTCTGACTGTGGTCCCTCCTCAAGGGTTCAAACTGCAAAAGGCTCTTCTCTCTGAGCCGGGAAAAGGCAAAACCCGGGCACAGCGTTTGCTGCCTGGGTGCACACATACATATTCTTTGGGGGATTTGCTGCAGAATCCGGGCTCATAGAGAAGATTCTGCAGCAAATCCCCCCAAAGAATATGTATGTGTGTGCACCCAGGCAGCAAACGCTGTGCCCGGGGTTTTAGGCACTTACAGTAGCATTCATTCTATTATACATTAGGTTGGTTTCTCACCCCAATACTCTTTGATGCTTTAGATCCTGGCAGGGCAGGAGGAGTGGACGGCTCTCCCTGCCCCTTCTGCCTGCCAGGATCTAAAGCCTTGAAGAGGCTTCATGAGGGGCCAACTTCAGCCCTCCAGGTGTTTTGGACTTCAACTCCCACCATTCCTCACAGCCTCAGGCCTCTTCCTTTTCCTCTCAGCCTGGGCAAACTTGGGCCCTCGCTCCCTCAGGATCGGGGTGAGAGAGAGGCAGCGAGGAGCGAGGGGGCTCCTCCTCCTTTTTTTGCTGCTTCCAAGAATAGAATACCCCCTCCCTCCCTCCTTCCTATTTGGAGAGTCCCATCTAGAATTCAGTGTGATTTATTCAAGTTTTGGCCTACAACTCCCAGAAATCCCAGCCAATTTACCAGCTGTTAGGATTTCTGGGAGTTGTAGGCCAAAACCATCTGGAATGCGCATGCGCTGGCATACGAACTACTAATGAATTTCATTAGTAATTAAGTTACATTTCAGAACTTTTTGGAAATTTTTTTGTAAGTCTTTCTTTTACTAATCAAAAAATCCCCCCCATTTGATTTTAGAATCGCGATTTTTGGGTTCGAAACCATGCCTACTGCTAACTATTGTTGCTGCTGAGAGTTGCAATAGACTATTTCCTAGCCTCTTTCCTATATCAGTTTTTCTAAATAAAGCATTTAACCTCAGCTGGACTCTTGTGGTTTTACTAAGGGAGGTTTCCAAGTGTCTCAGGTGCAACGCTCGCCCATAGATGTCTATGAGAGCGGGCCCTGTCCTGAAGACTATACTTCTTGTCGTGCACCTCTCTTCGCTTCCACCTCCCTCCCTGCAGGAGAAAGACTACGCCTCCCGGCATGCCCCGCGGGAGCTACAGTGGGGACGGGCCAATGGGAAGCAGCGAGGGCGGAACCAGGGGGCATGGCTAGGCGGCTGAGAGAGAGCAAGTGGACTGGCGGGGATGGCGGAGGGCACCGAGGAGGGTCCGCCCTTCCAGCTGGGCAGGCCGCACTTTGAACAGGCAAGCGCCAGGGCGCTGCGCGACGGGGACCGAGAAGGCCTCGCCGGAGATGGAGTCACTCCCTCAGGGAGCCCGCGTCGCTTGCCTCAGATGGCCCCGCCCCCTCGGCACCATCCCGTCGCCTCATTGGCCCTGGCGAGTGTCACTCTCCCATTTGAATTCCCGCCCTTGAGAAAGCGCTTCTGTGATTGGCTCCCGCTTCCCTTGACTCCTCTTCGGGGGCGGTACTTCTGTCTTAGCGTCCTGAGTTCGAGTCCCGCTTCAGGCAGAAAGCGTGACTGTGGAACTCCCCGCCACTGCATTGGGATGGCATTTTTAAAAATTAGTCTGAATGATTTGGGAGGGGGGGTGCGGTAGAGGTTGGCTTAAAGGGGGCGTAATTCCAAAGTGTGGCCTAGGGTGCAAAAAGGTGTTAATCCGGGCATGGGTTGGACTGGATGGCCCATGAGGTCTCTTCCAACTCTATGATTCTATTATTCTGAATACCATGTTCAACATCTTCTCTATTGAGGGCAAAAATATTCCAAAAGATGCATCGCTCTCAACTGTCCTTGATGTCTTGCAACATTCTCAATGGTATTTGTCATTGACTCAAGACTCTTGGCTTAATCTATTTATAGACCCTTATTAGTTGACACAATATGCAAGCCAGGAGGTAGTAGCATATATTAACAGACAGGGGTGATAATCTAACACTAAACTTACAGAGATTTCGTTTCGCTTTGTGACATCTCTTGATTTCTTTTCTTTATAAGAGTGTCAATCGCTTTATTTTTCAATGACTCTCCAAGGTCCCCTTAAAAGCGATAGTTCCTTGTTGTATTGCTTGAATAATGTATGCGCTGGGCGTAAGCCAATAAATATTTAAGGAGATCTTTGAGTTACACTAGATATTTAATCAAAGCATCCAGGAATTATGGAAATTAAATTATGCACTAAAAATAAAGTTTATGTTTTTCTTATCACCCACCGTGAATGTTTAAGAGAAGCACTTTATTGATTGACTTAACCTGCAGGAGTGTTAATACTCGATATGGCCAAATGTGAACATAGATGGAGTTTGGGGAAAATAGACCTTGACATTTGGGAATTACAGTTTCTGGGATTTATAGTTAACACACAATCAAAGAGCATCCTGAACTCTTGCAACAATGGAATTGAACCAAACTTGGCATATTGAACTCTCATTACCAACAGAAAGTACTGAAAGGGTTTGCTTGGGAATTGACCTTGAGTTTGGAAGTTGTAGTTCACCTACACCCAGAGAGCACTGTGGACTCAAACAATGTTATGTTATGTTGTTGTTTGTTTTCTATCCAGAATCACAATGTTGGAAGGAGGCTCACCACTTTAAGGTCCCTAAAACAGGCATGGGAAAACTTCGGCCCTCTGGGTGCTTTGGACTTCGACTCCCACCATTCCTAACAGCCTGAGGCCCTTTCCTGCTTAAATGGCTGAGGGGGGGGGGAGGAAAAGGGCCTGAGGCTGCTAGGAATGGTGGGAGTTGGAGTCCAAAACACCCGGAAGGTTCTAGTTTGTCCATGCCAGCTTTCGAAGGAGACCTCTTCCTCCCCCTTTGCGCCCTTTCTTCCCCCTTCTGCCGAATATTTACTTTTTCTTCTACACTGCCGCTTCTGTAAAATCACTTGTTACGAATGGTTTGTGCTCTCAAACATCTTGGAGATCTTTGAAAATATTCCAGCGACCGACAGGAAATAAAGCAGGGGTGCCCTTTCACTAGTCTATGAATTATACAATGTCCTTATTTTAAAATGTCGTAGAAGCATGTCATTATGTGAAAGGAATACGGAAACCCAAAAAGCTGTATCTAGGTCAGTAGTGGTGTAATTATAACTCATGCAGCCCCTAAACCAGGGGTGGGCAACCTACGGCCCGCGGGCCGGATCCGGCTCGGCAGCCAATTCTGTCCGGCCCGGGAAGAAGGGCGTCGAGGGCGGAGCTTAGAGGAAGGGGTGCCGCTGCCGCCATCCCATCGTGGTTCCTGTGAGGCCTGCGTTAGCAGACAGGCCCGAGGAACGGCGGCTTTGGAGTGCCTGCATCCCTGCAGGCAATCTGGACCTGCAGCAGGAGCACTGCGCCTGCTGTCCCTCTGCGGCCTCCATACCCAGCCCTCCAACGCCCGTTCCCGCCTTCCCGCTTCCACCCCTTTTTTGTCCTTCCTCGCCCTCCATCGCTTTCCCTCACCGCTAGCCTGCGATAGGATAAGAGACAGCGGAGGCCTTCCTCTCTTCTTCTTCTCTTCGTCCTCTTCTCTCTCTTCTCTTTCTTTTTCTCTTTCTCTGTCTCTCTTCTCTCTCAATCCCCGCCGGGCAGAGGTGGGCGGGGCCTACAAGCAGCCACGCCCCCTCCTCTACTCACCATGCCCCCTCCATTCATTCTCCTTGGGCGGTCCACGCCCCCACCTCTACTTTCTGCGCCTGCGCACACTGTGGCTGCAGGGGCACAAGGCACCCTTGCTGCGCCCTCAGAGCCTCAGGGTCCAGAAAGGAAGGAAGGAAGAGAGGGAAGGACGAAAGAGAGAGGGAGGAGAGTAGGAAGGAAAGGAAAGGGGGGAAAGGAAGGAAGGAACGAGGAGAAAAAGGAGGGATGAAAGAAAGAAGGAAAGGAAGAAAGAAAGAAAGAGGAAAGAGGGAAAGCGGAGGAAGGAAAGGAAGAGGGAAAGAAAGGTGAGAAGAAGGAAAGAATGGAGAGAGGAAAAGGAAGGAACGAGGGAAAGAAGGGAGAGAAGAAGGGAAGAAAGGGAAGGAAGGAGAGAGGAAAAGGAAGGAATGAGGGAAAGAAAGGAGGGATGAACAAAGGAACGCAGGAGAGTTAGAAGGGTAAAGGAAGAAGAATGGAGGAGGGGAGGGAGGAAAAGAAGGAAGGAAAGAAAGAAAGGAAGAACATCCCATCTGCAGGAAGTGGACGGGGATGGTCCGTCCTCCATGTGAATTGAGAAACCCTTGATGATTTTGCACCCTTGAGGACGTCAGTTGTTCAATACTTTGCCTCTGATGAAGTCTTAACGACGAAACGGCCCTCCGCCGGCCTAGGGGTGAGCTCCCGCCGTCAGGCACGCTCAGGCACGCCTCCCCATTACCCTCATCCTTTTGAGGCTTCTTGGGGTCTTTTGCCTACTCCTAGCTGCACTGTCAGCTTCAAAATTTACACAGAACATTTCCTAGTTTGATTTACTACAACAACCAAGCTCCTTTGCGGCACGCAATACAGCGTCGCCGCGCATGCGCATTGCACCTACGAGCCTTGGGAAGCGTTTTCTAAGAACTACAGAGACCAGCCTGCCCTGCAACTCACCATTGCGTCAGTTTGCACATGCGCATTGCATCAAGGGCTAAACTAGATCGGTCTCCGTAATCAAAAAAAACCCCTTCCACCATAAACGGACTTCTTCATTCAGTCTACAGACCCTAAACACTAGGCATGAGAAAAAAGTTATGAAAATGAAATGATTCGTAAGAAATTCGTAAGAAATGCTACTTTCGAGTATTTCCGCACCTGGAACGCCAACCAGGAAGTGGACTTTCTTTATAGAACCGGGGCCAGGATTTTCTTAAGTGTCGTTATTAGGTCGTAAGGGGGCACCCTCCTTCTCTCTCACCACCCTCCCGCCTCCCTTGCCAATAAGTATTATGGCAAGGCAAGCCCTAAACTCGCTCCTTCTTTCGGCTGGAAGCCGGAAAAATGTAAACAGAGAGGATTACTCAGAAGTAAATCTGCAAAGGAGGGCACTTTGGATGAAGGACCCTCCTTTGTGGATTTACTTCTGAGTAAACCTCTCTGTTTACATTTTTCCAGGCTTCCCTGCCTCCTCCTGCTGCCTGCCAGGATCTAAAGCATCAGAGTATTGGGGTGAGAAACCAACCTAATGTATAATAGAATGAATGCTACTGTAAGTGCCTAATATTATAAGTAATCCAACTGGTCATACCTACATTCCATGCACATGCAATAATACAGCAGTAATAACAATCACAAGAGGTAAAATTCAAACCGAAGTATTCTGACTGGTCCCTGCCTCATGCGGTGCAAACGGGCTCTTCTCTGTGAGCCGGGAAAAGCCAGCGTTTTCTGCTTGGGTGCACACACATACATATTCTTTGGGGGATTTGCTGCAGAATCCGGGCTCATAGAGAAGATTCTGCAGCAAATCCCCCAAAGAATATGTATGTGTGTGCACCCAAGCAGCAAACGCTGGCTTTTCCCGGGCTCACAGAGAAGAGCCCGCTTGCACCGCATGAGGAGGGACCAGTCAGAATACTTCGGTTTGAATTTTACCTCTTCTTATACCCATTGTTATTACTGCTGTATTATTGCATGGGCATGGAATATAGGTATATGACCAGCCTGGGCAAACTTGGGCCCTCGCTCCCTCGGGATCGGGGTGAGAGAGAGGCAGCGAGGAGCGGGGGGGGGGCTCCTCCTCCTTTTCTTTTGCTGCTTCCCAGAATAGAAGCCCCCCCTCCCTCCCTCCTTCCCTCCTTCCTATTTGGAGAGTCCCATCTAGAATTCAGTGTGATTTATTCAAGTTGTGGCCTCCAACTCCCAGAAATCCCAGCCAATTTACCAGCTGTTAGGATTTCTGGGAGTTGTAGGCCAAAACCATCTGAATGCGCATGCGCATGCGCTGAACTACTAACGAACTATTAAGTTACATTTTGAAATTTTGAAATTTTTTTATAAGTCCCCCCCATTTGATTTTAGAATCGCCATTTTTGGGTTCGAAACCATGCCTACTAAACACCTATTAAGGTAGTCTACACTCGAACTGTAGCGATTGAGAAGCCAAGGAGCTACTACATCCTTGGTTACAGACAAATGTATTTGAATATTGAAGTGTTTATACTATGTGTATCTTGGTAAACTGTACCTGACTTGTGTGTTAGACTCTACGATTTTCTATCTTGACATTATATGACTTAATTGTACTCACGATATTGCATTGTTCATTATCTATTGTGATACTTGATTCCCACTGTGATATTTGTACTTTGAACCTACAATATATTTATCTTTTGATAACAATTGAATTTAATATTCTTTTCCTGAATTGCCTAGTTGCATATACTACGGTGTTGCCCCTTGCATAGTTAGGTTTTCCCATCTTCGCCAGGCTAGGCGGCTGGCGCCCTATCTTTCGGGGAGGCCTTAGCCACAGTGATCCATGCCACGGTCACCTCAAGAGTGTACTAATGTAACATTCTATACATTGGCCTTCCTTTGTCAGTGACCCAGAAACTTCATATAGTTCAAAATGCAGCTGCCAGGCTCCTTACAGGAACCCCTGTGGGATGTCATATAACACCTATCCCCGCCCCCTCCCCTCTGACCTTGGAGCTCCGAGCACCTTCTCCAGGCTTGACGATGGCAGTGCCAAGCCAGTGGTGGCATAGCTTGCATAAGGCTGGCTTGGCCCTGTGGGATGTCATATAGCACCTATCCTGTGTCAGCTGCATTGGTTACCAATCGAATTCCGGATCTCCTACAAAGTGGTGGTATTGACGTTAAAGGCCTTGTACAGCTAGGGGCCAACGCACCTTGGGGACCGCCTCCCCCCCCCCATCAACCCCAACAGGGCTGCACAGGAAGTTGATCAGATCGACCAGTTGATCCCGGGACCGAAGGAGGTCGATTGCAGCTCGATGGGGCACTTCCCAGGGGGGGTGGAGCAAGGCCACGCCAAGCCCCGCCCCCTCCCTGGCTTCGGCAGTCCCAGCAGCTGCTCCAGCCTTGAGGAGAGCAGGGCCAAGCCAGCCTTGTGCAAGCTATGCCACCACTGGCTTGGCGCTGCCATCCTAAAGCCTGGAGAAGCTGCTGGGAGTACCAAAGCCAAAGGGGAGGGGGTGGGGCTTGGCGTGGCCTGGCTCTGCTCCCTCTGGCTTCCGCTCTACCAGCAGCTTCTCCAGGCTTGACGATAGCAGTACCAAGCCAGTCTTGGCATAGCTACCGTGTTTCCCCGAAAGTATGACACCCCCGATTGTAAGACGTATCGGGGGTGTCAGAGGGGTCGGCTTATATAAGCCGTACCCCGAAAGTAAGACGTACCTCGGGCGGCATGGCGTGGCTTCGTGGCTGTGCGACAAGAGGCTCCCAGAGGGGCTCAAAAGGGGCCCGGAATCCTCCTCCTCTTCCTCCTCTTCCTTCCAGCGGCGCCTTCCATCCTCTTCCTCCTCTTCCTCCCAGCGGCGCCTTCTCCCTCTCGTCGGCTCTGCCCCTCCTCCCTTCACTGAAGGGGGAGGAGGGGAGCCGCCGCCGGCGAGAGGGAAGAAGGCGCCGCTGGGAGCGGGTGCGGGGGAGCGCCTGAGTCGCCCTGCAGGCGGGACTTCCGGCGGCGCCTTCTCCCCCGCCTGCCCCCTCCCTTCACTGAAGGGAGGGCGACTCAGCGCCGCGAAGTCCCGCCTTCAGGCGCCCGCCGCCCGCTCGCCCGTGCTCCAAACACGAGCGGGGTGGCAGCGAAAAGCGCCTGAGTCGCCGAGCGGGCGGGACTTCTGCCGGCGCCTTCTCCCTCTCGCCGGCAGCAGCTCCGCCCCTCCTCCCTTCAGTGAAGGGAGGGGGCGGAACCGGCGAGAGGGAGAAGGCGCCGGCGGAAGTCCCGCCTGCAGGGCGACTCAGGCGCTTTTCCCCGCCAGCGCCCCGCTCGCCCGCGCTCCAAACACGGGAGGGGGGCAGAACCGGCGAGAGGGAGAAGGCGCCGCTGGGAGGAAGAGGAGGAAGAGGATGGAAGGCGCCGCTGGAAGGTAGAGGAGGAAGAGGAGGAGGATTCCGGGCCCCTTTTGAGCCCCTCTGGGAGCCTCTCGTCGCCCAGCCACGAAGCCACGCCATGCCGCCCGCGGTAAGTCTTACTTTCGTCTTACTTTCGGGGTACCGTCGCCCAATATAAGACGTACCCCAAAAGTAAGCCATAGTGGGGATTTTGGGGGTCAAAAGAAAGTAAGACACTGTCTTACTTTCGGGGAAACACGGTAGCACAAGGCTGGCTTGGCCCTGCTCTCCTCAAGGCTGGAGCAGCTGCTGGGAGTGCCGAAGCCAGAGGGGCGGAGCCAGGCCATGCCAAGCCCCTCCCCTCTCCAGTCTTGAGGAGGTAGGTAGATCTTTCTGACTTGGTTTTATTATAAGTAGCTCGCATGCTGAAAAAGTGTGGGCACCCCTGGTCTACAAGGTGCTGGTATTGACCTTTAAGGCCTTGTACGGCCAGGGGCCTTAGGGACCACCTGTCCCCCTACCAACCCCAGTGGTCACCTCGATCTTCCCAAGAGAATCTCCTCCATATACCGGGCCCTAGAGAAATCGGCCTGGAGGTCACTAGGTGGAGGGCTTTCTCAGCCTCCGCCCCAAAACTGTGGAACTCTCTGCCACCTGACATCCGAGCCATGCACGAACTGAGATGCTTCACTGTCACACTGAAGACTTGTCTCTTTGGCAGAGCGTTTGATTAGTTGTTTTAATTGTAATTCTTTTAAAGTGTTTTATTGGTTTTATGTTGTAATTTGCCCAGAGCACCGCTGGTGGAGGGCGACTAAACAAGTAATAAACATTAATGATTGATTGATTGATAAATTAGGGTATGTTTCAGAATACCATGCTATCATAGACTTTTTTTTTTTAAAAAAAGATCAAAATAGTCGCCCCCTGACTTGTGGCGGTGCTCTTCTGTAGATGTGAGTGTATGTCTTCAAAATGTGTGCTACTTTTGCTGACATAGCATTTAAAATGCTAGTGGGAGTGTTCCTAGGAACATTGTTTTTGCGACATGGAAAATATTATGCAACCATCTCTTGCCTTTGGCTTGCTTCATTCTTTCGATACCCTCTCCCCTTCCTAGGAACCACAGTTGCTCACTAATTGGATATCCCCACTTTTTTTAGTATTCAGAAGCTGCATTCCAGATAATATCTCTGAGAAATACATTTAATGCCCTCCCTTCTCTTTATTCTTGGTCCTATTAGTGTAAAAACACGCCATTAAGATGAGCAAAGGAACAGAGAATGGAAAATATAGTTTTTGAGCTACAGCTGGGTCCTAGCCTTTTGAGTGCTACAGAGGAATAGATCAGTGTTTTTCAAGCTTTTTGGAGCCGTGGCACATTTTTTGCATTTCCAATATCCTGGGGCACACCACCAACCAAAATGACACAAAATGACACTCTAACACAGTAATACATATAGTTAATATGTTTTTGACTGTATTTATACACTCAGTGTGAAACCTGGGCCTGTTTCGATGAACACAACATAGATATCCTAGCAAGAATGGCAGAAAAACACAAACTTCCCACACAGAACTCCCATAACCAAGTGAAAATGCTATAAGAGTTTGGTGGGCATTGACCTTGGGTTTTGGAGTTGTAGTTCACCTATATCCAGAGAGCACCGTGGACACAAACAATGTTGGATCAGGACCAAACTTGGCATGAATATTCAATATGCCCAAATGCAAACACAGATGGAGTTTGGGGAAAATAGACCTTGACATTTGAGAGTTACAGTTTCTAGGATTTATAGTTAACACACAATCAAAGAGCATCCTGAACTCTTGCAACAATGGAATTGCACCAAACTTGGCATATTGAACTCTCATTACCAACAGAAAGTACTGAAAGGGTTTGCTTGGGAATTGACCTTGAGTTTGGAAGTTGTAGTTCACCTATATCCAGGAAGCACTGTGGACTCAAATAATGATAGATCTGGACCACACTTGAAATGAATACTCAATATGCCCAAATATGAACACAGATGGAGTTCCTTTATCGAGGTAGGTTTCTTAGGGTTTTTATACTTCAACACACTAGACTCTCCTCCCTTCCCTCCTGGAGGTTCCAATTTCCCACGGCACACCTGATGATATCTCACGGCACAGTAGTGTGCCCCGGCACACTGGTTGAGAAACACTGGAATAGATGATAGTGGCCTCTCCCATCTTGTTTCTGTCATACTAAGGGATTGTCCCCAAATGCAGGGCTGTTCTGCTCGCCGATTCACTTCTCAAAAACCTGCAAGTGATAACCAGTATTTCTAGTGTGAAAAAGGAAAAGACTTTGCAAGATTCTTCAAGTAACGAAATTTCTTTTTAGACAAACACACACCCTTTCCGCCTTGTTGTTGGTTTAGATAAAAGTCTTCCTTCACCATCACTGGGATGATGGTGAAGAAAGACTGGACTTCCAGAGTTGGGTTTCAGCACCAGGTCTACTATGACCAATACAATGAAATTGAGCGGTAAAAGCATGAGACATCCATTAGCCCAGTGTTTTTCAACCTTTTTTTGAGCCGCGGCACATTTTTTACATTCACAAAATCCTGGGGCACACCACCAACCAAAAATGACACAAAATGACACTCTTAACACAGTAATACATATAGTTAATATGTTTTTAAATGTATTTATACCCTCAGTGTGAAACCTGGGCTTGTTTCGATGAACACAACATAGATATCCTGGCAGGAATAGCAGAAAGACACACACGAAGATCTTGCTCAACAGCTGGGAGTTATAGTTCACCCGCAATCTGAACTCCACCAATGATGGAATGGAATCAAACTTCCCACACAGAACTACCATAACCAAGAGAAGATACTATAAGAGTTTGGTGGGCATTGACCTTGAGTTTTGGAGTTGTAGTTCACCTATATCCAGAGAGCACTGTGGAGGGGAGGGAGGAAGACGTGGGGCGAGTCTGCGCAGTAGCGCCCGCACGGGTCATGTCTTCCTCCCTCCCCCCTCCCGCAGAAGCGGCAGCATGAACAAAGCGAGGCAAAGCAAGCAGAGCGAGGCTGGGAAGAAGGGAGCCCGAGTGGAGAAGAAAAAGTGTTTGGCAGGAGGGGGAAGAAAGGGTATTGGAGGTTCCAATTTCCCACGGCACACCTGATGATTGCTCATGGCACACTAGTGTGCCACGGCACACTGGTTGGGAAACACTGCATTAGCCAAACCTATCATAACCATATATGACTTCCTACAACAGGTAGGGAGTAGCTTCATCAGAATCCCTTACTGAGCATGTGTGAACAGCAAGACAGTGAAGGGAAGAACAGATAAGCTTGCCTCACATGACATATGCTCACTTCTGGTGAGGCTCTGTAGATGGACTGTGGTGCAAGCATCCTATTGACGCTTCACCTAGAACACGAGATGTGTTTTCCAACTGCTGTGACATGGCACAGTAGTGTGCCGTGACCGACCTGCTGTGCCGCGAGAAAAGCTCTCTGCCCCCCTTCCTTCCCCCCTCCTCCTGCCGAACTCCTGCTGCTTCGGGGAAGAGGAGGAAGGGCCGGGCGGCGGAGAAGAAAAAGAAGAAGGGGCCAAGGCGCCGCCTCCTTCGGCCGTTTCCCCAACCAGCCTCCAATCCGCCATGACTCCCACCATGACTCTCGCCTCTCACTCGCTGAAGCCGCGTGGAAGAGCCCCGCCCACTGAAGCCCATCCACCGCTCATGCTCCTCCTCCTCTGCGTGGAATGGCTCCGCCCCCGGCTTCAGGTCTCCCACAGCTTCTCCAGCCTTGAGGGGGCAGTGCCAAGCCAGCAATGGTAGAGCCAGCACAATGCTGGCTTGGCACTGCCCCCTCAAGGCTGGCGAAGCTGTGGGAGAGCTGAAGCTGGGGGAGGAGGCGGGGCATGGCGTGGCCTGACTCCACCCCCTCCCCCGGCTTCAGCTCTCCCACAGCTTTTCCAGCCTTGAGGGGCAGTGCCAAGCCAGCGGTGGTAGAGCCAGCACAATGCTGGCTTGGCACTGCCCTCAAGGCTGGCTAAGCTGTGGGAGAGCTGAAGCTGGGGAGGGGCGGGGCATGGCGTGGGCCTGACTCCACCCCTCCCCCGGCTTCAGCTCTCCCACAGCTTTTCCAGCCTTGAGGGGCAGTGCCAAGCCAGCGGTGGTAGAGCCAGCACAATGCTGGTTTGGCACTGCCCCTCAAGGCTGGCTGTGGGAGAGCTGAAGCTGGGGAGGGGGGCATGGAGCTGACTCCACCCCTCCCGGCTTCAGCTCTCCCACAGCTTTTCCAGCCTTGAGGGGGCAGTGCCAAGCCAGCAGTGGTAGAGCCAGCACAATGCTGGCTTGGCACTGCCCCCTCAAGGCTGGCGAAGCTGTCAGCTCTCCCTTCAGCTCTCCCATAGCTTTTCCAGCCTTGAGGGGGGCAGTGCCAAGCCAGCAGTGGTAGAGCCAGCACAATGCTGGCTTGGCACTGACCCCTAAAGGCAGGCGAAGCTGTGGGAGAGCTGAAGCCAGGGGGAGGGGGCGGGGCATGGTGCGACCTGGCTCCTCCCCTGGCTTCGGCACTGCCAGCAGCTGCTCCCAGCAGGCCACCATCCCCTAGCCATTCTTTACTGTGTTAGAGTGTCATTTTGTGTCATTTTGGTTGGTGGTGTGCCCCCAGATTTTTTTAATGTTAAAAGTGTGCCGCAGCTCAAAAAAGGTTGGGAAACACTGCTGTAGGGAGTAATAGGGCCAGCACAGGGGGAAGCTGCACAGCGATGCTTACCCACGTGTGATGGCGAAGCATCACTGCAGGCAAGGTGGGACACAGGTGATGGGATACCCCTGGTGCCCCTTGAATTCATCTCAGAGGCTGGCAAATCCTCCCACTGTTACACACAACAAGCGGGCTGGTATTCAAAACCACAAAACAACAGTGTATAAAGTGTATATAAAACCAGATGACAGATGGTTATATAAATAAATTGGATCATACATACGTTTTGTAGTATTCAAAATATATCTATTTCATATCACTATCCAAACACGGAGAAAACCCGGTATATAAACATGTAGACAATAAAGCAGAAATGCGCTGTAGTCCCAGAGAGCAATAGTATCCAATGGAAGTCCTGGCTAATTTACCAGAATGGTGCTGGAGCGTCCCAGTTAGTGGAAAGGCACATTAAAGAGTTAATCCAAACAGCAGGAATCTGGGCATGTTCGAGGCTGAATTCCCAAAGCTCCCGCGTTAGAGCAGCGCGGGCGTCGCTCCGTAGTAAATGATTATGTTCTAATCCAAGGTTTGTGTAGATCCGGGTAGGATAACAAGCTCACGGGTAGGGGTGTCGGGTCCTCCAGTGGGGAAAGTAAGATCCAATAATATAAACACTTGAGGTCTGGTGACGAGCGAAATGCTCTGTAGGGAAAATTCCCAAAGATGCAGGGGGGGGGGGGAGGCGGTGGAAGTGTCTCCTCCAGATGGATGCTATGTTGAAGTTCGAGCCGACGGCAAGCAGATGCTCCGATCTCGCGGCCACATTGTAAGCCGTTTCGGGTTCCTTTATCAAGGCTCTCAGTTCAATACAAAGCGTCTGAAATTCTAAGTCAATTTATAAACAGTAAATATACAAGCATATCAAAGTAAGACACAAAAACCAAACCCCACGGGGAGTCTATACATACCAAATAGGTTGATGATACACACATAACCCTGCTCTCGATAGAATAGGGTGACCCAAAGGTGCTTTAGAGCACATTAATCATGGATTTTATAGGAGAACGGAGCTGATACAGATGGGGTCATTGAGACCACGTGGCCACTCTGTATCGAGGCGGAGAATCCACTGATTTTCAAGCCTAATTAATTGATCAGTGATGTCTGGTTGGGAGTTGGGGATTATTTTCTCTAGAATTCCCACTGCCCCTCATCAATGTGATGAGCTCCTAAATGGTAGCCCCTGGGAATCAGCCATTCTTTTAGCCACACTTCTCTATCTGGTTCTGGTTCTTATAGCAGAAAAGGAGCTGTGGGCTGTCAATGCAAATAATTCCTCAGATGAGCCCCTAAAATGTGAATGTACATATTACATATACCAGCTATACTAACGTATTTGCAATGCACCCTGATATGACTATTCTACAAGACATGCGGAAACTTCACTGAAATGGGATGTTTCCATTGAGCTGTGTGCCTTGACTCTCTTTTGGTCCTTGGTGGGATACTACTACTTGTAATGCAGAAGGTGTCCTAGGAACTGGCCAAGAAATGTTTTTGTCTACTGGTTTCATTGATTGGTTATCATGAGAATTGTTGAGTCTGCCTTTTTCACCTCTTTATCTCCTGTTTTTCCCTCCTGTGCAGATGATGGGAATGCTTAAAACAAGCAAAGCTAGTCTGAAACTGACTAATGTAAGTGGCAGCATGGCTCCCTCTGGGACATGCGGTGTGGTGTTGTGTGTGCTTCTGCCAAAGTGTGCTGCATGGCTTTCTGCTGTCATCCTGTGAATCGAGCAGCATGTTCAGTAACTCATTCAACAGCAATATGGATGTTTTTATGCCTCACTTTTCATTTTAAAAAGGTCTCTTCCTTCTAGCCATATATTAGTTGTTATAGTCCAGGGCTGTCCAACTTCTACGGGCCCAAGGGCCGGAATTCCGGTCACTGATCACCTGGGGGGGCGAAGGGTCTGGCTCCGCCCCTGGCTCCGCCCCCCCCTGGCTCCGCCCCCACCCCTCCCCCAGCTCCGCCCTCCCCGGCACCCATTTACTTACAATTGACCTTGAGTTGTGGAGTTGTAGTTCCCCTCCATCCAGAGAGCAGTGTGCCCTCAAATAATGAAGGAACTGGACCAAACTTGGCACGAATACTCAATATACCCAAATGGGAACACTGGTGGATTTGGGGAATGTTTCCTAATACCTTTGAGTTATTTGAGTCCACACTCAAATTGGGACACACCAAACACAACCCACCCACCTCAATGCCGTCGCAGGGCTTGATGGGGCCTCCTTTCCCAGAGGCGGGTGGAGGAGGCCCAAAGAGCTCCCTCCCTCCCTGAAGGGAAAACAAACCGCGGGGGAAGGCGCAAAGGAAGCCACGTTGTGCCCTGTACGCGGGGGAAGGCAGCACAACAGAGGCACTCCTGGTCAGTCGCAAGGCCAAACAGGGCATAGGGTTACAGCCTGTGTTCAACAGGGTTACTTCTCTCCCTGAAGACGAGGTTCCCAGTCTGGGAGTGATCCTGGACTCATCGCTGAGCCTGGAACCCCAGGTTTCGACGGTGACCAGGGGAGCATTCGCACAGTTAAAACTTGTGCGCCAGCTGCGTCCATACCTTGGGAAGTCTGACTCAGCCATGGTGGTCCACGCTCTGTTTACATCCCGTATAGACTACTGCAACGCTCTCTACGTGGGGCTGCCTTTGAAGACTGTTTGGAAACTTCAGTTGGTCCAATGGACAGCAGCCAGGTTGATAACAGGAGTGGCACTCAGGGAGCGCACAACTCCTCTGCTGCGCCAGCTCCACTGGCTGCCAGTTTGCTACCGGGCACAATTCAAAGTGCTGGCTTTCGCCTTTAAAGCCCTAAACGGTTCTGGCCCAGCTTACCTGTCCAAAGGCCTCTTTCCCTATGAACCATCCAGGTGTTTAAGATCATCTGGAGAGGCCCTGCTCTCGGCCCCGTCTTCCTCAGAGACGCGATTGGCGGGTACGAGAGACAGAGCCTTCTCAGCTGTGGCCCCCTGGCTATGGAACGACCTACCTAGGGACATTAGATCAGCCTCCTCCCTCCTAACATTTCGAAAGAAAGTCAAGACCTGGCTGTTCGAGCAGGCTTTTGCATGATGAAATATAACTATTTAATTGTGATCACGGAATGATAAGACGATGCGATGGAAAATGATTTTAATGATGAGACGCATGGATTTTAATTGCTAATTGTTATTGTTTTTATCTGTTAGTATATAACTGTTTTTAATTGTATTTTATATTGTGGGCACTGGTTGCCATGTAAACTGCCTCGAGTCGCCTTCGGGCTGAGAGGGGTGGTATAGAAATGGAGTAAATCTATATCTATCTATCTAGATCTAGATCTACCAACATTCCGACACTCTAAAGTGGCAGAGGGGGGTAAGGAAAAGGCCTGAGGCAGTCAGGCATGGTGGGAGTTTCAGGCCAAAACACTTTGCGGCCCCCAACAATGACAGAACAAGACCAAACTTGGCACACAGAACCCTCACGACCCACTCTACATCCTGGTGGAGTTGGAGGGATGAAGAAACATGGATGACGGGACTTGCAGTACTTTAACTCAGTTGCTAAGAGCACTGCGGCCCACACCAATGATGGATCAGGACCAAACTAGGCACACAGAGGCCCAATGGCACACTTTACAACCTGGAGTAGTTTAGGGCAGGATGGCCCAAAAATTATGGGATTTGCAGTACCTTCACCCGATTCACTTCCCACAGCACTTACAAATCACAGACCAGGCCCAAACTTGCCACACAAACTACTCATGACCCATTCTACATCCTGCTGCAGTTCTAAGGGGGATGGACCATGGATGATGGGACTTGCAGTACCTCCACTCAGTTACTTAAACTACAGCGACCCTCATCCTATGACCAATGCAGACCAAACTTGGCACACAGATCCCCCATGACCCACTGTACAGCCTGCTGCAGTTTGAAGGAGGACGAACCATGGATGATGGGCCTTGAAGTACCCTAGACCGCTGCAACCCTCATCCACTGACTGATCAAGACCAAACTTGGGACACAGAGCACCCATGACTCATTCTACATCCTGGTGCTGTTTGGAGGGGGATGGACCATGGCCGATGGGACTCGCAGTACCTTCACTAACTTCCTCAGACCACTGCGAGCCACATAATCATCTGATAATGACCAACCTTGGTACACAATGCCTTTCTCAAATAACCCGGGCAGGGCCGGGTCCCCAAGCTAGTAAATAAATAAATAAATAAGAACTGTAGGGGGAGAAAGTCTCAACACTGTCCAAAGTGCAGCATTGAATTAAGCCATAAGATTTCCCCAAAAATCTCAAAAGCAACTATTTCCCCATAAATCATAGCTATTGAGCCTCTGTAGTCTTATAATGCTCAGGCAATCCACGTGAGCTCCTTGCTTTTGTTTTGATTTGTAAACCCATATCATGGTAAGTGAACACATTTTAATATAATGGTAAAAAAAAAGAGTAGGGGTTGAGTATTGGAAAAAACGGTGTTCTGTTTGCCAAATCCACATCTCCCGTGCACCGTTCTCATTCCTGCATAGTTTTTCCAATTTCCGACCTGATTTTTCTCTCGAGAGGAGGCTCCCTTCCCCATTAAACCTCATCACAATTCTGTGAAATCTGCAAATGAGGAATGGAATGGAACTGCCAACCTCATTTTCGTTGTGTCCCGAGCTATAATTTGAGACCAGATTGTTCAAGGTGACGGGTCACCGCGCTGCGCTGCTTTGTTCTCTTCCCCCTTTTGCTCTCTATTAACATAAAGAAGCAAAATGCAGTTGGGGCTTTTCACGGCAGCTGCAAGAGGAGCACACAGTTGGATTGCTGTTAACTAAAAGCACAATGCCGCACACAAGACACATATTGTCAGAACATAGGAAATAGTTGCAAATGTCAGCAGAATATTGTGTTGTGAGTGCGCTTGCTCTCTAAATCAGTGTTTTTCAACCTTTTTTACATTTACAAAATCCTGGGGCACACCACCAACCAAAATGACACAAAATGACACTCTAACACAGTAATACATACAGTTAATATGTTTCAATTGTATTTATACACTCAGTGTGAAACCTGGGCCTGTTTCGATGAACACAACATAGATATCCTGGCAGGAATGGCAGAAAGACACACACGAAGGTCTTGCTCAACAGCTGTCAGTCTCTCTCTGTGTTCTTATGCATCAAGAAGGCAGGCAGGCAGGCAGGCAGGCAGGCAGGCAGGCAGGCAGGCAGGCAGGCAGGCAGGCAGGCAGGCAGGCAGGCAGGCAGGAGAAAGGGAAATAAAAAGTGAACAAAGGAAGGAAGGAGACAAAGGAAAAAGTAGAGAAAGGGGGAGGGAGGGAAGGAAGGAACCAAAGAGCAAAGAAAGGGAGGAAAGAAACAGGTAGAGAAGGAAGAAAGAAAATGGGAAAGAAGAAGAAGAAGAAGAGGGAAGGAAGGAAAGAGGGAGGGAAGGAGAGAAAGAAGGAGGGAAGGTTGGCCACAGGCAGGTACAGCTAATAAATTTATACAGCTAATATATATAATATAATTTATAATATATGAATGGTGGGAGTTGTAGGCCAAAACACCTAGAGGGAGGGCCCAAGTTGCCCCACACCTGCCTTAAGTGAGCAAACCCTGTTAGTTTTTGGCCCCTGCTTAAAGGTGCCTCAACCCTGTGTCCCGAACGCCCCTTGACCCTCCTTGGCTGAGTGCGAGTGTTGCACCTCAGATCACGGACAGCCCCCCTAGATCACATACACCAGGCAAATGCAATAAATGTATTTTTATTTAGAATAAATGATAAAGAATAGTCCAAAGAAGAAGAATAAAGCAATCAAAAATAGTCCAATAAAGTTCTGTAGCTGCAAGCCCAAGCGGCTTAAATCCCAAGGAAAGCAAAGTTCCAAAACAAGCCAAACCGCTCCGGCGGTCAAACGTGATACTTGAGGCAAACTGCAACGGCGGTCAACATGAACTTGAGTCCGAACAGCTCCGGCAGTTGGCTTGAGTTTGGAGACAAGAACGGGAGACTTGATCAAGCTGAACGTGGCTTCAGGTCTGACTAGCATCCCCCGAGCACAAACTAATAAAGAAAACTAACTCCTGGGTACCCAGCACACCCCCTTCCTCCAATCTCTCCTAGAAGATCTAATGCTGGCCCTCCTGTCAAATTCCATCTCATTAGCAGGCCCAGGTGCATCACTATCAGAGTGAGAAGCAGGAAACTCCCTTTCTCCGGAATGCTCATCTGGGAAGGGAGTAGAAACTCTCTCTTGGGAACCAAGGCCGCCGGGCCTCTCATAGTCTGATTCAGAATCAGTTTCCATGGAAACCTCAGTAAACTCATCCACAGTCCTATATCCCTCTAGGCATTCATCATCCCATTGCAAACTCTCGTTTGGAGACCCATACCCATCTAGCCATTCATCATCTGCAAGCTGACCCTGATCAGCTGGGACCCCCGGTGCCTGACTCTGACCACTGGGCTCTTCGGCGTTGAGTATTTATGTCACAGCGGATAGGCAACAGAAATATAGAAGTTTAATTCCCCATCGGTCCAAAAACTCCAGTCTCTGTTCGAGTGAATAATGAAACTCTCATTCAATTCACAAGGTAAATATATAACTTTGTATTGAATTGTATTTAATAATAACTGGCAAAACATCGAAAAACAACAGCCATCACAGCTACCTTTCTAAACATCCTTTCCTCACAGATATTGAAACCCAACTGACAAATCCCAACTGTCACTTTGTAACTGACATTCCTCAAAGTTCCATTTAGCAGTCTTGAGACAGCGCCATCTGGTGTCAAACATGTCACACTGCAGGTCATCTCAAACTGCGAAAATATATCTTGTGCTGACTCATGAATTGCTATTCAAAATGCAATAATCTGACATGGGCTGACTAGGCTGGAACACCACCGCGAGGGAATCACGGGAGTGGTAGTTTGACACCATCTTGAGCCTCCCCAAACTACAAATCCCGGGATTCCCCAGCCTTGAGCCCTGGAAGACCAAGGGGTGCCTCACTGCATGAATGCTACGGTGTAGATCCGCCCCCAGGCAGCTGGGGGACCCGGGGAAGTCCCATCCCAGGATCTTCTCTCTCTCTCCGCGTGGCTCTTTCCGCCTGACGCAGTCCCCGGCTTTCGGCTCAAACCCTTCCGAGGCCGAGGAAGGAGCGGAGGGGAGGAGGAAGCCCAAGAAGACAAGTGGTGAGTAGAGGCTGTGTTTGTGGGACTCAGGCAAGGGTCCCTTTTCCCTAGAGCTTAAGCAGCCGAGGTGGAAAAGGAAGACGCCTGAGGCCTTCCATTTTAATTCCATGATTTATTATTTTATTTATTTATTTACTTTGCTTCTAGACCGCCTCTCTCAGCCCGAAGGCGACTCGAGGCGGTGTACAACAGCAAAAACTGCTCAAGACAAACATATCAACAATTATCAATACAATACAATTCCAACATATACAAATTAGCATTCAATGTTAAAAACACAATATCAGCGTCTCATTAATTAAATCGACTTCCAATTGCATCGTCGTCGTTCCTTAGGTCTCAATTTGACAATCATACTACAGCTGCAAATGCCCGGTCAAATAGCCAGGTCTTAACCTTCCTGCGAAATGTCAGGAGGGAGGGGGCTGATCTGATGTCATTAGGAAGGGCGCTCCAAAGCCGAGGAGCCACCACTGAAAAGGCCCTGTCTCTCATCCCCCCCAATCCCGCCTGCGAAGCAGGCGGGACCGAGAGCAGGGCCTGTCCGGACGATCTTAAGCATCTTGAAGGTTCATAGGATTTAGGGGCCATGCCCTCTGATGAAATAATGTATAAGGCCAGTGTCAAAATGTCCTAATAATAGTGGTTGTAGCAAATGATAAGCAATCTATTTCCCATCAAGAGGGAATAATAACTTGTATGGAGATGTAGTTTACAGCCTCTTGTTTTTGGCAAGCAAGTTCAGGGATAATAAAACTGTTTCTTAACATGGGAACGCACAATATTACCTCTTCCCTATTTTAATCATTTCCCTGTTCAGTCAGCATAACGTAATGAGAGGAGGAGGCAGGAGAAGGAATCCAGAACAGTCAGCATTTTATTACCCTGAAAATAAATGAAGCTAGCAATTAATTGCATGTGACTTGATGTAATACTGCAGTGATGTGCATTCTGTAGAAACTAGCTGGTATATCTACATATTGCATTTTCCATTTGGTTATCATTCAAGTCCTCTAATTTTGAAGACATTTCTCTCTGCTCTTTATCTTCTTTTTTTTAAAGGAAATAAGACAGTAGTATGCCAGACTTTTGATCCAGAGGAAGATCTATTCCAGGGGTGGGCAATTATTTTTTCCAAGGGGCCACACGAGAGCCAAAAAATATTATGGAGGGCCGCACCTAAAGGCGGAACTTCATTCTAATCTACATTATTTATTTATTTATTTATTTATTATATTTACTATATATTACACATCATTAATATTAACATATTAATATATCAAGAAATATTCATATATTATTAGTATTAATATCATAATTATTATATTATAGTATATATAGACATTATAATATATTGAAATTATAATATAATATAACCTTATATTATATTATTTATTATTAAATAATATAATAATAATAATGACAAAGTCCCTCACCAAAGGCTCCTAAATAAGCTCTTCAGCCATGGAGTCAGGGGACAGGTCTTGTCCTGGATTGGAACCTGGCTAAACTGTAGGAAACAAAGGGTGGTAATAAACGGACATTTCTCTGGGTGGAAAGAGGTGAGAAGTGGCGTACCCCAAGGTTCAGTTTTGGGTCCGTTACTTTTTAATTTATTCATTAATGATCTGGATGTAGGAGTGAATTCTGAGGTAGCAAAGTTTGCAGACGACACTAAATTGTTCAGGGTAGTTAAAAATGAAACTGATTGTAAAGGGCTCCAGAAAGATCTCTTCAAATTGAGTGAATGGGCAACAAAGTGGCAAATGCATTTTAACCTAAACAAGTGTAAAGTCATGCACATCGGGGCAAAGAACCCCAACTACACCTACCAATTGATGGGGTCAAAGCTTTCCGAGACAAACCAGGAAAGGGATCTTGGGGTCTTGGTGGACAGCTCAATGAAGATGTCAACCCAGTGCGCTGCAGCAGTGAAAAAAGCAAATTCTATGCTTGGCATGATCAGGAAGGGAATCGAAAATAGGTCAGCAAATGTTGTATTACCTCTCTACAAATCGATGGTAAGGCCACATTTGGAGTACTGTGTACAATTCTGGTCTCCGCACCTTAAGAAGGATATAACGGAACTGGAAAAGGTACAGAAAAGGGCAACAAGAATGATCCAAGGGATGGAGCGGCTCCCTTTATGAAACCAGGTTGCAACGCCTTGGTCTTTTCAGCCTTGAAAGACGGCGTCTAAGAGGTGACTTGATCGAAGTGTATAAAATCATGCATGGGATAGAAAAGGTGAATAAAGAAAAATTATTTTCTTTGTCACAAAACACTAGGACTAGAGGGCACTCCCTGAAGCTCCGAGGTAGGAAAATTAGGACTAATAAAGGGAAATATTTCTTCACCCAGAGGGTCATTGGGTTATGGAACTCACTTCCAGAAGAGGTTGTGACAGCTGTCAGCCTGGACAGCTTCAAGGCAGGATTAGACAGATTCATGGATACCAAGTGTATCGGTAGTCACTGAAAAGGACATTCAAGTGCCACCTCGGAGTTGGTTGAGGTAGGCAGGATTTCCCTGGGTACTGGTTGTGGGGGTCGGGCAGGTCAGGGTTTTGCCCTCCCTTCTGCTCGAGATCCCCGTCTACAACTGGTGGGCCACTGTGTGATACAGAATGCTGGACTAGATGGGCTGAGATCCGATTCAGCATGGCTCTTCTTATGTTCTTATGTTCTTATTATATTATTATAATAAAATTATTATTATAAAATAATAAAAACCACGAAAATAAAATAAAATGAAATTCAAGACGACAAGGTGCGAACCAAGATGGAGGCTGACATCCTCAAGAGAGGAAGGATCCCAAGATGGAATGGCCCAATGGACCCAGCCCAGAGGATGACAAAGCGGACCAAGCCGCCGCAGCAGAGCAGATCAGAGCAGCAGACGATCGGAGGCTGCAGGCCTCTGCCCGCTCCTCGCCCCAGCCATTCCCCAGCTGATCGCCCTGCCATGGAGTGCCTGCCCGGCTTTGGAGTGCCTGCCATCCCGGGGCGATCCAGCCTGCGTGCAGGTCGTCGACCTGCAGCGGCTGATCGCCCTGGCGACCCGGAAGGCGATCAAGTCTTCCGGGTCGCTAGGGCGATCAGCCGCTGCAGGTCGCCGACTGCTCTCGCTGCAGGACCGGATCGCCTCCCGGGATGGCAGGCATTCCAAAGCCGCCGCTCCTCCGATTGTTCTCCGGAGCCTGGCGGGATGCTCTGCCAACCCTTCCTCTTGCGATACCCCCCCTTCTCCCGGGCCGGTCAGAATCAGTTGGCGGGCCGCATCTGGACCGCGGGCCAGAGGTTGCCCAGGTCTCTATTCTATACATCCTTGCGCGGGCAGTCATTTTGTTTTCCTGAATATGCTAGATCTGGCCACGGTGGTCCACGCCTTAGTCACCTCCAGATTGGATTACTGTAATGCACTCTACATGGGGCTGCCCTTGAAGACGGCCCAGGAGTTTCAACTAGTCCAACGAGTGGCAGCCGGAATGCTAACTGGAGCGATTTACAGGGAGCGGTCAACCCCCCTGTTTAAGGAGCTTCATTGGCTGCCGTTCATCTTCCAGTCCCAATTCAAGGTGCAGGTTCTTACCTACAAAGCCCTGAACGGTTTGGGACCTGCCTACCTGCGTGACCGTATTTCTGTCTATGAACCCAGGCAATCTCTGCGATCATCTGGAGAGGCCCTACTCTCATTCTCGCCGCCTTCACAGGCGCATTTGGTGGGGATGAGGGAGAGGGCCTTCTCTGTAGTGGCCCCCCGACTCTGGAACTCGCTCCCCAAGGATATTAGGCAAGTCCCCACATTGGCAGTTTTTAGGAGGAGCCTGAAAACATGGCTGTTCCAATGTGCCTTCCCTAAATAAAGCAAATAATGCCCTGCTGTGACAAATTCCTGGCAAAATGTCCTCATAAGCACTTTAATGACATGTTGGGTCACCTGCCCCACATTAATACCTTCCTGTTTATATACAATCTACTTCTGTTGGCATTCAGTGTTATTTATTTTGACCAGAACATGCCCTATGAATCAGTAGATGCATGAAATGACTGAGTAATAGGACATTTTTGAAGGTAAAACATGTAGACACAGTTTCAATTATGAATTGGACCTTTGTTGTTGTGATTTGCTGTCAAGCTGAATTTGACTTGCAGCAACCCTGTGAATGACCTCAGAGATCCCTGGTCATTGGTTGCTCTGCTCAGGTCTTGCAAATTCAGCCCCCTTCTACACAACCATATACAATCCAGATTATCTTCTTTGAGCTGGATTATGTGGCAGTGTAGGAGGGGCCTCAGAGCCACAGCTCCTTCGTTGAATCAATCCACCTGTAGTGGGGTTTTCCTTTTTTCCCCAACTCCTTTTAGTTAGTTAGTTAGTTAGTTAGTTAGTTATCTATATATATAAAAAGAGAGTGGTTGTGCAACGAGGCAAATAGGCAGCAAAACTATAAGCCCCAGAACCACGAAAACAACCGAACACATTCCAACATACCACGAGGTACCTACAGGGCACAAAAAACCCACCCTAGATACCTCGCAAGACCCCCAAACATGGCCCCCAAAAAACCGCCATTGAAACCTAGCGTAGCGGCGCTTGTGGAATGCCTATGACCTCCTTCCCCCGTGAGGGGAGGGGAGAGGGACAACAATTGCGCCGGTGCACTCAGCCCCCCCCCCCAAACCCAACCCCTCTTCCGCTGCCTCCCTGCCGCTCCTGGACCCGGGATCGGGTCCAGGAGCGGCTGCAAGGCGGCAGAGGAGATAGAGGAGGCAGCAGGGGAGGCGGGCACGACGACGCCCGCGCGGCCCGAGTCCACAAGCGGCTGAGAAGCGGCGGAAGAGGGGCCCCCTTTCCGCAACCGTGCCAGCGTGCCACAAACACCAGTGGGGGCCTGCTCCACACGCCCCTTGAGGAAGCTCTGGCAACGACGGCGCCAACGAGGAGAAGACGGAGAAGAAAAAAGTAAAGAGCAGTAAAGGAAAGAATAGAAGGATGGAAGGGGAGAAGAAAGAAAGAAAAAAGGAAGGAAGGAGGGAAGAAGGAGAGAGAGAGAGAGAAAAAGGATGGATGGAAGGAGGGGGAAGAAAAATAAATCAGAAAGGAATGAAAAAGCCACAGCGAAGCGTGGCCGGGTCAGCTAGTCTATATATATATAAATGCTCTGTCCATACTGAGTACCTTAAAAACAAAGAAACCACGGAAGGAAATCACACCAAATTTGGCCACACAACGCCAAACAGTCCTAGGTGTGACCAACACTCTGAAAATTTTAAGAAAGCAAAGACAATCACTTACAAATCCCAAAACAGTTGGGGGACTACATTTCCCAGCTTGCCCCATGCCCAAGTCTGCCAGTGCATGTGCGGTGGTGCCTGGCTCACTCCCGCTAGCGCATCGCTGCCACTGCTGGCTGAGAAAGAGGGAGGGAAGAAGACAAGGAGAGAAAGATAATAAAGGAGGAAGAGGAGGCTTGGAAATGAAGGAGGAGGAAGACAAGGAGGATGAAGTAAATGGAGGAAGCCGGGGAGGGAATGGAAGCGTTGTCCCTGCCCTTTCCCCGTTCTGGACCCGCCCGCTCTCCCTCGCTGCACTCCCTCCTCCTTCCCTCTTGCGTTAATTCCTACCTTCTTTCCCTTTGACAAGGGAGGGGGATGTGGTGGAAGGGGGGAAGGAATGAAACAAGGAAAGGGGGAAGGAAGGAAAGAGAGAAAGAGAGAGGGAAAGAAGGAAGGAGGGAAGGAAGGAAGGAAAGAGCGGAATATAAATAAAGTAAATAAAAATAAATAAATAAATAAACAATCTAATTGTCCTGCTGCTGTCCGCCATGGCTGACTTTGGTTTTCCGGTCAGAATCTTTTGCTACCTTGTCAACTGCCCTATTTTATCTGCGGATGTCAAGGAAGAAATATAGCACCACTAGCTTGGGGACCCGGCCCTGCCCGGGTTAATTGAGAAAGGCATTGTGTGCCAAGGTTGGTCCTTATCCGTTGTTTATTTGGCTCGCAATGGTCTCAGAAAGTGAGTGAAGGTAATTCAAGTCCCATCATCTGTGGTCCAATGTCTTCCAAACTGACACAGGATGTGGTGTGTGTCATGGGGGCTCTGTGTGCCAAGTTTGGTCTTGATCAGTCAGTGGATGAGGGTTGCAGCAGTCTTGGGAAGTGATTGGAGGTACTTCAAGTCCCATCATCCATGGTCTGCCCTCCTCCAAACTGCAGTAGGATGTAGAGTGGGTCATGGGGGCTCTCTGTGCCAAGTTTGGTCTTTATCGGTCTTTGTTGGGGGCCACAGTGGTCTCTGGGAGCAGAAGGGTTGGAAAGTACTCCAAGTGAGTGGAGGTACTTCAAAGCCCATCATCCATGGTTCATCCTATTCGAAACTGCACCAGGATGTAGAATGGGTCATATGGGCTCTGTGTGCCTAGTTTGTTCTTTATTGGTACTTGTTTGGGGTCGCAAAGGGGTCGCAAAGTGTTTTGGCCTTAAACTCCCACCATGCCTGACTGCCTCAGACCTTTTCCTTTCCCCCTCTGCCACTTTAGAGCGTCGGAATGTTTGTGTTGGCGACTGCCTCAGGCCTTTGCCTTATCCTCCTCTGCCAGTTTAGAGGGTTGGAATGTTCATGTTGGCTGGCCAATAGAGGCGTTATGCAAATACTCCCTCACTGGCAACCAATCATGTTGTCAGAATGTAGAGGCCGGGAGCCAATCAGAACGCTGGCACTTATTACTCCGCAAACACTGACTTTTATTATATCGATAGATAGATATATTCTAGCCTCTAATCTGAGGTTCTTTTCATTTTCCCAAAACCGCTTGGCAGAGGAGCCCAACTGAGAGCTTGAGAATGGATATCCCATGTGTAATTCAGTAATTTTGGCTCTTGCGATTTTAAGTGCACTTGAAATAAGTTGTAAAAAAATAATATTTCAAGCCATGTTTATATTCTTAGATGTGACTTCTTTACTGTGGTGCTATGTTTCAAGATTGCCCTGAGGGAGAAGACCCTTTAGTGCTACACTGCTGAGTTTGGTGGATATAGTAAATTAAATCTCTTTAGAAGTTGAGCTGAAGGAACTTCAGTATTTTCAAATAAGTAAATGCTACAAAGCAACTTCCTTGCGTTAGCTGGTGTGCGGCAGGAGGGAAACTGAGGGGCTTTATTAAATAATGTGTATTTTGAGAATTGCTGCTCAAGGCTCAAATCTTGTACGATAGGGATAAGCTTCACGGAACCCAATGGGTTATCGGTTACTTCCTCCATTAAACTTGTAGTGTTGCAGGTGGGGTTTCTACAACTCTCCAATCTATATATATAAAGGAAGAGCCGTCATCGAACGACCGTCCTAGGAAGAGAAACCTTACAAGGCAGAGACACCAAATTTGGCAACAAAAATAGGCCTCAGGCAAGGAAGGTTTTTAGCAAAGAAACTTTTCCCCCCAAAACCTAGAAGGCCCCCAAAACAACGATTAAAAAAACTACATTTCCCAGCATCCTCTGCGGCCGCGAGCGAAACCCATTGGCCAACATCAGTTACCATAGTAACGGTGGGCAAAGCCACTTAGAATGCTGAGTGATTTCAGTTGAGGGTTAAACTGCCAAGGTCAAGACCTAGGAGGGAGACAAATAGGGCACCAGGGACACAGGCACCACTGACAAACACATACCCCCAGAATAACACAAAAGTAATACCTACATACAACACAATACGCACATAACACAACCTTGCGTCTACTGCTCAACCCATTTGTATGCCATTCCTTCCTTCCACACAGGTATAAGCTGACCCAAAAGACAAGCCATGCCTCCTAAAAAGAACAGCATCGGACGACACACTCCCAATGCTACATACATCACACAAAAAAGGGCAGAACAAATGCCAGAACAGAAAGACACTGCACTACACTAGCTTTTGCCATCACCATAAACAAGGCTCAAGGACAAACACTACAAATCTGTGGCATAGACCTTGACACAGAATGCTTCTCCCACGGACAACTCTACGTAGCGTGCTCCAGAGTTGGGAAACCACAGAACCTCTACATCAACACAGCAGACGGAAAGACAAAAAACATTGTATATCCACAAGCTCTGCAGAACGCCAGCAACACCACACACCGACAACTCTACAGGACTTCAACATCCCACCCACCAGAACAACCCACAACGACACAGCCATGACCCCACCAAGACCATAAGTAACATCAATTCCAACCCTTACATACTCAGACTTTCTCGCATCTCCTAAATAGGGCACAGCAACGCGTGCCGGGTACAGCTAGTAAGAGTATAAGCTTTCCTGAAAATAGGTTCAGTACTTTAGATTTGGACGGTGGTGTTCAGCACCCTGGAAAGAGGTTTTAAAATAAAGACTATAATAGATTCATTTCAATTGGCTCAACCCGAGGATGTGGACAAGATACTTGGAGGAATGATGGCGACCACATGCATCCTAGACCCCTGCCCATCCTGGCTTCGAAAGGAGGCCAGAGGGGGATTGGCTGAGTGGGTGAAGGTGGTGGTTAATGCCTCCCTTCGGGAAGGCAAAATTCCAGCCAGCTTAAAACAAGCTGTAATAAAACCGCTGTTGAAGAAACCATCATTGGACCCCACTCAATTGGACAACTATCGGCCTGTTTCCAATCTCCCCTTTTTGGGCAAAGGCCTGGAATGTGTGGTGCAGGGGTGCCCACACTTTTTCAGCATGCGAGCTACTTATAATAAAACCAAGTCAGAAAGATCTACCTACCTCCTCAAGGCTGGAGAGGGGAGGGGCGGGGCTTGGTGCAGCCTGGCTCCGCCCCTCTGGCTTCAGCTCTACCAGCAGCTTCTCCACGCTTGACAATGGCAGTGCCAAGCCAGCCTTGTGCTAGCTATGCCACCACTGGCTTGGCATTGCCATCCTCAAGCATAGAGAAGCTGCTGGTAGAGCAGAAGCCAGAGGGGGCGGAGCCAGGCTGCACCAAGCCCTGCCCCCTCCCCTCTGACTTTGGAGCTCCCAGCAGCTTCTCCAGGCTTGAGAATGGCAATGCCAAGCCAGCCTTGTGCTAGCTATGCCACCACTGTCTTGGCATTGCCATCCTCAAGCATAGAGAAGCTGCTGGTAGAGCGGAAGCCAGAGGGGGCGGAGCCAGGCTGCACCAGCACTGCCCTCCCCTCTGGCTTTGGAGCTCCCAGCAGCTTCTCCAGGCTTGAGAATGGCAATGCCAAGCCAGCCTTGTGCTAGCTATGCCACCACTGGCTTGGCATTGCCATCCTCAAGCCTGGAGAAGCTTCTGGGAGTGCCGAAGCTGGGGGAGGGGAGGGGCTTGATGCGGCCTGGCTCCGCCCCCTCTGAGAAGCACCCCATCCAGCTGGGATTGACCTCCTTCGGTCCCGGGATCGACTTCCTGGGCAGCCCTGGTGTGGTGGCTTCTTCAAGTATTCTTGGAAGACATGGATTATCTGGATCCGGCACAGTCTAGTTTTCGGCCGGGACATGGAACCGAGACAGCCTTGGTCATCTTAGTGGATGATCTGTGCTGGGAGCTAGACAGGGGGAGTGTGTCCCTGTTGGTTCTGCTGGACCTCTCAGCGGCCTTTGATACCATCGACCACGGTATCCTTCTGGGATGCCTTGGAGGCACTGTTTTGCAGTGGCTCCGGTCCTTCCTAGAGGGCCAATCTCAGAAGATGTTGTTGGGGGACTCCTGCTCGACCTCACAACCATTGTCTTGTGGGGTTCCGCAGGGTTCAATACTGTCCCCCATGGTTCTCGGCGGGCAAAGATGGCGGCAGAACGGACACTCTGAGGCTCCTCAGAGTGCCAACTGTCTCCTCGACTGGAGGGCGATTTGCGCCCCCTCCCAGAGACGAAGCCACGTCTAAAGGGATCGCGAAGCCATAGGGAAGCTGCCGCCGACTCCAGGGATCGCCCTCTCCTCAAGAGAGTCCGGCCTTCAGCCGTGGCGGCAAGCGGGTCGAGGGACGGGAAGCGGGGGACGACCCGCAGTAACTGCCAGCCCAGCCCACCCCACCAAGATCGGGGCCAAAAGAGGAAGAAGAGACGGGCACGAACAAATGTGAGTGCTGGGGAAGTCAGAGAGGGACAACCCCCCCCACACACACACACACAGGAAGACCTCACCGGGGGGCAGCCAAATTCCTCAGGCAAAGCCAATTCGGGAGAGATAAAAGGACCCCAGAGGACCCAAAATGGCGGAGAAGCTGCCATAGATCCGAGAACAGGGAAGAAGAAGAGCTTTTGGCGGGAGCGCCATCTTGTGGGAGGGAAAAGGCGCACTTGTGATAGAGGGATCAGAGAAGTAGGAATTTCCAAGGCCTCCCTTATATGCAACAAGGGATCCTTGCTGCCAAAGAGCAGAACAAATCCTCCCAGCGAATGGAATAACCGACAATAGAGTATGCCAACATTAAACGAATCAAACACAGAAGTAAAAGATCAAGAGAGAATGCAAGGAAGGTGGTCAGAGGAGGAAACAATAACCCTAAAGGACATCATTAAAGAACTACGAAATTTAGGAGAAGCACAGGATGGGTGTCTACAGAAGATCGATCTAATGATGACCCGACAAGAAAAGCAATTTGAACTCATGCAGCAACAGCCGCAATACGCAAGGCTAGATTCATCCAAAGAAGCGACCCCCACAAGGCTGGAGCCAACAATCACCTACGAGGATGGAAAAGAAACCCCTGAGGTCAAGGGAAAAACGCAGCAGTACATGAAGATCTAGAGAAGAGAGTAGAGGGGGTCACTAAATGGCAGAAAGCATCAGGAGGAAGAGAACTTTATTGCAAAGAAAGGGTGGAAGCCACACTGGGAGTCACTCAAATGACTAATAAGAATCCCGAAGCCTCTACTCCCCAAAAAAGAAAAAGAGGAAAAGAATCAGGAGGTTGATTCATTGTCCAAAAGACCCACTCGGGGTACAAATAAGAATAAAGCCAAAAGGAGTGGGGGGCAACTCAATAGAGAGAGAAGTCGGAGGACAACAACGCAACAAAAAAGAATGAACACCTCAAAGAAAAACCATCCTTACTTTCCAGGGATGTTCACAAAATATGGCCCCCCAAGTTGTGACGATCCAGAGGCGGATGAAGAAGGTCTAAAATCTCCCAAAGAGTACGGCTAGGAAGGAGGCCATGGCAGATGAAAGGGACGGATACGACCATACTATAAGACAAGGAACGGACAACAGAAATGGACACTCTTACCAAAGAATTGAAGGATCCTAAAAATTAAGAGAGGAAGACAGCAGACTGACTGCCCTGCAAGAAGGCGCCTGACGGGCAAACTGATCCATTCAACAATGTAAAACTGAGAGGGGCTCAACATAGGTCCGGGAAGAAACTACAACGGAGAAAGGAGAGCACCCACCCAACTACACCCGACCAACACCAGAAGAGAAAGGACTTTGGGCTCCCCTAGAGACTGCTTCCAACCTCCCCCCCCCTCTCACACCTCGCCCCGGTTGGGCCCCCCACAACACCCACCCTTCCCCCCGAACCCACCCAGGTCCTGGCTCCATCCTGACCCCCCAGCCTTCCTTCCCAGATACCTGTTCTTCCCTCGCCCCATCCCCTCCCTCCCCCCCACAACTTTACCCCCCCCTCCAATACCTGTGAAAACCTCAATAAAAAATATTTTTTTTAAAAAAATACTGTCCCCCATGTTGTTTAATATCTACATGAAGATCATTGGTGGAGATCATCCGGAGTTTCGGGGTGCGGTGTCACCTGTACGCAGATGATGTGCAACTCTGTCACTCCTTCCCACCTATTACTAAGGATGCTGTTCTGGTCCTGAACCGGTGCTTGGCCGCTGTTGCGGTCTGGACGAGGGCGAACAAATTGAAATTGTATCCAGACAAGACAGAGGTACTCCTGGTCAGTTGAAAGGCCGAACAGGGCATTGGGTTACAGCCTGTGCTGGACGGGGTCACACTCAACCGAAGGCGCATGTTCGCAGCTTGGGTGTGATCCTAGACTCATCGCTGAGCCTGGAACCCCAGGTCTCGGCGGTGACTGGGAGAGCATTTGCACAATTAAAACTTGTGCGCCAGCTGCGCCCGTACCTTGGGAAGTCTGACTTGGCCATGGTAGTACACGCTCTGTTTACATCCTATATAGACTACTGCAACGCTCTCTACGTGGGGTTGCCTTTGAAGACTGTTCAGAAGCTCCAAATGGTACAACGAGCGGCAGCCAGGTTGCTAACAGGAGCAGCGCTCAGGGAGCATGCAATTCCTCTGTTGCGTCAGCTCCACTGGCTGCCAGTCTGCTACCGAGCACAATTCAGAGTGCTGGCCTTGGCCTATAAAGCCCTAAATGGTTCTGGCCCTACCTATCTGTCCGAACGTATCTCTCCTTATGAACCATTTAGAAATTTAAGATCTTCTGTGGAAGCACTGCTCTTGCTCCTGCCATGCTCACAAATGCAGCTGGTGGGGACGAGAAACAGGGCCTTCTCAGTAGTATAGAAATGTGAGAAATAAATAAAGACTAAAACCTGGAATGACCTAGTCGCCACCCCATAATAATAATAATGCACTTTATTTATATTCCGCTCTTCTCACCCCGAAGGGGACTCAGAGCGGATTACAGATACACATACTTAGCAGACAATCCCTGCCGTTTTCCACAATACACACACATAGACGAACAGAGGCAAACTCTGGCCACCAGGGGGAGCTGATGCACTCCTCATCTCTCAGCGTTCCCAGCGTCCCTTGTTGTTCCTTCCGCATTCCTCAGCGTTCCTGGAGTTCATTAATGGCCTCATAATTCAGTCAAAATTTGCCTCCCCGCTTAATGTGGTACCTTTATCTCCTACTTGACAGATGCAACTGTCTTTCGGGCTGCAAAGGTCGGCAGCAGGCTACACTTAAAGGTCGAGCACCCACCTCGACCCGGGCAGGCCTCGAACTCATGACCTATTGGTCAGTAGAGATCTTATGCAGCTGACACTTAGCCAGCTGCGCCACATTCCCCAGTGATACAGAACAGCATACAAAAAATTCTGCCCAACTTGAGCTGAGATCTTATGCACCACTTATTTGGAACAGATCCTATTAAGCTGAATGAGGTTTATTCCTCAGTAAATGGGAAAGGATAGCTTCTGTATCCTTAAATGACTTTGCCTATATCTAGCAGCCAGTACTGTTTCTTGAGCTAATACTTTGAAATAATGCCTGTCAAAAATGAAAGGGCCATTGCTTACATCTTCCGCAATGCTTTGCCACATTCAGTCCTCTTACAAAAGCACTAAATGGCAACTGCCTTTGAAAAGTCCCTTGTGTTTATTCAGACGGCAGCATGATCTTTTTATCACACTCTGCAATGAAGAGAGTCCTAAAGAATTGACCTAAGAACTGATTTAAAAGAGGCGGCATTGATCCTTCTTTGCGCAGAAGGGACCCACGTTTCTCTGGAATCACAAAAGAGAGTCAGCACATCTGCCCCAGAGCAGCTTCCAGAGTTCAACACAGAACCAACCAGGTCGCTCAGTTCCTCTCACGGCATCACACTTCTTGTGCATTATAGTCATCAGTTTTGTTCAAAATGCACAACACCTAGATATATTTCTGTATTCTGCTAGATGCAGAGAGTTATCTTGCTGATGCACCTTTTGAGTTGAAAGATTTGCCCAAGGTCATTCCATAGCCGAGCAGGGATTCAAATCCTAGTTGCCTAGAGCAGTCTTTCTCTCTCTTTTTTTTAAAGAGTTTTTATTGAAAGTTACACATCAACAATACAACTAGATAGATACAGAAAAAAAGGGGGGTGGGGGGGTACATCGACAGGAGGGGTGGAGATGGGAAATCTGGTCTCCCCAGCCGGTTTGACCTAGTTCCCTAAAAGATTACAAAACAGAAGTACAAAGGGGAAGAAAGAGTTGTTAACTTCACATCTCAATAATTTTTCAACCATATCTTTGTTACATTTTACTTTGAAAGGATTGCTTCATTCAATAGTTTAGGCCTTTCATATCCATATTATAGCTCTCTTTAATAAACCTAACGAAGGGTTTCCAGGTTTCCTCAAATGCCGCGCTGGATCCATATCTTAGCCAGCAGGTGAGTTTGTCCATTTCAGCTATTTCAATTATTTTTAGAATCCAGTCCTCTTCTTTTGGGGATTCCGTAGCTTTCCACAGCCTAGCGTAGGTAATCCGGGCTGCAATAATAAGGTAAGTTAACAGTTTATCATTTGCTTTGTTCTGCCCTTGTCCCGTAATATTCAGTAAGTACAGTTCGGGTTTTTTAATCCAGTTTTTTTGGAAGATTTTTAGGATATTCTTATGTATCATATTCCAGAAGGAGCAGGCGATTTTACACGTCCACCACTGATGGAAGAACGTCCCCTTTTCTTCTTGGCATTTCCAACAGAGATCCTGGTTATTTTTATTAATCTTGGCTAATTGGTGGGGTGTGATATACCACCTATACATCATTTTGTATGTATTTTCTTTTAGACAATATGCGTAATTATACCTTTGTTTTACCTTCCATAGGTTCTCCCAGTCATCTCTAGGGATATCAAATCCTAAGTTTGCAGCCCATTTTTTCATGTAGTCTTTATTTGGTTTATTTTCGAATTCATTTTCTAAAAGAAAATTATAAATTTTGCTAACAGTTTTTCTCTCAGTATTTAACCAAACTTTTTCCCCTTTAGTTGGGTGTGTCATCCATCCTATCTTTTTGTCTTCATTATATCTTTTTACAATTTGGTTATACTGGAACCAGTTTAAGTTTAATTGCAATAGTTCTTCCTGTCTTTTTAAAGTAACATTAGCTCCTTCGATTTTCATTAATTCCGCATATGTCGGCCATTTTCCGTCCTCTGTCTTCTTAATTTGAAGAGCCTCTAAGGGTGATACCCAAAGAGGAATTTTAGGGTATAGAATCCTTTTAAGCCTATTCCAGGTATTTAATGCAGCTGAGCAGTCTTTCTCAACCAGTGTGCCGTGGCACACTAGTATGCCGTGACGGACCTCCTGCTGTGCCGCGAGAAAAGCTCTCTGCCCCCCTTCCTCTCCCCCTTCCTGCCGAACTCCTGCTGCTTGGGGGAGGAGGAGGAAGGGCCGGGCAGTGGCGAAGAAAAAGAAGGAGGGACCGGGGCGCCGCCTCCTTCGGCCGTTTCCCCAGCCAGCCTCCAATCCGCCATGACTCCCACCATGACTCTCGCCCCTCGCTCGCTGAAGCCGCGTGGAGGAGGAGCCCCGCCCACTGAAGCCCGTCCACCGCTCATGCTCCTCCTCTGTAGGAGAGCTGAAGCTGGGGAGGGGCGGGGCATGGCGCGGACAGGTGAGCTGAAGCTGGGGGGGGCGGGGCGGGGCATGGCGCCTGGCTCTGCCCTCCCGGCCGGCACTCCCAGCAGCTGCTCCAGCCTTGAGGGGACAGTGCCAAGCCAGCATTGTGCTGGCTCTGGCACCGCTGGCTTGGCACTGCTGGCTTGGCACTGCCCCCTCAAGGCTGGAGCAGCTGCTGGGAGAAGTGAAGCTGGGGTAGGGGGCGGGGCATGGCACAGTCTGGCTCCGCCCCCTCCCTGGCTTTGGCACTCCCAGCAGCTACTCCCAGCAGGCCACCAACCCCCAACCGTTCTTTACTGTGTTAGAGTGTCATTTTGTGTCATTTTGGTCGGTGGTGTGCCCGGGTTTTTTTTAATGTTAAAAGTGTGCCGCGGCTCAAAAAAGGTTGGGAAACATTGGCCTAGAGCAGTGTTTCCCAACCTCTTTTGAGCCGCGGCACGCTTTTTCCATTTACAAAATCCTGGGGCACACCACCAACCAAAATGACACAAAATGACACTCTAACACAGTCAGTAATACATGTAGTTAATTGACCTTGAGTTTTGGAGTTGTAGTTCACCGACATCTAGAGAGCACTCTGGACTCAAACAATGTTGGATCAGGACCAAACTTGGCATGAATACTCAATATGCCCGAATATGAACACAGATGGAGTTTGGGGAAAATAGACCTTGACATTTTGGAGTTACAGTTTCTGGGATTTATAGTTAACACACAAACAAAGAGCATCCTGAACTCTTGCAACAATGGAATTGAACAAAAATTGGCATATTGAACTCTCATTACCAACAGAAAGTACTGAAAGGGTTGGCTTAGGAATTGACCTTGAATGTTGGAGTTGTAGTTCACCTACATCCAGAGAGCACTCTGGACTCAAACAATGTATCAGGACCAAACTTGGCATGAATACTCAATATGCCCAAATGTGAACACAGATAGAGTTTGAGGGAAATATACCTTGACATTTGGGAGTTACAGTTTCTGGAGGGAGGCCCTCGAAAGACCTTCAGTCTCCTTCTCACTTAGGCTGCCCCCTCCCTCCCCGCCAAGCTTGAATTGTGGTCATGGGGAGCAGGAGCCTCACTCACAGCCTGCACAGCTCCTCGGGGGTCAGCGGGGTGGCCCGGACCGGGATCTCGGGGCCGGCGAAGCAGGCAGGAAGGAAGGCAGCGGCGGCAAGGGGCAGAGAGCCAGAGGGAGGCCGAGAGCGATTTCGTTTGCACCGGGGAGGCGAGGGAGGGGCGGGGCCCTGCGGGGAGCTGTTCTCCTGGTTTGCGGCTCCGCTGGGCTTCATGGAAGATGAGAGATGGCCAAACTCGGCTCCCAGGCAGGGCCCAAGCTCTATGGGGAGCCTTTCTTCCGAGGTTCCCCAAGGTGCCCAGGCCCTCCCTGGCAGCCGGGATGGGCCGGCTGGCTGGCGCGCGAAGGGGAAACAGCCCCTTCTTCTCCTCCTCCTCCCCCAAGCAGGCAGGAGGGGGAAGAAGGGGGGAGAGAGGTTTTCCGCGGCACACCAGGTGATTGCTCACAGAACACTAGTGTGCCGCGGAACACCGGTTGGGAAACACTGGCCTAGAGTCCTAAATCCAAACCCAAGACACTCTATCATACTGGCTCTCAATCTTTTATCAGGACCTAGATTTTGAATGTCACTAAATAGCAAGCTTTTGATTTCCTCAAAATTGTGTGATCTGAGTATTCAGGGGGGGAAATGAGTCTCTAGTCTTGTTTATGAATTAGTTCCCTTGTTGCCCACACAGAAGCAGCTCTGCAGCGCCTAACCTCCTGCTTTGCAACAGCTGCAGAGCTGTTTGGGCTGGAAGTCAGTCTGAAGAAAACCGAAGTTCTCTACCAGCCCGCACCACAGGAAGAACACCACCATATCCACATCACCAAATCAGTCTGTTCACCTACCTGGGAAGCATCATCTCTTCAGGCGCCAAGATTGATAAAGAGATAGATCACAGATTAGCAAAGGCATATAGTGCATTTGGAAGGCTTCACAAAAGAGTCTGGAGCAGCAAGCACCTGAGGCAAAGCACCAAAATCAGTGTGTACAGAGCTATCGTACTGTCTATTCTCCTGTATGGGTCTGAAACATGGGCCACGTATCGCCAACACCCACGACTGCTTGAACGCTTTCATCAGTGCTGTCTTTGCACAATCCTAAACATACAGTAGACTGACTTTGTGACGAATGTTGCCGTCCTTGAGCAAGCAGGGATCACCAGCGTTGAGGCCATGCTATTGAGAACAAAGCTGCGCTGGGCAGGGCACGTCTCTAGGATGGAGGGCCACCGCCTCCCAAAGATACTACTCTATGGTTAACTCACCACAGGTCAGCGCAAGAGAGACACCCCAAAGAAGAGATATAAGGACTCCCTGAAACAACATCTCAGGCTCGGCCAGATTGATCACCAACAATGGTCCACCCTGGCCTCACATCGGGAGGCATGGAGACGCACTATCCACAATGCTGCGGCCTCTATCGAGAAGGCACACCGAACGTGTCTCACAGAGAAACGACAACGCAGAAAGAACAACAAATTGGAAACAACATCAGCCAAGGAGACTTTCTGCTGTGCCTTCTGCAACTGGACTTGCCTATCTCAGATTGGCCGCCTTAGTCATCAAGGTGCTTGTAGAAAGCGTGGGATGAGTCCTTCCTGAATCTTCGTTCGCGAAGAAAAGCCAAGAAGAAATAGCAAGCTTTTGATTTCCTCAAAATTATTTGATCTGAGTATTCAGGGGGAAAAATGAGTCTCTAGTTTTGTTTATGAATTACTTCCCTTATTAACATAACATGGTGAAACGGCACCATTTGTGGTTCCTGGATCAGGAAGGTAGTAGAAGGAAATAATATCCCTCTCTTGGCATTACTTCGCGAACGAAGATTCTTAGGAAGGACTCATCCCACGCTTTTTACAAGTGCGCTGATGTTGTTTCCAAGTTGCGGTCCTTTCTGCATTGTCGTTTCTCTTCGAGACTTGTTCGGCGTGTCTTCTCGAAAGAGGCCGCAGCATTGTGGATAGTGCGTCTCCATGCCTCCCGATGTGAGGCCAGGGTGGACCATTGGGAGTCCTTACATCTCTTTTTGGGGGCGCCTCTCTTGCGCTGACCCGTGGCGTGTTCACCATAGAGTAGTATCTTTGGGAGGCGGTGGTCCTCCATTCTAGAGACGTGCCCTGCCCAGCGCAGCTGAGTTCTCAATAGCATGGCCTCAATGCTGGTGATCCCTGCTTGCTCAAGGACAGCAACATTCGTCACATAGTCAGTCCAGTGTATATTTAGGATTGTGCGAAGACAGCACTGATGAAACCGTTCGAGGAGTCATAGGTGTTGGCAATAGGTGACCCATGTTTCAGACCCATAGAGAAGAATAGACAGTACGGTAGCTCTGTACACACCGATTTTGGTGCTTTGCCTCAGGTGCTTGTTGCTCCAGACTCTTTTGTGAAGCTTTCCAAATGCACTATATGCCTTTGCTAATCTGTAATCAATCTCTTTGTCAATCTTGGCGTCTGAAGAGATGATGCTTCCCAGGGAGGTGAACTGCTGAACGGACTTAAGCACAGATTTTCCAATGCTGCGGTGGGGATGATGGTGTTCTTCCTGTGGTGCGGGCTGGTAGAGAACTTCCATTTTCTTCAGGCTGACTTGCAGCCCAAATAGTTCTGCAGCTGCTGCAAAGCAGGATGTCAGGCGCTGCAGGGCTGCTTCTGAATGGGCGACAAGAGCAGCATCGTCAGCAAAAAGCAGCTCACGGACTAGATAGTTTAGAGTCTTAGTGAGAGCCCTCAGACTACTTAAATTGAACAAGCTGCCATCAGTACGATAGCGTATATATATGTCGTCTTCTTCTTCGAGGTCTGCCGAAGCCCTTTGGAGCATGCATCGAAGGAAATAATAAATCTTTTTCTTAATATGCAGAATGATCTCAGAAACTGTACTTGGGCTGAATAGTGGCAACTGATTTTTCTTGTAAGTAAGGAGCTATCCAGTGCTGAATTAGATCCCACCATCTTTCCGTCTCTTTATTTATATCCCACCCTGTTTCCAGACTGGGACTCAAGGTAGCTGACAAAAAGACAGAGAGCGCAATGAACATGTAGGTTCTGCATCTTTTACAGCCCTTCAACTTCTGGGATGAACCTCAGAATGGAGTCATTACCCCACTGACACATAAGCAACCAGTGGCAGATCCTCAGTTCAGCTAAGCAGATATGATAGGGGATTACTTCTGAGAGAGTTGTTCGGATAATTTGCCAGAATATGATGCCGGGGAGTAGGTTGTAAGAATGTTAATATATTTAACAGACTAAATCCTTGTGGTCCAGGTGCAATTTTGCTTCTGGGCACATTGCCCATTATAAATTAATTGAGATGTCACTCCAAAGTAGGGGACCACAGGGAACGTGTACATTTGTTTTCGTGAGCATGGAATTCATGCTGGCATCGTGAATAGTCACCTCTGTGTGCCTGTGCATTGCCAGAGAACGAAAAGTTAACTTCAAAATATATTCTTTCCTACACCTTCACCTGAGGTCAAAGCTATGCAATTTATTTGTTTATTTACTTTGCTTCTAGACCGCCTCTCTCAGCCCGAAGGCAACTCGAAGCGGTGTACAAATGGCAAGAACTGCCCAAGACAAACATATCAACAATTATCAACACAATTCCATCATATACAAACTAGCACTTAACGTTAAAAACAGCGTCTCATTATTAAATCGGTTTCCTATTGCATCGTCGTCGTTCCGTAGGTCTCAATTTGGTAATCATACTACATCTGCAAATGCCTGGTCAAATAGCCAGGTCTTGACCTTCTTGCAAAATGTCAGGAGGGAGGGGGCTGATCTGATGTTATAAGGAAGGTCGTTCCAAAGCCGAGGAGCCACCACTGAAAAGGCCCTGTCTCTCATCCCCCCCAATTCCGCCTGCAAAACAGGCGGGACCGAGAGCAGGGCCTCTCCGGAAGATCTTAAGCATCTTGAAGGTTCGTAGGGGAGATGCGTTCGAGATAAGTTGGAGTAGAACCATTTAGGGCTTTAAAGGCTAAAGCCAGCACTTTGAATTGTGCCCGGTAGCAAACTGGTAGTCAGTGGAGCTGGCGCAACAGAGGTGTTGTGTGCTCCCTGAGTGCCGCTCATGTTATCAACCTGGCTGCTGTCCATTGGACCAGTTGAAGCTTCCGAACAGTCTTCAAAGGCAGTCCCACGTAGAGGGCATTGCAGTAATCTATACGGGATGTAACCAGAGCGTGGACTACCGTGGCCAAGTCAGACTTGGGCACAGTTGGCGCACAAGTTTTAACTGTGCGAATGCTCCCCTGGTCACCGCCGAAACCTGGGGTTCCAGGCTCAGCGATGGATCCAGGATCAATTTATGGACACTATGTTATATGCGCAAGTCCATAAACTTACTGGCCCTCAACAAATTTTACTAGCATGCTATCCCACCACAGATTCATTTTCACGCCATTTGTGAATTTAAATTGCTTCCAGGATGGATCTCATGGATGGGAAGTTATTATTTGCTATGACTGACCGTGGGAGTAACTGCTCTGAAGTCTGTGTTAGTTACTGTAGCATCGTGGCTCAGAGAAACAATAACCGTTCACAAAATCACGCTCTGTCAACTGCAAAAGGCCACCTTACTTGGATCTGCTCGCATCGTTTGAAAATACATCACACAGTCCTAGACGCTTGGGAAGTGTTGGACTTGTGATTTTTTTGATACGAAATCCAGCATATAGATCTCATTTGCTGTGACATACTGTGGTACCAACTTTCTGTCAGATTATTGCATTTTGAATAGCAATTCATGAGTCAGCACAAGATATATTTTCGCAGTTTGAGATGACCTGCAGTGTGACATGTTTGACACCAGATGGCGCTGTCTCAAGACTGCTAAATGGAACCTTGAGGAATGTCAGTTACAAAGTGACAGTTGGGATTTGACAGTTGGGATTTAATATCTGTGAGGAAAGGATGTTTAAAAAGGTAGCTGTGATGGCTGTTGTTTTTCGATGTTTTGCCAGTTATTGTTAAATACAATTCAATACAAAGTTATATATTTACCTTGTGAATTGAATGAGAGTTTCATTATTCACTCGAACAGAGACTGGAGTTTTTGGGCCGATGGGGAATTAAACTTCTATATTTCTGTTGCCTATCCGCTGTGACATAAATACTCAACGCCGAAGACTTTCCTGATCTTTGACTACTTGTATTCTTTTGGAGATTTGGCCTTATCCGGATTGTATAGCTACAACAGGCAAATCTGGAATTTTCACAAAATAATTGAGAGGGTTGTATTAACGCTTAATACTATTGACTTGTGTTTGTGATTGTGATTTCTTTTGTGTAACTCTCTCCCTCACATAGCTGCATGAGCATGATTTTTTTTCTCAAACACTTCTCTGTGCGGTTTTTTTTTTTAAGATGTGGCGGGAAAGGCCAACTATTCAGCCAGGCGGAAATTGCTTTTCCTTATTATTTAAAATGTATTTCGTCTTGTCAAAGCGAACTCATTGGTATGCATGGTGTTACTTTTTGAATGCGACCTCAGCCTTTCCTGCAGTTGAGATTCTAGGCTGAGTTGGTTTACAAAGTGGATTTTATAGATATTAAACTGTTTTAAGGAGATTAATGATCCATATGCATTTCTGACCAGGGGTGCCAATTATTGGCAATACAGTTCTGCAGGGATGTAAAAAAGAAGTTTCTTTGACACTGTGAGCAGAAAAGGTCTGTGGCAGATCCTGGAACATCTAGGACAGGGGTGCTCACACTTTTTCAGCATGGGAGCTACTGATTAAAAAACCAAGTCCCAAAGATCACCTCCCCAAAAATGTAAAATGTATAACTATTTTCTTATTTATTTATTTATTTACATTTATTATTTATTTTTATGTACCTCTCCTTCCAGCAGGCTCGGGGCAGTTTACATAAAATGAAGTTCTAAAACATCAACATTTCAATTTAATAATAACAATATAAAACAGAGCATAAAAATACATCCAACCGCCCCATTTCTCCCACATTTCCATATTCCCCAACATATATTTCTCAAGGAACAAAGCAAGCAGAGAGGCTTTGGAGCTAAAAGGCCATTTTGAAACATTAAAAATAAACAAAGAGCCCTGCCACAGAACAATCAAGCACCCACCCCAAAATAAAAAGACCGACCTTTGAGATGTGGTAAGGAAATGACCCCAAAGCATCCTTCTCCTCCTCCGTCGTTGCTATTCCCACGCCGCCAGCATGCGTGCCGCCTCCAAGAGCTCACGAGAAGTCCGAGAGGCAGAATGGGCGCTTCTGCGCATGCGCGCTGGGCCAGCCATGCATCGCGTCATCCAGGCCCACCCCTTTGGTCTCCTACGACTCTGAGTGCCTGAGAAGGACGGAGGGAGGAGGGGGGATCCAAAAGAGGGGGCCCATTCTGCCTCTTGGACTCTAGAGCTTTTGGAGGCGGCGCGCGAGCAGGGAGCGGGGAGGAGCAACAACGGAGGACTTTTTTGCAGCGTGCAGGGCATGTGAAGAGGACCAACAGCAAAAACCAGGTCAGGGGCTTGAAGATCACCAGGATGAGGCCCGAAGATCACCCTGGTGATCCCGATAACCGTTCTGAGCACCCCTGATCTAGGATGTTCCCCCAAATTCCTCAAAATGATTATCCTGCTTCATGAGGGCCGGCGCGGTCAAGTCATATACGGCGATGCTCTCTCAGAGCCCTTTCTCATAACTAATGGAGTGAAACAAGGTTGTGTTCTTGCACCAACACTATTTACAATCTTCTTCAGCATGATGCTCCAAAGGGCTACGGCAGATATCGAAGAAGAAGAAGGCATATATATACGCTATCGTACAGCTTGTTCAACTTAAGCCGTCTGAGGGCTCACACAAAGACCCTAAACTATCTAGTCCGTGAGCTGCTTTTTGCAGACGATGCTGACCTTGTCGCCCATTCAGAAGCAGCTCTGCATCGCCTAACCTCCTGCTTTGCAACAGCTGCAGAGCTGTTTGGGCTGGAAGTCAGTCTGAAGAAAACCGAAGTCCTCTACCAGCCCGCACCACAGGAAGAACACCATCATCCCCACGTCAGCATAGGCAAATCTGTGCTTAGTCCGTTCAGCAGTTCACCTTCCTGGGAAGCATCATCTCTTCAGACGCCAAGATTGATAAAGAGATAGATCACAGATTAGCAAAGGCATAGAGTGCATTCGGAAGGCTTCACAAAAGAGTCTGGAGTAACAAACACCTGAGGCAAAGCACCAAAATCAGTGTGTACAGAGCTATCGTACTGTCTGTTCTCCTTTGTGGGTCAGAAATGTGGGTCACCTATCGCCAACACCTACGACTCCTCGAACACTTTCATCAGCGCTGTCTTCGCACAATCCTAAATGTATACTGGACTGACTATGTGACTAATGTTGTTGTCCTTGAGCAAGCAGGGATCACCAGCTTGCTCAAGGACACAGCTGCGCTGGGCAGGGCACGTCTCTAGGATGGAGGACCACCGCCTCCCAAAGATACTACTCTACGGGGAACTCGCCACGGGTCAGCGCAAGAGAGGCGCCCTCAAAGAAGAGATATTAGGACTCCCTGAAACAACACCTCAGGCTCGGCCAGATTGATCACCAACAATGGTCCACCCTGGCCTCCCATCGGGAGGCATGGAGACGCACTATCCACAATGCTGTGGCCTGTTTCGAGAAGTCACGCCAAACGGGTCTGAAAGAGAAACGACAACGCAGAAAGAACTGCAATCTGGAAACAACATCACCCAAGGAGACTTTCTGCTGTGCTTTCTGCAACTGAACTTGCCTATCTCGGATTGGCTTTTTTAGTCATCAACACGCTTGTAAAAAGCGTGGGATGAGTCCTTCCTAAGAATCTTCATTCGCGAAGTAATGCCAGAGAGTATAAAAAGGAGCAATGGCCATTCTCCAGCAGAAGTTGGAAACACCGCATGGCTCTAACTTTGGCTATTCAGATGCCTGGTGAGAAGAGGGGGGGGCTTTTTCTGCTCCTTCCTTCAGGACTTTGCATGTTGTGAGTTCAGAAAAATTCTCGGAACAGAAATAAGTTGTGGAAAGCTTTGTGAACGGCAGCGAGAGAGGTATTGCGAGAGTAAAAGAAGAACAAAGTGAAGAAGCTCCATGAAGCTTGAAGATGTCGGGAAGCCTTGGAAAGGGAATACTTAATGATGTGCTGGAAAAAATCTGTGGACTCAAAGAAATCCCAGGCAGAGTGAGCATTGCTTTGCTTCATACTTTCGAAAGGTGCAGAGACAGCCCGAGACATTTTGCTGCCTCAATGCACCAACATTTTTAGTCACATTGTGAGTGACTTCTCTTTGTATATAATGGATACTCTGCCCTAATTTGGGATCAGGTTTTTGATTTTTATAAAAGAACAAGAAGAGGGAATTTCTGCAGGGATCTAACTCAGTGTTTCCCAACCAGTGTGCCGTGGCACACTAGTGTGCCATGAGCAATCAACAGGTGTGCCGTGGGAAATTACAGTGGAGAGCAGGCCCGGATCAGGCCCTTTTGGCGCCCGAGGCCAAAGGGGCCTGATCTGCCCCCGGCTCTGCCCCGCTCCGCCCCCCGCTCCGCCCCAGGCCCCAGCTCCGCCCCGCCCCGGCTTCTCCCGGCTCTGCCCCTGCCCCGCCCCTGGCTCCTCCCGGCTCCGCCCCCACCTCCTCGCCGACTCGTCCCACCCTCCTAAAGCCACTATGCCGGCCGGAGAAGCGGCCGAAATCGCGACTTTAGGAGCGGGAGAGGAGCCATGGGGAGGCCCCGTATCGGCTCCGGAGGTGGGGTTTTCCTTCCTCCTTGCGTCGGCGAGGAGGTGGGGTGGAGCTGGGGGCAGGGCGGAGCTGAGGGCAAGGGCAAACCGAGGGGACCAGAGCAAAGGGGGGGCCGTGCACGCATGCACCCTTTTTTGGAATTTTTTTTTTTGAAATTTTTTTTTGGAATTTTTAAAAAACGTTTTTGGGGGGGTCCGGACCTGCTGCCCCCCCAAATGTGCCGCCCTAGGCCATGGCCTAGGGTGGCCTTATGGGTAATCCAGGCCTGGTGGAGAGAGAGAGAGAGAGAGAGCCTAGCAGGAAACTTCAGGCAGCGGAAATGAGGCTTTCCTGGCCGAAGCAGCAATGCCAGCCAGCCTGGCTGCAGTCAGGGAGAGCCCTCGGAACTTTCCTCCCTCTCTCCCTCCTCTCTCCTTCCCTCCCTTCCTTCCCTCCCTCCGTGTGCCAAGGGCTACCTGGCCGGGCCGCGGCTCCTCCTGCTTCCTAGCTCCTGGGCACTCTTCTGTCCTCCTCCCCTCGGCAGCAAAGAGGTGGAGAGGGAGGAAGAGTCCACGGGAGCTGCCCCCGTCCGACCCTGCTCCTGGAGGCTCAAGGCAAGGCTTTCTGACCTCTAGCCCCTCCGCGGCGGGGAAGGGGAGCAACCCCTCATCTCCTGGCCTCTCCTGGCTGGGCTCCGGGTTCGCTGCAGAGCAGAGCAGAAGCCGGGATGCGCAGCTCCACAGCCCAGCTTGGTCCCTTTCTGATCTGGCCCCAAGGCGACAGCAGGGAAGCCGAAGGGATGCGGGGGGGGAGGCACTTGGGGGGGGCTGAACCCCTTTGGGAAGAAGAGCTGGGGGTGGCGACAGCTGCGAGCCTCCACCGCAGTTTGTTCCGAGGCTCGGAGCCACCCCGTGTGCTCAATTCCTATTTGTCCTGCTCAGCCGAACCCGCGTGCGCTTCGGCCACTCAGCGCAGCCCTCACCCACGGGACGGTGATGGGCGTCCTGCGCATGGGCCTCCGGGGGGGGGGGAGGGGGTTTGGCGGAAGCAGTGGCGTCACGAGGGGGAGGGTGACAGTTAGTAAAATGACAGTGTCATTTTGTGTCATTTTGGTTGGTGGTGTGCCCCAGGATTTTGTACATGTAAAAAATGTGCCGCGGCTCAAAAAAGGTTGAAAAGCACTGATCTAACTCATGTTCCACTGAAGCAGTAATCCATCCAACAACAATGATTTATGACGGTCTGTGACCAGCACATAGAATGGGGCGCAGATGACAAAATAAATCCCCCAACCCCAGAAGTATTCAAATGTGGGAAGTATTCAAATTTCATACTGTAAATGAAAATACATCTTTTGTATCAGATATTTACATTACAATTTATAACAATAGCAAGATTGCAGTTGTGAAGTAGCAATGAAAATAATGTTATGGTTGGGGGTCACCACAACATGAGGAACCGTATTAAGGGGTCGTGGCATTAGGAAGGTTGAGAACCACTGTTCTAGAAGTTGAGAGTGGCTGTAGCAACCCAGTTCTCTTTTGTGCCTGGGGGGCAGGGGGCAGCACCGGGGGTCCCAATTGCATTAGAACCAGCCGCAGCTGAGGAAGAAATGGAGGAAGGGGTTAATGAGCTAGCCGGGCCTTCCTCTCCCACAGAGAGCTTGGCCTGGGATGATGGATGGCCGGACGGCTATGAGAACTGGGAAGGTCAGGATGATTCAGAAAGTGCTGATAGCGATGATTGTTATGAGAATCCGGGTGGGTACGGATCACAGGAGAGAATTTGGGAAAACATGGGCGATGAGGCCATGGAAGCTAAAAGGGAGTTCGACTCTCATGAAGATAGTGAGCCAGGTGCTGGGAGGCAAGGTCGGAGCTTTGATAGGAGACGGAGCATTGAGTCCAGCAGGAGGGATTGGCACCGCAGCCTAGAGCGCCAGAGAAATGCTAGATCCCGTAGCACAGATTACCGCCGAAGCCTAGAGCGTCGGAGACCTCGCCAAGGGGATTAAGTATAGGATCCGTGGGAACGGATCCTCAGTAGCTCGGCCACTTCTAATCTAAGCGGAGTGAAGCGAGCTGAGGACCACGGAGCCAAGTTGCCGGCTCGTGCCTTGCCAAGAAGTTTCTTGGGTCTTGTTTGAACTTTGCCTTGTTCCTTGATCCGCATTGCTTTGCGGAGCCTTTGCCAAGCCTTGTACCAAGCCATTGGATTTGGATTATTACAGACTCTTTCCTTGGATTGATCTTTTCAATATTTTTGGACAATTACCTTTCCACCTGTTCTTTATTATTCAATAAATAGTTAGCTGATTACCGTCTCTGTGTGTGTGATTAAGGGGCCGGCCGAGTCCTTGCACCGTGACAGTGGCGTTTGTGAATAGTCCATGTTTTGCAGGCATACAACAAAATTGGAAGGACAGTAGCTTAAAAAACAAGCATCTTGGTATCTCTGTAGATGTCCCAACCCTTGAACACTCTCTGCTTCATTTGAAAGAAATACTTCTCCAAGCCCTAGCTGGTGTGGTATGATTGCTGATAAGTTATTTTGTGACATCAACGTTTTGCTTTGTGCATACAATTATGACTCATCTGCAGACTATTCCTAATGACAGATGAACTTAAGTAAATTATGGCAGAATTCTAAATGTTCTGTCTACAGCAGGGATGAGTTAAATATAAAAATAGCAATCATGAGTTCGCTGAATGTGATTTTGTAGAGAATTTTAAATAGGCTTCCTAATAACATACTTCGTACAGCAGCTGGAGGTTTTTTTTAAAATCTAATATTGAATGCCTCACCTGAGAAACACAAGGGGAAGTGTTAGAATATATAACACAGTTTCGCTGTGGAAAGTTGATGTCTTAAAACAAGATTTAAAATATTTTGCCTATCAACTATGGCAGTGTTTCCCAACCAGTGTGCCGTGAGCGATCATCAGGTGTGCCGTGGGAAATTGGAACCTCCAATACCCTTACTTATTAAAGGAGCGCCACTACGTCAAAGTACAAAATGCACAATTAATCATACGTAATCATACGCAAAAAAAAGCATTCAAAGTACCCAATCCTGCTGGAGAAAATCAAAAATTTACATAAGGTAGTTTGGCGTGGTCGCCACAGAGAGCGGAGGAGTTGCGAACCAGGAAGTAGCGAGTTCACGGAGCGCTCCTCTACGGAAAACTCGCGATATTTGATGAAATCACGGAAGTGAGTGCAAAAAAACAAAGTGTATCCTCACGATGTTATCCAATGTCAGTTCCGGGATCCGCACAATAACACAGTCAGTTTGCGGACAATTTAAAGAAGCAGCACCATAATCATAGCGACAAGGTAGAAAATCACGTAGATAATCACATATATTCAAACCGCCAGAGGCTGAAGATAGATGTGGCGATGGAATCGAAAGCTGGCATAGGCAAACTTGGACCTTCCAGGTGTTTTGGACTCCAACTCCCAGCATTCCTAGCAGCCTCAGGCCCTTTTCCTTTTCCCCCCTCAGCCACTTAAGCAGGAAAGGGCCTCAGGCTGTTAGGAATGGTGGGAGTTGAAGTCCAAAGCACCCAGAGGGCCAAAGTTTTCCCATGACTGACAGCTGTTGAGCAAGACCTTCGTGTGTGTCTTTCTGCCATTCCTGCCAGGATATCTATGTTGCGTTCATCGTAACAGGCCCAGGTTTCACACTAAGTGAGTGTATCTAAAAACATATTAACTATATGTATTACTGTGTTAGATGTCATTTTGTGTCATTTTGGTTGGTGGTGTGCCCCAGGATTTTGTATATGTAAAAAATGTGCCGTGGCTCAAAAAAGGTTGAAAAACACTGAACTATGGAGCAGAGTAGATGCAGCTGCCCTCTGGTGGGGAAAAAATCCTCTGTGTGGTACATTTGTCATTGGTTCGTGGTTTCTCATTCGACATCTTCTGCATTAAGAATCTTTATACACACTTGCCCTCAAATGGTTCGGCTCATTCCTTCAAAACCCTGGTCAACGGGTGGAGTGGATGGGCCGTGTCTCAAAGAGATCCCCCCTCCACTGTGGGGTACCCCAGGGGGTTATTCTTTCCCCCCTGCTGTTTAATATCTAAGTTCAACCACTTGCTAGACTGGTGCGGAGTTTCGGCTTAGAATGCTATCAATATGCCGACGATACCCAACTCCTACTTCGCCTTGAACCCGGGGCAACCTCAGTACCTGACAACTTCACTCAGTGCCTTGAGGCCGTGACGGGATGGTTACGCGCGAGTAGACTGAAGGTCTACTGAGATCCTTTGGCCGGGTCGCCTGACGGAGATGATGCATCCGCTGCTGTCGCCCTCTGAGGCTTCTTGGCACTTGACCCCCCCGGACAACAGACAAGGCAGCTGAGGTACAACAAGCTTTATCTATTATATAAATGGGTTCACGTCATGTGATGTATACCTCAAACAAAGAAACCATACAATGCAGAAACACAATACTTGCCAACAGAAATAGGCCTCAAGCAAGGTACGTTTGTAGCAAAGAAACTCCCCCAAAAAAAACCTAAAAGGCCCCCAAAACAACAAGTAAAAATAAAACTACATTTACCAGCATCCTCCGGGCCAGCCAAAGACTCACCCAGCCTCTACATTCTGAACAACATGATTGGCTGCCAATAAGGGCGGATTTGCATAACTGCTGCACTGGCCAGCCAACATGAAAATTCCGATCCATACTAAACTGCCAAAACAGAATAAGGAAAAGGCCTGAGCCAATCCCCAACACAAACACCCAAATCACTTCCAACCAAAAATTTACACCCCAAAAAATCACAGACCACGCCCAAAATTGACAGTAAGGCTTCATTAACTTGATTTCCCTAACTAGCCCTCACTTACTGGGAAGCTGTTTACGCTCTAAATTGACAGTAAGACTTCATTAACTTGATTTCCCTAACTAGGCCTCACTTACTGGGAAGCTGTTTACGCTCTGAATTGACAGTAAGGCTTCATTAACTTGATTCTCCCGACTAGGCCTCAGCTCATGGGACATTGTGTATGGCCTGAATTTACAGTAACCTACCTTAGCACACAGAGCCCCGACCATGCATGATGGGACTTGAAGTACCACCATGGAAAATGGGATTTGTAGTACTTCAAAACCCATCATTCCCCACAGACCACTGTGGCCCAGAACCAAGACCAATAAAGACCCAACTTGGCACACCATGCCCCCCATGACCCACACTCCATCCAACTGTAGTTTAGAGGAGGGCACACCATGGATGATTGGACTTTCTCGCATCTCCTAAAAAGGGCACAGCAACGCGTGCCGGGTACAGCTAGTAGATTATAAAGTAGCAAAGATTATAAGTCCAGGAGGCCTTTAGTATGCAGCCTCCGGATAGCAGCAGACACTGGAATCAGCAAGGCTTGAGTATCCGCAACGGCAGGATCTCAAGTGGAGGAAATGCAGGAACAAATGCGGGATGCGATAGATAGTCTTTGTGCCCCCTGATCGGCGCAAGAAGATCAGGCGGCTTTGGGTACTGCAGGCAAAGTCAATGCAAAGCAATGCAACTTCCCCACAGGCTCGGCGATGAACAGGAACAAGGCTAGATGCTGGAATGAGGCAGCCGGGAATGGCTGGCTGGATCTTAGTAGCTGGCCAAAAGGCCCGGTTCACTTGGACATCATGGCAGTAGCGGTCGTTGGTACGAGATACTGTTAAGCAGGATCTCACAGCTTTTATAGGATTTCTGCCAGCAGGGCCCAGTGCGTCGAACATCAAATTGGATGATGGATGAGCCCGGGGTTGTTTTGAGAACCTCAGTCCTGAAGAATGTAGGCCCTCGTTAGTGCGGACCATCTGGCCTGGGGAGTAGCACTTACTGCTCCGGGTACTCGCCTCTGCTATCAGCTTGGTGGGCTCTGTTTGGCCTTGACATGCTTTCGGCATGGCATCTCCCTGGAACAGTGCAGAAGGGCAGTAAAGAGGCCCCTGACAGGGGCTGGGAGTTAACACAGCTGTGCTGGGAAGCTTCTCAGAAACAAGTGGGCAAAATGCAGACCCAAGGAAAGATGCTGTCTGAGGCCCTTGAATCTCTTGGGGTGTGACAGCTGCCCACTTTAGATGGTGAATCTCTATCTCCATCTGCTACCGTCAAGAGCAGACCTGGGCACCTTACGGCCCGCCGGCCGATTCTGACCGGCCCGCAGACATTATGGGGGGAAAAGGAAGGGAGGGAGGAGAGTGTCTCCGTTGCTGTCCCTCTCTGCAGCTCTGGAAGAACTTCTCGCCGGCCTTCCAGGCCTGGGGCAGCCGCAGCAGTGCAAGGCCTGCTCCATTTCTCTTCCAGGATCCGGAGGAAAGAGAGCCCAGAGCAGAAGGGCGAGGACAAGCCTCACTAATCCTGTGGCTGCCCCACGCACCTCTCGCCTCTTGTCCTCGTCCTCTGCTCTGGGCTCTCTTTCTTCCGGGTTCTGGAAGAGAAAGGGAGCAGGCGTGGCCAGAGAGTGCTCACACTGTGGCTGCCGCCAGCATGGACTTGAGCACAGAGCTGTGGGTAAGCCGGGAATGGGCTTCCTCTTTTCTCCCTCCCTGTCCCTCCCCCTCGCTCTCTTTCCTGCCTTCATAACTCCCTTCTTCCCTTTCTTCCTTCCATCCCTTCCTTCTGTTCTTCCTTCGTTCCTCTCTCCCTCCCTCCTTCCCCTTCCTTCCTCATCTCCTTTCTTTCTTTCCTTCCTTCCTCTCTCCCCTCTGTAAAATAGTTGGTTGCGGGGGTTCTGTGTGTGAAGTTTGCCCCAATTCCGTTGTTGGTGGGTTCAGAATGCTCCTTCATTGTAGGTGAACTATAAATCCCAGCAACTACAACTCCCAAATGTCAAAATCATTTTTTTAGTGATGGTCACTCCTTGTAGGTGTCTTGTGGCCAAATTTGGCAGCAATTTGTCCAGTGGTAAGAAATCAGTTTGCGTGTGTCAACTGTAAGATAAGATGTGTGGAAGGGCCCTGGGTTATCTGAGGTCCTTTCCACACAGTTGAATCAAATCCCAGGTTATCTGCTTTGAATCAGATTATATGGCAGTGTGGACTCAGAAAACCCAGTTCAAAGCAGATATTGTGGGATTTTCTGCCTTAGTATTCAGGATTATAGGGCTGT